>OX451389.1:20332231-20346605 GCA_949629135.1 Eremobia ochroleuca
TTATGTGAACCCACCTACACAATCAATCAATCAACTTAGCCTATCGCAGTCCACTGCTGGACATGGCCGTTCCCAGGCTGCGCCACAAGACGTTGTCCTAAGCCTTCCGCATCTAGTCTGTCTCAGCCACTTCTTTAAGTCGTTCGTCCATCTAGCTGGAGGGCGTCCCACACTACGCTTGCCGATACGCGGTCTCCACTCTAGGACTCGTCTGCTCCACCGGCCATCGGTCCTTTGACAAACATGGCCAGCACACGGCCACTTCAGTTTGCTTACTCTGCAAGCTAAGCACAATCGATAAATATTATAAGTACTATCCATTCTACATACCAACACGCCTGCGTTTCCCCCTAGGGCTGTGTCTATTCATTCTACATATAATAAGACAAGTCATAAATCGAAGAAGCAGTCCTTCAAGATCATCAAAGTTACGGACTAAATTAGGTAGGAACCACAAACTTTGTTAGCAAGCAAATTCCAATGTAAGATTTAAGAAATCATTTGAATCTCAAGTAAACTCTTACCAAATACTCGGTAGTACTAAGGCCATATTAATGTAATGATGAAGAATTTGCATTCATTATAATTATGTTTTTAAAACTAATTCAATGTCAGCCTTACTGTCAAAATATCTTAAAATATGCTCTAATTGCGCATACTGTGACGGAAAATGTATCAGAAAAAAACCCGCGAAGTGCGAGTCGGACCAGCACACGAAAGGTTCCATACCACAAAGCAAAAAGCAAAAACGCCGAACAAAATATGTTTCTTATCTTAAAAAAAAAATAAAGTTACTAAAAATTAAATGGGGACTCATTTAATGTTTTACTAACTTTATTTTTTTGTCTTTTTTTTTTTGATATAGCGGCAATATAAATACTTACACTCTGTTAAAATTTCAACTGTCTACCTATTACGGTTCCTGAGATACAGCCTGCTGACAGACTGATGGACGGACGGAAAGACAGCGGAGGATTTGTTTTGAAGCCTTTGGTTACGTAATCCTAAAAAGCATTCGTTTGTATATTTTGTCTAGCTGTCTGTATGTCAATCATCCTGCCTAGCCTTGTCCCAACTATGTTGGGGTGCACCACCAGTATTTTACATAGAGCGACTGCCTATTGGTATAAGTAGTTACATTTGTTCAGCAGTGTTTACTTATGGCATGAACATGAAAATGTTGTTTATTAAACGAGTAAAGACGTATAGGATATTGAAACAGCTGCCTTTTCATAAGAAGTGGAAAATTAAGTGAAATTTCATATTATTGAATTAGAATAAGAATAATAAAACCATTTATTTTCAGTTAACAAAGACTTATAGATAGAGGGGCTTGTGGCTAAGTAATAACAGTCGCACGGGTCGATCGATCAGGTTAAGCTACGTTTGACGCGGTTGGTCCGTGGATGGGTGACCATCTTCACATACAAGACCCCTCCGTGCCTCGGAAAGCACGTTAAGCCGTTGGTCCCGGCTGTCATTCGTGGATCTTTGAGTCAGTAGCCCGAAAGTCAGACAACCAGTCTTACCAAGGGGTATCGTATTACCAAGTAACTGGGTTGTGGAGGTCAGTTAGGCAGTCGGTCCATGCAAAATACTGGTATTCAGCAGCATCCGGTTAGACTGGAAGCCGACCCCAACATATTATAGTTGGGAAAATGGTAAGCAGATGATAATGATATAAATAATTACGCGAAACCTGTTACCAGAAATTCAGTACGTTAACCTGAACCCCCCTGCATTGAAATTTCTCGCCAGTTATTAAAAAAAAAGTTAGCTGCGTCATACATTTTGACTTAACTTTAACTGAAACACTTACAAACGCACTCAACAAAATAAAAACATGGATGACAGAACACAACCTCGAGATCAATTTTAATAAAACTAAAATCATGTCCTTTCACCCACACCAAAAAGCACCCCTAAATATAAAGTTTATTTACAATGACATAAAAATAGAGACAGTACAAGAATTCAACCTACTCGGTCTATCCATATATAGATACAAATTTAAATTGGAAATCAAACATAAAAAAAAATCAGTCAAAATTATCTAAATTTGCTTATTAAAAAAACTACAAACTTTCAGACAGCCTTGGTTACGTATTATGCCTATGCATACGCATGGTTAAGCTATGACGTAATATTATGGGGAAACAGTACACATGCACCTACACTTTTCACACTACAAAAACGTCTAATCAGAATCCTAGTTAACATAGACGCCACAGACAGCTGCAAACCACATTTCCAAGAACACAAACTTTTAACACTTCCGTGTATAATATATCCTAGAAATATGCAAATTTGTTAGAAACAACCAACAATTATTCACTACACGAGAAAACATACAAACTAAATATACACTACGACACAAAAATAGACTAAACCTACCTGGTGGCTCTAAGCTGAAAATACACTCAACAAGCACTTTAGTAATGTCAGTTAAAATATACAGCGTGTAACGGAAAGGGGGTATCAACCCTGAAGGAGGTGAATGTGCTCATGAAACCCAACAAACAAAAAAAAAATTTGGCCCTCCCATAGTAAATCAATCAGCTGGTAGTCAGTTTTGTAAGGGAGGGCCAAATTTTTTTTTCATATTTCGACCTATGTTCTTTGGGGAAAGTTGTTGAGTTTCATGAGCACATTCACCTCCTTCAGGGTTGATACCCCCCTTCCGTTACACGCTGTATAATCAATTACCAGAAGCAATTAAAAATGAACAAAAATTTAATATATTTATAAATAAACTAAAACAATACGTAATCCATAAATGCTATTATAATATTAATGAATATTTTAATGATAAATAAAATGAATAACTAAAAATGCATACCAAATATAATAAATAAGATCAAAGTCGAAGTGAGTAGTAGAAAAACAATTATATTTTACTTTTTCAAATAATAATAATAAGTATTTATATTCTCGATAATAATAATAATAATTAATAATATAATAATAGCCCTCTTCCTCTATCCTATGTTGCTGTGCCCGACAGGGTCCACAATGATCTAATATTATGTATATTTTATAATGTACCTACCACCTAAGTTCACATTGTGGAATGCAAATAAAAATATTGAGTATTGAGTATTGACCGCGTAGGTATTGCACTTTTCTATGAAACAGCTGAGCGTTCCAAGGGATGCCGAAGCGTTCCGAAGGCTGCGGACACGGCTTGCCTAAGCATGCCGGGGTATCGTTTTTGTGTTTACGACCGTTAAACATTGAAATTTCAACTGTATTTCCATACTATTAAGTTGTATTTTTATTCGTCACCTAAAATACCTTGCCATGCCGTGCCGCCAGTGGGCGCCGGGCCTTAAGTAGTCCATTAGTGCCTAATGCCGTGTATTTAATATAATACTGTTTAAGTAATACGTATCGTATACTATTTTTTAGCACGTGTGACTTAAACGCGCACTTAAGTCAGACTTTTCTGCACAATGGTATGAAAATAATTAGTAGGTAATTTCCCTAACTGAACTACGAGTAGGTATTACCGATTTAGGATCTCTGTGACCCTAGACACTTGTCCATGCTTCATAGATATATTTAGATCCATTGATGCCACAATTAACAACAATAAAACAACTGATACTAATTGCATTTGAATCACGGTGCAATCACAACAACTTGCTGGTTAAAGAAAAGAAAAGCGCTATACAACTTCTATCTACATCTCTTTTCTCCGTGAAGATTCTATTTCATTGTGCAGGATAAGGTTATCAGTAGTGGCAAAGTTTATCGAGATTGGACTTTAAGTTCTAGTTTGTAACGGTCATCATAGAATGCATACAATTGTTGATAGGAACCACGTGCGATCGACATAACGTACCGTGTTTATGTTGTCACTTCTTATCTTGTATGTGGGAATCATCACGTGGGGGTCAATAAACTATAATTGCTCTTTCCCGTGTGGCTATTACCGTCAAGTTAGTTTCCCTTTTCCCGATGTCATGCAATGGCTAACATCGAGAGGAAACCGGCATGTCTTACAACCAAAAATTCGAAGACATGTGACGTCCACCAACCCGCACTGGGCCTGCGTGGTGAAATTAAAATTAAAATACTAGCTTTGAAATGATATAAAATATCAATAGAATTAGCATAAAAAATACCTTAATTTAATATAAATAGTACAGACGCCAGCACACCAAGCTACCCGAAACTTTCAAATTTTCCCAATCAACTTTGAACCTTATACTTAAGCAATAAAGTTGAAAATCTATTAAAGAAATTTGACAGATTGTAGTAGCTTGATGTGCTGGCGTCTGTACCTTTGTACTCAAATTATAATTATTTCATATCCATATGTTTTTTACTGTGTGTACATAAATAATAAAATAGATGAAATATTAGGTATTAAAATCTCGATTATGATTGTAAATACTCGTATATGCTTGGTCAATCCCTAGTATCTGGTGGGATGTCACTGACAACTCACTCCACGCTCACTTCACCTAAGTTTTCACGGTGAGATGGTTACAGAAAAATAAAATTGTTATTACATAGGGCTCCTGGCTAATTAATAACAGCCTCACGGATCGATCGAACAGGTTACGCTTGCCGCGGTCGGTTCGTGGTGACCATCTTTACATGCCGAGACTCCTCCGTGTCTCGAAAAGCACGTTAAGCCGTTGGTCTTGGCTGTCTTTCTTGGATCTTTGACAGTCGTTAAGGGTCGTGAACCCGAAAATCTGACAACCAGTTTTACCAAGAGGCATCTTATTACCAAGACGGAGAGAAAAATCTTAGAAAAATTACTGTGCTATCTCATAATCTGAGTGCATTTGAGTGGTAATGGAAAAATTACCATGCACAGTAAAATTTATTGAAAAAATAGTGAATTTTTCCCAATCTCACTCAGAAATTTTTCTGTAGAAGTCACTTGCACTCACTTTACAGTGACGAGCACAGTAATTTTTCTAAGAATTTTCTCTCCGTGCAATAACAGGGTTGTGGAGGTCAGATAGGCAGTCGCTCCATGTAAAATACTGGAATTCAGCTGCATCCTGAGACTGAAAGCCGATGCTAATATAGCTGAGAAAAAGCTGGGTAGATGCAGGTAAATATGGATGTAGTTCATACGGTTTAACCAAGCTATTAAGAAATCCCAAAAGAAGAAAAGAACAAGACAAGCAAGCAAGGCATCCCAAACGATGTATCAATTTAACATTCAAATCTATTTCCTAATCCCATTAAAATCACCATTCCTAGAATAGGTTTAGAAAACATAAGCCCTAATATCCTTCCAATTTCTTCCTCATGCCCCGAACACTGAATTACACATTCGGAATATCAAGATCTCCGACGGCACCAACCGTATCCCGTTATGTTAACGCGACCTAGATAAATAAAGAATTGTCTGATTCGACCGTTGAACCTAAACTGTTAAACAATATTGTATGGCATAAATATCCTGAATGTATGGAGTTTACGGTTAGGACACAGAAAAGAGTGGCGAAGGTGTGGCGTGTGTGCTACTGCGTGATTTATTTCACGTAAACAAAGTTGCAGTACGACTGTAAACAAATCTTAAGAAGTACTTTTAAACAATAAATAAGTTAAAAATATGTTCAGTAAGCAGTAGTTCCGAGTTGGAGGCACCGTATATATACAGCGTGTAACGGAAGGGGGGTATCAACCCTGAAGGAGGTGAATGTGCTCATGAAACTCAACAACTTTCCCCAAAGAACATAGGTCGAAATATGAAAAAAAAATTTGGCCCTCCCTTACAAAACTGACTACCAGCTGATTGATTTACTATGGGAGGGCCAAATTTTTTGGGGAAAGTTGTTGAGTTTCATGAGCACATTCACCTCCTTCAGGGTTGATACCCCCCTTCCGTTACACGCTGTATATGTATATATATATAATATATATATATATATAACTACCCGTATATACCTATGCAAAACATAAATGTCGGTTGCTAAAAATTTTCGAGCTCGCTTCGGCCATCGGCCACTCTCTTATTCCTAAGACTTCTAAATAAGCCGACAAAGCAACTCCTATTTCCGTACGAATACGAATGTTCAAAAGAAACCTGACCGAGAAATTCAGAGATAAGGTGTAAAATATTTTCCTTCGAGTTCTTGTCACTCGCTCTCGCATCTTTGCTTACTTTTCTTGAACAGCATAATGAGGAGATGATTATGCACCTCCCTGAAAAAAATTATCCTGCTGCTTGCGAGGTCCATGATAAAGTATATAATAAATTGGGGGCTTCATTATGTTTTACCGCCCCGGGGCCCCGACAGGCCTAGTCCGCCATTGCCCTGGAGGACTAGTTAGGAGTAGGTACCCACACTTCACCAGTTATGTTCCAAGTCCCAAGTATGAGGGGGCGAGCCAATAATTTTAATCATTTGAGAATAAATCCAGACTCCACACTGCTGCTTCGCATTTCCAATAAAAAAAAAAAAACAATTTCTTTTATTTTATTTTCAAGTGCACCTTGCAAGGCTTCAAAGGTTTTTGATGAATAGATGGATGCTGTCGAACGAAATTTAATTTGCTAAATGATCAGTTGATTTTCTATTAATTATTTTTTTATGAATAATTATATGAATAATTTATAAGCGCATATTTGAGAAACGCATGGGCGTTTCATACTAAACTACAACTACATATATCCGACGACTCTGGTTACTTATCTCCTTTGGTGACCGTACCTACCTATACTTTTTTTGTGGACTATATTTTCTTAGTTTCATAATGTCAATATTGTGTTCGGTGTCAAAAATATATGGCGGCTACGCTGATAACCAAAATCCGGAAAATCCTGTGACAGTGAAATGTTTTATCGACACAAACAAACTCAACCGAATGATGCAATCAATGAATAATTTTAGGTAAAACATAAAACACGGCTAAAAAGTTCTCAAGAAACAAGATAGTCTTCGAAAGATTAAAAGTATCGTATTGAATTATAATAAAGTACGCCTGAATAATAATAACGTCGAAGTTAAAGCGCCAACACTTCACGGGGACGAACTTTGAACGTAAAACTTCAACTTAGTGGGACCTAGATAGTGAAGACTGGCTTTCTTTAGCTGGATCAAAATTCTTAATAGTCTTTCCTATAATTTTTTTCCATAAATGGTACTACCATTTATAGAAAAAAATTAATAATGTTTGTTTGTTTTTTGTGTACGTATGTTTTGTTTGTATTTGTGTTTTGTGTGTGTTTTTTGTGCATTTGATAATTATCTTTTTGTATGCACAGATAGCCGATGGGGCCGAAAAATTCTGGAGTAGCGACCGCGTACCGGAAGACGTAGCCTCCTCGTAGGAAGGCCGACGACCGCAGGAACCCGCTTAATGCGGGAAGCACAGAACTGGTTGAAGTGGAGGTGCTTGGAGGAGGCTTATGTCCAGCAGTGGACTTCTTTCAGCTGAAATGATGATGATGATGCACATTGCACGTGTGGCTGTGGCAAGTAAATCTATTTTTCTTTCTTTCTTTATTATATTTAACTTTAACATCATGTCTGTATTCCTCGAAGGGTTAGCTGTGGAGGTTAGTGGTATGTTTAAGTCACATTCAACAGGAAGCGAGCTTATTACTAACAACGCGGAACAAATCCAGACCCCGGGCTGTTCTGAGAAATTCCTGATGAAAAATCCCAAAAATAATTTACCCGACCTGGAAATCGAACCCAGAACTCAATTTTCGGCAGTCAACAGTCAACTTTCTCAAAAAATCAATAGAAAATGTTGTGGCTTCACAACAGATTTAGGTCACAATCCATGATTTGCTGTGCACCTCACGTATGCTTCGAGGGCTTAACTATCGAAACATGACTTGGGAAATCTCGTTCAGGGCTACCATATTTACCCGATACCTATAAGGCATTGGTACTTGCACGACTTAAATTCAGGGTTAAAGAGTTTGTGACAAACTAAATGGGCCAGATAATAATCAATATCATCGCCATTTGATTACTTAAAATTATTCAAATTAAGACGATAGTCATCTTAATTTGAATATTTTTTTAAAGAGTCAAATGTTGTGATCCTTAGGTAGTTACATAATATTAAGAGTATTTTATGAATGAATTCCACGAGTATACTTGACATTAAAGGCGTCTTTAATATACTTTACATTATTTTCGTAGCCCCGTGTATGTTCAATGTCATTCTCAAAAACCGAGGTCCAATCAATTATGAAAGTAATTTGCCTCTCTAATGACGCAATCGTATCGCAATGTTGATAGATATCATCTTTCTTACAATCTATATCGATTATATTATCGATTCATCGATGTTCTATCGAGTCGTGTATCGGGAAGTGTGAACTTCTATTTTGAATCGATTGCATGATTGTATTTAGGCCACTTTACCGTTACATCGGTTGATTTCCCGTTGTTGGATTTCAATAAAATTGTAATTCTAATGTTATAGATTGATAAGAAAAATATTACATCATCTTTTCATAGTTTTGCTGCCTCTTCTCACTGTGCTATTTTTGTTCCAGGTTTGTATTTGAGTTAGTCAATGTAATAATTTGGATCTATGATCGAATTTATTACATATTATTATATTACATTGTCATCATATTTCTTCTTGGCATCTTTACGATAATTCACGAATTAAAAAAACCTTGATGGTGCCTACAATAAACGCACGCACCAAGGCGAGTTTTGTCTAGTTCTACGAAAATATCACAAACCGATAATTTAATCACAAAAATCAATGTTAGAAATCCTTCCGCCTTGGCATATATACAGGGTTAGTTTTCAAAGACCAGCCAAATTTAAGGTTGTGGTACGGACCATCAAACTGAACAATTTTGTTTTGGCCTTTTTGTGTGCGAAAAGTTTAAATAAATAAATAATAAATAAAAATTCAGCCGTCCCATACGTTTAGGTCGAGTAGGTATTGAAGTTTTCTAACGGACAGTTGATAAATTTTTCGCGAATACGATATTAGTCCCATGGAGAAAGTTGTTCAGTTTGATTATGGTCTGTACCACATCCTTAGATTTGGCTGGTCTTTGAAAAATAGCCCTGTATATTTTTAACAAAACACTGTTTTTTTTATTTACTTATTATTTAATCGTATTGATTGTAAGACGGTTCCTTTAGTTCACACTGATGAAGTATAAATGCTTTTGTTATTCATATAACATGACATCATAATCGTTGTTAGGAATATCGTTCTGTTACAGTTTTTAGTTTGAATATCAGTGAAAATGAATGATAATAAATAGAATCTATCTGATAATATCGTATGACTAATCTGATAAAGAACCACGATTAGTCATTCAAATACATCGAGTCAATGAAAATTGCCTTTCAATTGAAACCATCACTTTATGAAAAAGAAAATTAATGCCATCGGCATTTGCATAGTACATTAAGGAAAGCCATCTCTTTGTTACTCTTACAATACAAATTACCAGTAATTAAATGAATACAGTCAAAGGCTAGATTCATGATTAACATCTAAAGTTAATTCTGAGACAATAGTCTGCGTCATGATCTTTGCCAAGGCGTATCGTGGGATAAACGGCCAACAGAATTACACTGAAATACATTTCTTTACTCTATGTAATTGAGTTACAGTTGTCTTAGCGTTAAATGGATCTCTGTAGGTAATTAATTCAATTTCAACGTAATGGATAGTTCGTAATTTAGGTACTTTGTTAATTCGTTTGTCATATTTATGTTACGTTTGCTTGAGTTTTACTGATTTGTTTGTGCTGTGCTGTGTACACTATTTACTAATCAATACCTAGGATTCTTAAATGTCTTAGATATTATCTGAAATTTATAAAAGTGAATGATTATTTAATTAATCAGCTACAATACTTGATTGCTGTGTGCACAATTAATTTCTTCTTTTCCTTTGGGATCGTCCCGAAATTGTAATATCGAGCTAGGTATTGATTTTATGATTAGGGGCATCCCCTATGTCTAAGTACATCAATTGTGCGTCATTTCGCGGTATTTCTGGACACGGCTCGCATTGTCAGGAGGTTCCTCTCCCTGGAGCCCTGACTGCCGGTAGCTTGGACCCAGGTCCCGATACCGGTGGTTTTTATATTTTATATATTCTAATATTTAAAAATATAATTTATTGAAATAAAGGAGAAATTAATATGACTTTCCAGTATTTTCTATTTAATTTTGATTAAATTGATTACATTGCCAGCATTAGTATTTTCACTATCGTCATATTATTGATCAACCATCTTCTTTCTTTAAGCAGGATAAGCAGCTGTATTAAATCTGTGTAGGAAAAAAAATCTCGTTCACAACTTCTGTAGGTATTGTACCATCACATTACGATCATTATTCCGCTTATCAGCGGTTTATGCAGTTATTTACATGAAGGTATCTCAATTCAGCCGTAGAGTTAACACATTGAACGTGATGGCCCATAATGATAATTGTGTCGTTTAATAGTTTTTCAAGCTTATCCAAAAGGATCCCCTCATCATCAAATAAAAGACACAGATTCACTGTTTATATCACTTTTTTATAATTTATTTTCACAACATTTTTTATTTCTGTAAAATTTACAATAGCTTAAAACTCCTCACAAATATAATAGTAATTATGTATCGTAACAACACATCGTCGCGATTCGTGTAACACGAAACAGGCAACTTGGAAGAGAAAGAAAAAAATAATAACTATAATGTAAATATACCTGATAATAACCTAATATAAGCTTATATAACGTAAGGCCTAGCAACCCCTAAACTAGAGAGTCAGTGTGTCGAACATTCGCTTTTAACATATGAGCGAGGGCTGCGACACGCGTGTTTCGGAGAAATTGGAGGGTGGGCAAGAAGCAGCGCTGCGGGGACGTGGTGGCGTTGTTGTCACGACTTTTTGTATGTCTGTTTGTGTGACCGTGAGTAGGAGCTGCTGATATTTCTGTGGCTAAAGATGAAGTTAAGGACATTAAGGATAGTTGATTTGATTCTAATTCTTATTTTAAAATAAAATCTAAATTGTTGAAAAAAAAATATGGAGAAAAATGCTTTAAAATATAACAATATTATTTTACGATAATATTCATGGCAAATTGCGTATTAATTAATTACATGTATTTTAACTTTAGCGTATGCTCCTGTAAGTATAGTCACACCCACAAACTAATTACAGCCGTAAACATTTGTACTGATAGATTGTAAAACAGTATACTAAATGCCACACCGCTGCTAATTGCCGACGCCTCCAGCTCTGCGAAACCACGCTTTTAATAACGGCGTTCACGTGCTAAACTTCCGCAAGAATCAACTCTTCTTACACATATTTAAGACCAAGTTCTATCTTCACCGAAACAAAAACTCAAAAAATCATGTACCTGGCTTTATCAATGAAAACTGTATCAATGTTTTCGTTTCGTTGAACAAACAACTCGAATCTTAGTACCAACATTTTATAAATAGATAAGTAAATGCTTCCAGTGTTTGATTGTATTTAAATTATAATTATTTTTTATTTTAACTTTTCTGTTGCACCGCAAGCGTCATGTCATCGAAGTATACAAAATAACAAAACTCGATATCATTTAAAGTAAATATGTAATTCAATATGTTGGGCACCTAGGCTGTTATTGGTTTATCACCCAATGGTAATGCAGTAAACCAATGGTAAACCAAACTACCCATTGGAACCAAAGTCAATAATTTATTTAATTTAAATTATTTTGATACAGTACCGCCATCTGATGAAAACCATTAGGCAAGTCAATACTTTTTTTTTTAAATACTTGAGGCTAGTATCGCATGGATGCTCAACATAAGGACAATCATTAAAATATAACGCCAGAATTTTCTTTTTGACACATGTTACGTTAATTGCAACGACAAATTTATTCAAATTAACTTTGTTTCAAGATCAAGTCGAGACAGAATGTCACGTGTAATTATTTACGTCTCGTGTGCCAAAATGTGACATTCAACCGGTTTTTATGATAATGATGCAACATAATAATGGGCGGTATTTTCAGAAACATACGCAGTATTGCAAGCTGATAATACTGTTTATATAGTCATCAAGTAAGTTCAGGAGTGAAGTAACAATATTTATTAGAAAACTTGGTACTTTCAAGTTCAGAAACAAACTCCAAGCTAAATCTCACAAAACTTTAAGATACTTATTCTGATTTATCTCCTTAGTTCTTTGTGATGCTTTGCCTTTTGTTTGGTTTGAAATGTTGAAAGTTAAGTACAATGTTTCAGAAATCAGCATAATATCTCAGAAAAGTATCTCAAATTCACAGAACCATTATCCAACAATATATATAACAAACAACTGCTGCACGAGAACGCCTTTGACCAGTGCTCATTAGAATTAAAAATTAATTATAAAATAAGGCTAGCTGAAAACGGTAACTTTAGAAAAAATAATAAAACCCTAAACTATATTGCAATGTCTCTCTTTGCAAAGAATTTAAAACATTTAGACCGTTGTTTTTGGAAGCGTTTAGCCACGTCACGTGGTGTATATGGAAGAGCTTTATGGGCTAAAAAGCATCTCTCGGTACGTTTCCACTGTTCTCGAATTGAACCCGATCTTTACGAATGATCTGAGAGCTGAGTGTTTTAAAAATTCGGAATAGTGAACTCGGCCCAGACCAAAGAAACAATTATGTAGAAGAGCCAAGTTTTTGTGTACAAAGTATGTAATTTAGAGTTCGCGATTGAAATGTCTACTAACACGTTTGAAACTACGTCTTTAAGAATTACTTACACACAATATTGGTAAATTACTGGTATGGTACCCCTACGGCTAAAATACCTACATAATTATCTCCATAGTTGTAGAGAGAAAAATCACAAAAAATATACCATCGAATATCGTTTTTTTTTCACGCGAGGAGGTAGTTCTTACCGGATTTTGCGAATATCTGATTTATAATATAGATATAACAATCACAGTTATTATAATAAATATAGTGACAATAGAATGACATTTAAAATACCTGTCGAAAAGACTACAAATCACAACTTAGACGCCTGTCTCGATATAGCAAGTAACACTAGTGATAATTAACTTACATTCACTCTTATTACATATGGAATAAAGTTTAGATTCAGTTAACTACGTTTATGTACTTCATTTATTTCTAAGTACAGACGACTGCGTACTATTTCTAATTTTAGGGCTACCGTTTGACGATCACCGTGTTCCGTTGCACTCATGATGATTTGCTTCGTAACGATAATATTCCAAAATGTTCTTTCTAGTGCTGTTACTATACCATTACAATATAATTAGAAGAAAATATACACAAGACGAGCTGCACTAGACTGACGCATAAGTGGAACGGATCACTGAACATGTTTAACTTGCATCAAATGTTTTATCACCTCCAAGTCATAATATGAGGTTCAGCCAAGATAACAAGTATAATGATAACAGTTAAAGTGTTTACAATACAACACTACACAATCCCAAAAGAATTTTTGAAGAGTTTAAAAGATGAGATCTTAAATCTTGGTTCGACAGTGAGCAAGTCGGGAAAATTCGTTCATAAACTCGATAAATTGTTCCGAAGTTAACTATAAAGGTTAACTCTATAAGATGATTGTACTTGATTACTTCGGATATATCTTCCGCTACTCAAAATATTCTATATAACAAATTGCTTAGTAAAAGCCCTACAAAGTTCATGCAATGTGTATAAATATAGTAATAGTCTGAATATACATTTGGCAAAATATCTAACACATTCACGTATTGGCCGGACACTGTTTACACCATCGATCATATATTTTCTATCTCATTAAAATACAACAGTAATAATATATCTCTCTATTGGATTTAATCTACATAATGTTATGTAAGTAAGTAGATATTACAATCATCGACAACATGGTTAATTAATACAACAATTAAATCACATTTTCCGTACATCTACAGCTTTAATATAAACTGTAATCGATGAGAAGTTAAAAGTTTAAAAAAAAATGTTCATAAGTACACTGTTACTAAACGTGATTTCACTACTTGTAAATGTTCTTAAAATATTTTTATAATGGTATTTTTATATTATTTTTAAAAAGCGTGAACTTTAATATTGTACACACCTTAGTAATATATTTTTTTGGGTTTTTAAAGTTTTTTTTAATCATTTTATATTTTTCTAGGTGTATCTTAATTTGTTACTCGTTCGCCAAGCCGTATACAATACTAGAGCGATCACGAAACGTGTAAGTGTATACATACATCCTTTCAGATTGATAAATACATAGTAAAATAGTGGTTTACGTGTGTGAGAGTGAGGAGCGGAGGCGACCGCGCTGGCTACGTTTTAACGTAGATCACGATCCTCGTCGTGATCTACTAGGTACTACTCACAACGGATTTTCTCGCGTTTAAGGCCGTCTGACCCCGAGGCC
>OX451389.1:21739574-22133022 GCA_949629135.1 Eremobia ochroleuca
GAGACAGAAACGACTGATCAATATAACTGCCGAGTGCCGATCGATTCTGTAAAAATCTCACCGTGAAATCATAAGTGAAGTGAGCACTTCATAGTGTTAATCCCTAGCGAATGACAGCTCACTGATGGTTACAAAATCGCACGGCTGATCATGATTTTAAACTATTCATTTGGTATACAAACTTGGGGACACGATATTTCTATAAACAATAAAGACAGATTGACTTAAAGGATCGTGGAAAGAATATACCATTTAAATTTCTCTGATTAGACTGTTAAACTTAAAGTCCGGCCGTTGAGAAAATGCGTTTCTGACACCTGTCAGTGCGATAATTCTAGTAGCAAATAAAGATCAAATTCACAAACCACGTATTGGTTTGTATGAAACTGACAGGTGTCAAGAACGCATTCTCTTAACGGCCGGGCTGTAGCTATAATAGGTTTTATCTGACATGAAAGTGGCAGTTCAACATTTCATTTCTTGTCGGTATGCACTAATACTTACTTAAATGCCTGAAGTTGAACAATAGAGTAATGTTCTTAAATCCGAAGAAAGCCAAGCAACTTTAAATTCAATCTAACTGCTTACGCTGCACAAATTCAAACTAAGTGAAGCAGACTAAAAGCCCGTTAGTACATAACGTCTTTACCTCTGTCTGCACTTTCCACTGTTCGCGAAATTCGACTAAGATCAAGGGAAAAGATGTAGAGAGAAAAGCCGTGCTTTAGTAAAAAAAAAATCGTAAGTCATCTTATAACAGACCCCAATAAAATAATAATACTAATTAAAAAAACATTAAGTATATTCGGAAATTCGGAATGAACGAGATTGGAATTATTAATTTCAAAATGGAAAACAAAAACTGTTAAAAATTTATTCTTATGCATTTCGACTCCCAACTTACGTTGCCCGTATGTTTAAATCACAACTGTAGTTTTTGACATTTGTACGAATTGGCTGTCACAAGGCAAATTGATGTAGGGGTGTAAAATTGCTTAACAATTTATTTACAAACCGTAAAAAAGCTCAAAAAACTTGTGATCTGTTACTTCTAATCAGCTTTTTAGGAGTCTTAAAATAAGTACACAGGGTACATAAGAAACACATTAAATAAAAGCACATTCGTCGATTCCTCCTTCTTCTATCCTGCCTGTTGATTCCTTTTTTTCCTTTTCGCTTGCACCACAAACTGCTAAATACGTTTCAAACTAAATGTATTAAAAACGTCGCTCTATTTCTGACAATCGTTTAAAGATGACATACACAGAATATATTTTAAAATTTTTGTGTAGCGCAATTAATGTAGGCCGAATTTCGCCGATGAAACTGAATGCGATCAGCACACGTAAATCGTGTTCAAGAGCTGTCAGTGTCATTATTGTCATAAATGATTGACGCTGATAGCTCTCCAAAATCCAAGTGGGCCTTAGTAAAGGAAAAAAGAAACTAACACTTACAATGTAAGAACAGCTCAGCCTGCGCTCTTCCCTGGGTATTCTCCACATGACACCGGTATGCCCCCGCGTCTTCGCGGGACATCTCCATCACCATCAGACTCACAGTGTGACGGTACCCTCTGGATGTCATGCTTAGTCTGTGTTTTGTACCTAAGAATATGTTACATTTTAATTTTTGTGTAATAATGGTTTCAGAATGTTGTTGGGATTTGCTCTCTATTGCAGCGAGTCGGAAATGTTGCGCAAGCTCGTAGCGACGGGTTTCACGCGATTATCCGCAAAAAAAAGCGTCACTACCTACTGAGAAGAGTGAGAAACAATCGCAACAGCATGCTGAGAAATGTAGCGGAGAATTTCGGCTCTGCAATTGTAAAGCAGTTTGTGCGGACGGTGACTGGTACTAACACTAGATAAAAAGTTGTTTTCATATTAAGTTACTAACATTTTATGGGTTCTTTGGTACGAAATAAAAATCATTATTATTATTATTGAAGGTGTCTTTGACATATCTCGGGACCCTGGAGTCCAGGACCTTTGGAAGGCGTACGAGGGGCCGAAGCCAACTCGTAGAGGCCTGTTAGACGTTTTTAATGAAATCAGGCACCAACCGACGGTTATCCCTGTTCCAACTATGCAAGTGCATCCAAGGACATCCCCCGGTTGGTGTAGGGTTATTGCACGACATGGGAACAAAGATATTGGATTATGGATTTGGGTGGCTAAATTTAATTGGTTATCTAGGACTATGGACAAACTATAGCCCCGCCTGACCGATTTTCTATATACGAGTAAATTTACCTGATAAAATGGCAGGGAGTGACTTGCACACTCAATAATGGGCTCCCGAAAACGGTCGCTAGCACATAGTGTCTTAGCAACAAGGGGGATCCTGAGATGCTTAAGGGGAGTGGAGATGTATTCCACGGCTATCAGGACAATTCTGGAAGTACGGTCAAGATCCCTACCAGCATCTTCCTGGAATACAGGAATTATTCCAGTAAGACGCTGGTAGGGATCCTCCGAGCACATTTGCTCTCAAGCCGGCCAATAAAGGCAAGAATGAGGTGGGAGCTCTGCTCCTCGTCATCGTTCACTCCGGCTGGCCAATAAAGGCAAGCCAGAGGTGACGAACGAGACTTCTCCCGGGATATAGGGTCTGTCGGGTTGCTACTGCCCAACAGTTCGCCACATGCTGTCCTACGGGTTTCTGTATCTCTCATGGCCTCTCCTCACCCTAGACCTGTTCCGGCAAAGTAAATTCTACCAGCACGGGCCTAGAGTTCAGAGCGCGCAAGCCCCACCACTATATCAAAGTAGAGATACGGCGGTGGGCTTATTATTATTATTATTAATAGTCTGTCGATTTCAAACAGAAACTTTTTTAAATTGTTTTTATTTTATTTATTCAAGATCAAAGGAACTAGTTATTCCTAACAGCACAATGACCTCAGTAGACCCTCCGAAAGAGTGGATCTTGAAGTGAACATGGATAAAACGAAGGTCATGTCAAACGCTCATGTAACACACACTCTCGTGAAGATCGGAGACGCTACATTCGATGTCGTGGACGAGTATGTTTACCTAGGACAATCTGTCCAGTTAGGTAGGTCCGTTGTATGTGTTAAATGACCCAACAGGAGTAAACTTAAATATAAATCGCTGAAAATTTTACTCAAACAGAATTTCAGTGAAAAAAATGTTTATTTTCGATGATAAAATAATGAGACTAGCCTTCATTTTTTTTTATTGTTTACTGGCTGTGCAAAGTTTTTGCTGTGGTTAGTATTCTGCGGTTGTCTCGTGTTTTTGTTTTTATTATTTTCTTTGTTTGCAAACTCGATTTGCGGTTCCCAATCTATTTTAGAAAACAACTTTGTGATATATATTTATTAATAAAAACATTATTTCGGTTGAGTTTCAATATTGTGAGACGTATTATTAAAGTCTGCTTTAAGTACAAAAAATAATAAGTTATAACGTTCTGGTGTTTTTTTTTTTTTTTTTGTTTTTGAGCTATGATATTATTTTAATTGGTAGGTATCTGTGCTTATCGTTTATGAATAATTTGCATTAATTCTTATAAACTATTAAAGCAATTTATTGAAAGCAGTAGCAACAATTAATAATTAAAATTATTAGCAGCAATTAACAGGAGCAGTAATTTATTCAAATTAAATCCAAATTGCCTATGAAGTGCAGTGTCATAAAAACGTTTCTATTAAAACTAATTTTCCGAAAATTCTTTATTATCAATTTACTTTTCTACGGCTTCACATAAAGTTTTAAATCATAAAGCACTTTCATAATAAAAATAATTCTAGCCGAGTCATAATTCTTGAGAGGCAAACTTTCAGCGCTTTGGAGTTCTCATTAACTGATACATCAAAGAGTAATAAACTGGAATCTTAAATAATAATTATAATTAAAAACTTTTAGAGGAAAATTGTGTGTTTTGTGAAGACATGATTACTTAGAAGACTGTCTTTTATCATCCTTGGAGTGTATTTTATTTGTTGGCTTTACAATGTAGAAATAAAATGGCTTTTCTGACTGCTTTGAAGTTTCATAATCTCTAATTGAATGTTCTTTTAACTATGAGTTGTAAGGCAATCTATTTCACTTTATACCTAGTTACTTTTGGTTAGATTTTTTATCAAATTTCCTTTTGTCGTCTCAGATGCTAGGATTTCTATTACTTTTACTTACTGTTCACATACAGTTTTTCATAAAGATAGTGGGACATAGGCAGACCTATGGGTCGTTAATAATAATATTGATAATAAACTTTATTTTGGAATGGGGAGTTTCGGGGATTTGAGACCTTTCATGTGAAGTCGATAAAAGAATAATTTCTCAAAAAAAAATGGTATCCCCTAAAAATAAAACTGACATACCTAAATCTTTTCCAACACATTTTATATTCGCGCTTTTTAAATATTTTCAGTCTCAACGCTAATTAAAACGAACATCTTAAGAAACATTTAATATCCAGCCAAGCACCCCTTATGATCTTATTAGAATACGTATCCTTTGCAGAACAAACTGAAGTGATTGTAGCGTAAATGAGAACAAAAGATTGCAATTACATACAATGTTAGTTTGTTTTGTTTTTATTTCATTCTTTTATTTTATTCCTTTCATGCTCTAACCGTTTCAGCCGGCAATTTGTATAAGTTTATATAATTGTGAGGTAAGAAACTTTTACCTCGGGCGAGGAAAAGGTTAGCGTATTTCTTATACGACATAAAAGAGGTATTTTATTTACGATTAGTTTTAAACCCGGAGCCTCCGATATCTTTGTGGAAGCTACGGTTACTTAAAGAGTTGCTGTTTGTTTACTGTACCTCGATATAGATTTAAACCCACATTAAGGTTTAGCTCTTGTTCGTAAACGGGTGCCGTCAGTTAGGACTGCTAATCTCATAGCTACCACGGCTTATTTTTATTTTGAACTGCTTTTTTAGGGTTCCGTAATCAACAAAGAACCCTTATACTTTTGCCATATCCGTCTGTCCGTCCTTCCGTCCGCAGCTTAGCTCAGACACTCTTTGTACTAGAAAGCTATAATTTGGCATAGATATACATATTAATCACGCCTACAAAGTAGCAAAATAAAATCACAACATGATTTTCAACTACAATATTAAGTTTATTCTTGGGATAAATTAATTTCAACTACGGAACCCTTCATTGTGCGTGGACCGACACGCACTTGGCCGGTTTTATTAAATCTTTTTATTATGGTCCCTTATAACATTCTGCATCGTTCTCAAATGAATAATTTAACAAATCATTTTATATGAAAAAATGTCCGTGAAGTTGCTAGCCCGTTCTTTTCCATAGGTACAGTCGAGTTCTTTAATATATGAGCATGTTCACGAATCAAAAATATATAGGCAATGGTAACTTTCGTAAAACTCTAAACAGCTTTGCCTTACAATAAACTGTAAAAATCTGTGACATCATAAATATGTGAGTACATTATATCAATAACATTGCTACAGACAAAGACTCTAAAAATTGTGCGCAATCCCTTGTTCATATTATTCAACGCAAAGTTAGGTTCACAAATATCCTATGCAATTTTTCTATGAATAAAATCTTGACAATTTGACATGTATCGAATTACGGTTTTAAATTCTTTGAAAAATCTCTTTACAGAAGTATATCCTATTGTAATCTTTATCCTTGAAAAAAAATATCAATTAGAAGTTGTCAGTTATGACATCCTTCATCCGAATACCTACTGGATAGCATCATCCGTGGATTGATAAATATTTTTAAAATCATTTTCCTTGTTTGGAAAAAACATTAATAATTATGTATCGAATAGACAAACATACGAAACATGTTACTGTCACTTTGAAGGAACAAGGAAATTCATCCTCACATGTCGCTGAAGAGTTGGGTATTTCGTTTAGAATTATGAATTTAGCTATTTATTTTGTTTTTCTGCACTCTTGCTATTTGCAGAGAAATACAGTTGATTTATGGTTGAAAAAATGGCAAGAAGAGGAGGCTATTATCAAGCACGTGTCACATGATACACCTCGAAAGACAACTAGAGAACAAGACGAACAGCTTATTATTAGAGTGCAAAACCAAAGACTTATACAGACTTCGTTGTTTGCCGCCGAATTATCTTTGTCAAAGTTAACCTTGAGGAGAAGGCTTAAAGAGGCCGGACTCCATTATCGCCAACCTGCCTATTTTAAATTACCGAAACCAAATGTTACGATTGTATTTCGGCAATAGATATACAGTATCATTTTGATAACGTGGCATTTATAGACGTAAAAGTTTTTGTGTCTGATACAGATGAACGTAGGTATATCTCTTTATCGTACTAACAACACTAGATACAATGAAGAAAACATTCTTCCTAACAGATGAAGTGGGCATAGCTTGTGCGGTTTTTGGAGGTGGATGGATCAAAATCAAAATCAAAATCAAAAGTCATTTATTCAAACTAGGCTGAGAATCAGCACTTTTCGAACGTCAAAATTACAAAAGACAGTCCCCCAAAACGCCCGCCCTTCACCACTTCCTAGTGCTTTCGCTGGGAAGAAGAAGTGGCGCAACAAACTCCCCAGCAGCACAGGTGTCTGTTCAGTTAGAAAATACTTGACTGAATACAATACAAGGTATGCAAAGTAATTAACATTACAAGACACAGGACACTAAATTTAATTATTTGCCATATGTCAGCTAGCAACGCCAATATATCAAGAAATACAATAAAAACTATACGTAGGTACTCAAGCAAAAATTAATAAATGAAAATTAAATAAAAGCCTCGAGGTATGAAGGGCGTGACCGCTAACATATTTATGCAATGCTGGGTTCTGTTTACATAGCTGTCGCTTGAAGTCACAAATGATAAACTAGGACCATCGAAGGAAACTAAATAAACAAGTTATTACTAATTATAACAATAATAAAACCATGGTCAGCAAGACGACCAGTCACCACAAGCAGCACCCGTTCACGAGCATAACGCAAAGATCAGCCATTACCCCCCTCGCCATATTTGAGGGAAGGATACAACCCGATCCCCGACGCTACCGCAAGCAGTGACAGCAGGATGCCGCTGGGCCCATGGATATTGGCGAAGTCACTGGTCGTATGACAGGTTTCTATTACGTTGACATCTTAAAAAATGTCTTTCATCCAACCGGTAAAACTAAATTATCTATCCCGATGGCCATCGAATAGAATTTGTACTGGACGGAATTACCGTCCACAGTGCGAGAAGGGTCCAGGAGTGGATAGCTCAACAAGAAAATTTACATTTAATTAAACTCCCGCCAAGAAGCCCTGACCTAAACCCCATAGAAAATATATGGGTTTTAATGGTTCAAAATTGGGACTCGACGCGAGAAAGATCAGTCACCCATTTAAGACAAATTAATTTTATTTTTTTTCAGGCCCACGTACATGAGATTTGGGAAGGCTTTAGAAGTAGCATCGCCTGTTCAAATATAATTGCATCAATGCGTGAACGTCTACAAGATGTTATTGATGTCAATGGTGGAATACCTGATTCTAAAGCTGGCAGCACCATTGCGTAAGCTTTGCCTGGGAGTTCCCTGCCTTATTTTAAATGTTAGGTTTTCAGAAGAACAAACTAAAAATTTAAGAATAATAAAATAAAAATTAAATACTAATGTGCTTAAGTAAATATTATTTTTATTTTTAAAACTGACTGAAAAGTTTTAAACAAATAGGTCGTATAGTCTGCGTTGACCTTAAGATTTCCTGAAATTTAATTTATCAAATAAAACAGCTCTCTCAACGTTTTCAGATTGATACAGTCCTATTACGTTCAGCAACATTGCATTATTACTCGTACTTCTGCTCCGGCAAGCAAAAATAAATTTAATGGTAAAGGCCATTTGTTGAATATTAAAAGCTGTATAGATATTTACGAATCCTAGATTACACCAAATATATTGAAATCTAGAGTATTTAGATATTTATTTTCCGAAGAGTAGTCAGATATTTTTGACTGCACTGCCGTAACATACTTATGAACAGTTACATGATCACATTTTATTAATGTCTAAGTTTGTATAGAACTATATGACCATTTTAACGCTTACAATATTTTGAAACATTGTCACTGCCAATATATTACTGAACTCGACTGTACCTACTAGGCTTTGGAATGGGCTTCATCTTTCAGACTTACCTTACTTAAAAAATATGATTGACAAATTGATTTTGTGTTTGTACAAAACTACTTACAGAAAATAAATCATTTATCATTTACCGTCACCTTGATAATTCAAAAGTGCCTGTAATTGATTTATTTGAAATAAATGCTTTTAGTTTGAGTTTAAATAGGAAACTTGATCTAGTTTTCTTTTTATACTAGAAGCCCTCTTCTTTAACAAGCCACTCGTGTCTACAAAATGTTATCTCCATCTTTGACATGTTCCATGTTAATGTACGTAATATATGATATGCTTGTTGCTTGGTTATTATTAATCTTTTGTTTACAATAATTGTTGTTTTTTTTTTATCTAGCAATCCCTGTAAAATAATTTTAACCTTAATAAGCTTACCATTAACCAGCCTCTGTTCTCCATTCAGAGTCCAATGGACCTGAGGTACTGGGTACGCTTCAGCTGTGCACTGAAGAGTAACGGAGCCGCCAGATGGCGCCCGTATGGCGACCCGGCCGGCCCACACTGACGGGGAAACTGTTGGAACGATTAAGTATATTACTGAATTCGATTTAGGTACAGGTACGTTCATTATCTTGCTGTCCTTATTCCATTTCATTTGGGATCGGCACAGCACGTCTTGTTCCTTCAAAGTGGCTCTTCCCGGCGTATTCGGTCTAAAAATACTTACGAACATTTAGGGCTTCTAAGCATTCAACCCTACAGTAATTCGGGTCTTACGTAAATATATTTGTGAAGTGAAAGAAAATATTGAAATCAAATGGAAATAGACTTTTGAAATGGAAATAAATAATAGTTGAGTAGAAAAATCTAACTGCCCTATTTATGTCTGATTTTAATTTTAGTCTTTCGTCTAAAACATATTTCTCCAAGCTTTTAAGTAATTAAAATAACATCATGAACCACACAGAGTTCCTTACTAAGTAAAATACCATTACGACCATAAAATCTTCCGAATTCAATTTCTTCTTGAAACCAACTTAAAAAGGGTAGTATCTCTAAAAGTTTTTGTTATTAATGAACCTCGACCCGCGAATATTTGAGAAAATAGCCGAGAAAATTGTAACACTCGACCAACTTAAATACGGATACTTTGGAAGATGGGTACTTTGGTCTTAATGCAATTACATTACTTCATTGAGGTTTCACGTAACAAAAGATTTTTCTTTAATCTTAGAAGTTTGTCTGAACCAGTCTGTCCTTAGATTGAACCCTGATTTTCAGAATAATTTAAGTGCTTAGCAATCTCAAGTTACGTTTTTGGCTTTCTCAAGGCTTTGATTAATGATAGCGTTTACTTCGGCTTCCATAAAAAAAAACAAGTTCTAATCTGGCTATTGACCCCAATCATGGTCATGATTATATATTCTCTTTCAGAATACTACTCTTAAAATTCCGCCGTTGTTGAAAGATTTAAATCTTAAATGAAGATTTATACTTTACACAGAAAGCATTATATTCTTTACAGCGGGGTAATCTTACATGTACTGTTGCATTGTACATGTGTAATACCTTTCAATTTGACAGTATAAAGACTTTCATAGTGTTATTTACATTGTAAAGCAGACGAATTTTTCATACATAATTATGAAACAATGGATAAGCAGTTTCCTCAAAACCCTTTCGATTTTAGTAGACCCATTAGGGTGCAGTCATACCAAACTAGTTGATATACTTTAAGTAAAAACCCGAATCTAAATTTGGATTCAACCATTGCCTCAATTTATAAGCACTTTCTTACCACCAAATAAATAAACCGTCATAACTCAAATCGACCTGTCACGCAACGACGAAGAGCGTCATCTTACAGCCTCCAAACTGACAGTACCAGGACACTCTTAATTGTGCCCGTTATAAACGCCGTAATTAATTCAACTGTGGACTCACATATCACATTAATCTGGATTCTCTTGCTGACTGAAGGAGGGACGCCATTAGTGGCTATGCACAGGTAGGCGCCTGACAGTACTCGCTCGACGCCGGTTAGGTTCAGCCAGGGGCCGCTCCATTTTGACACTGTGGAGGAAAATTTTATTTTAGTTTACTAGAGGAATGCGCTACCAATAGTTATGAAAAAAATAGATTGGTTTATAAAATAAAAAAATAAAAACTGACGATGGCAATCATGCAAGATTAAGATTTAGAGCTCATTTTCTTATAACTTAAAAAAAAAAGCACATCAAAAGTGTCTAGGGAATAAGAACCTACATTTTTAATTATAACAAAATATCTAATTAATATTTACCAAATCTAGTCTTCCAGACCGGCTTCTTAGTTAAATTCCTATGTTTAAGTTAACAACTTATCCCTTTATTTTGTTAAAATTAAGAAAAATTGCAATTTATGCAAATTGTGGGAAATCAACCTAAAACTAAATAATAATCCTCGATTGCGGCCCTACTCTAAAACGTACTTAATCCCTAGACAATTGATGTGTGTATGATAAAAAAATTGATTATTGTAATTACGGTAAAAACTGTGCTTAAAATGATTTTAAAATTATAACGTTTCAAATAATTGGGATGTAAAAACATACAAAAAAAAAATGGCTAGATCATAATCTTCGACTAGTTTCCAACTTCCATAAAACTCGTTTTCTTTCAAAATCTTTTTCTTGAAGACGCACTTAACGGCTTAATGTTCTTTTTAAGTACCTTTATCTACAAGTGTTGGGTAACCGAATTTAAGCAGAGATAGGCTCGAATCACGGCATCAATTATTTGTATTTACAAAGATTTTTAGAATTACTTTTGATTGTGTATAAACTTTTATTCCATCATTCACTTCTCAGAGAAAAAGGTCTAATGATTTGTAAATAATGGAGAAATTCTGTCTTTCGAAACGCTTCCTTAAACTGAGTTTGTACTTTTTGTATGTCTTTTTACGTGTTCTAACGAGGGCCACGCCACTAAGCCGCCGTAAGCTCGTTGATACTACATCCCCCCCCCCACAATTTGATCGCTGATCTGCTGATTTATTTGGGAAAATAATTTCCTCGTGGAGATATTCGTATTACTAAGAGCTACGTTTGATCCATTTCCTGCTCGCTTGCTGCTTTATTTTGCCGTGGTGTGGAATATTTCACAAAGTCTATTGGAAATTGGAACGTCCGCGCTTTTTGCTGTGTAATTTGGACTCAAAGGCAACTTATTGTTTGTATACAGATTGTTTACGGACAAATTCGAAAATTCAAATGCTTAATACTTTACTCAAGAAAGTAACTGGCTACTTACTGGGGACAGAAGCAAATTTAACTTGAGACAATAATGAGTTAAGAATATTTATTTAGAATTTAGTAAACTTGGCGTTGCTAAAGGCCCGGCGATACTCTGCACAATTTTATAACAACTTTGTTTTAGCACACAATGCAAATAAGAGAGCTTACATTCAATTTATAGCCGCGGGCGCCAAAGTTTTCCTTTGTATTACACAGTTAGTTCTGGCAGTGACTGGCTGTGTGCATACTGTGACAGTTTTTGCACACTGTCGCTTTATAATGTTTGCGGTCCTCTGTGCGGTGGTGTGAATAACAGATAAAGGTTATTTCTGACTTCAAGTTTATATTAAACAATTGTTTGTACTTGTTGTTTGAACGGAATTAACGGGATCTGCGAAATTAGCGTTTACTGCCCTGTTTATGCATACGATGTTGTTTGTACTGGGACTGTGTTTTCTAAAATCAGCAACATTGCTGGACTGTTTTCTTCGGAATTGCCTTCCCCAATTATTTTTACGGTCAACAGTTGTTCCTGACGACGCGACGGGGGCGTAACGATGTGGTAATTGATAAACGAAACTCCGGAAGAGAGAGAACTAGAAAACTAAAATTAGTTTTGTTAGCTTTTATTTTGCCTAAAAAATAATGTCGACATTTAAAACTCTGAGTTGAATCAAGCTTTTTATAATATGAATTTAAGTTGTCATTTGGAAAAAAAAAATATTACGAGTCACTTTAAGATGCCCAAAGACTTTATTTGTACTTGTTGACAGGCTTACATTGTTCTCCCATAACTATTAACAGTGTTATTTAAAAACGTTGTAAAAGCCAATTATTTTTAAAAGAGTAACCATGGTGTTTTTTTACGACTCTTCTTCACAGGAAACGACCAATTGGAAACGTACACCCAGCATCTGACGTTTCTTAAATGCCTATGTAGGTTTATGTGAAATAAAGTATTTAGAATTTGAATTTTGAGAAGCACAATGTCCTTTTTAAATACTTACCTAATGTCTGGTTGTCAATCTTGAAGTGCCTGGAGTCTTCTCTCCTCCAGGCTATGATGGGTGGTGGTGTCCCCGAGGCGGCACACCTCAGTGCCGCGTTATCACCTTCTTTGACAAGCACTTCGCCACTGCTGTCTTCATCATCAATGTCTGGTGGAACTGTTGGATTTGACAAAAAAAATATTATATGTATTTTAATCCATAAACATAAATATTTATTTGTGTCGCAAGCTTTTCCATTGCCTAGTCTTCCAAAATAGCGTTACAAGGATCACTCTATTTTGTATTTCAACTGTAACTGTTTGTATTTAATTTGATATTCTTACAATGACATATGCTTACATAATTTCTTAAATGTGAAAATTCTGCTACAGTCGCAGCCCTGAACCTTGTTCTTTTCCTGGACCTTTTGCTACAAAAACAATATCAACCTTCTGATTGAGATTTTACGCAGGATAAACGATAACACATGTTCTGTTTTGCTACTTCTCCCAAATTAATATTGTATTGAGGATAATATAATCCTTACCGATATCTCAATAATAATATATCATAATTCAGGGACCGCTTAGCTCTTCCAAATAATTGAGCAGTCAGCGATTAGATATTTATTACTTAATTGATCTGTTGGCTGGAGATAAACGTGGAGTAACTACAACGTACCTAATAAATATTGGAATAGTACGTAAAGACTGCTTTTGAGGGCATCTAAATTATGCGTCTGTTTCTTAGCTCATCCATCTATCTATATATAAGTTTGTGTGTGGTCAATGTGGACTGAATTGGGAACTTGTCATACAAAACTACACGGAGAGAACAATCTTAGAAAAATTACTGTGCTGTCTCATAATCTGAGTGCATTTGAGTGGTAATGGAAAAATTACCATGCTAGCACAGTAAAAATTCTTATGCTGTACAGTAAAATTTATTGGACAAATAGTGATTTTTTCCCAATCTCACTCAGAAAATTTCCTGTAGATTTCACTTGCACTCACTTTACAGTGACGAGCACAGTAATTTTTCTAAGAATTTTCTCTCCGTATATTATGCTGTTTACTGTATTTAATCAAATGTTAGTTTTCTAAAGTATGGAAGTAAAATACTGTTTGTATAGTCATTTACATAACAACAGTTTTACACGTTGACGTGTAAAAGTGTTTGTGCAAACTTACTTAAAAAAATAAAATCATTTAAATACCTTACAGTTACGCAAAATTAAAAGCGTTTTCTCGTGAAATTAAAATTGCAACTTTGTGATAAAGGCCTGTTTCATAACAATACAATTTTGATAATACTATATTCGTAACACCCTAAACTATAAATACTTTAGCAGAAAATTGTGTACGTGTAAGGTATTTCAATATTAGGTACATGAAATAAAAATACCGCGGCTTCGAGTGTAATAATTACAAAGTAAAGAATAAATCGTTTCTCACTGTTCACTATAAATTCTTACCTACAACCTGTAGCAGATGAGTCTGGCTCATCATCGGCTCGGTGTTGACCTGACACATGTATCGGCCGCCATCAGAAGGGCCTATCTCCTTGAGAGTCAGGGTCCAGGCTCCGTCTCCGTGGCTGACGCTGACGCGATGATTTTTCGTGATGACGTGGCCGGCAATCGTCAGGATTGTCTGAGTGTCCACTCGGAGCCACGCCACCTAGACATGGAGATTTATGATATGAATAGAATAGGTTTTATTGTGTAGTCGACTTCGTAATTTCTTTATCACCCCTAAGGTAACATTCAAACTCGCACATAATAAAACGGCGAGGCCTATTTGTTTACGTGATAGTAACATACTCATAAGGTTGAAACAGTCAAGTGCTAAAACAATTATGAGGAACAACTACGAGTATACACCAAATTTTACACAGCCCATGTACAATATTGTTAAGGGTACCGTAGAGTAGGCCGTTATGGTGTCCTGTTATTTGACAAGAAACGAATCACAAATTTTCATTATAAAAATAATTTTACGTAAATTTATACTTGATAAAGTTACCACTTTACATTTTTTTTCTCTGTAAATAACTCATTTGACAAATAATTGAAAGACAACATTTCATTACATCCAAACGTTAATTGGTAAAACAACGCAAAGCATAAATAACGTTTGACAAAATGCATTGCTTCATAATTACTTATTTAATTTATTTGAGATTTTTTTCTAACTCTCTGGGACTTGGGGCACCCCGACTTGGACAGGTTAGGTACGAAGGGTATAAGGGAACTTATATTTATGTTGCTCGATCAAAACAACTTCAAAACTATTGAGCGTTGCGTAAATTCCTTTTGGGTACTCAGTTACCCACGCAGAACAACATATACATATTTAGTTCATTAAAATCGGAGGCGAACAATCTTGATGGTTTCCTTGTTAGTGTCGCTCGGTGTCCAACTTGTTACCTTTTTTAAATATTTTTAGGATAAAATATAAGATGGTATAAACATTATTGGAATCGATTCAGTTACTCATTCTGAACAAAATATATTCAGGTTTGCAATATATTAAAGATAATGTTGTATATAATACTTAAATGACAGTGCAATAAAATGAAATAGTTACGGCAATAGGTGGGTACTTGAATAAATTTTATTAAGTAACAATTATTTAAATAAAATCCCAAATTTTAGGTACTTGGTCAAATTAATATTTTTGGAATGATATTTTAACACTTGAAATAGGTATTTGCAAAGTAAAATGATTGCGAAATCTATATTTTGTCAAATGATTACTTTTAAAGTAACATGTTTGCGAAATGAGACGTTTGTCAAATGATCAATTTTTATAATATTATTTTAAAAATGATCATTTGTCAAACATTAGTGAAGCGGCCGTAATACTCGTATTATTGATATTGAAATAAAACCTCTGAATAATAAGAATCAATGACTGGCATTTATTCAAGTGCCTGATTTACCTTGAAATACACAGTTATAATTCTTGTAACGTTAAAAAAGAGGAATGGCTTAATCCGAAATGTTGGGAAAACGTTTTGAGGCTCTTACCTATATTTTCACGAAAGACATTCTTTACAAAAATCAAAAACTAAACTACCCCAAAATATTTTGACTCCAAAATCTATCAAATCAATCAATCAACTCAGCCTATCGCAGTCCACTGCTGGACATAGACCTCTCCCAGACTGCGCCACAACACCCTGTCCTCCGCTTTCCGCATCCAGTCTACCCCAGCCACCTTCTTTAGGTCGTCCGTCCATCTAGCTGGGGGGCGTCCCACACTATGCTTGCCGATACGCGGTCTCCACTCCAGGACTCGTCTGCTCCATCGGCCATCGGCCCTTCGACAGACATGGCCAGCCCACTGCCACTTCAGTTTGCTTACTCTGCAAGCTATGTCGGTTACTCCGGTTCTTTTCCGGATAATTTCATTCCTGATTTTATCCTTCAAAGAAACTCCGAGCATAGCTCGCTCCATAGCGCGCTGAGCGACCTTGAATTTGTGGACCAGCCCGACCGTCAGTGTCCACGTTTCAGCACCGTATGTCATGACGGGCAGGACGCACTGGTTGAAGACCTTAGTCTTCAAACACTGAGGGATAGGCGACGAGAAGACTTGACAAAGCTTTCCAAATGCTGCCCAACCCAACTGAATCCTTCTGTTGGCCTCTTTCTCAAAGTTGTGTCTACCGAGCTGGATGACTTGCCCTAGGTAGACATAGTCCTTCACAACTTCGAGAAGCAACCCTTCGATGTGGATTGGACTCGGCAAGACGTGCGAATTGTACATGACTTTTGTCTTGTCCAAATTCATGCCGAGGCCAACCCGCCGGGAGGCTCCATTTAGGCTGTGCAGCATTCGGTCTAGCTGTTCCAGCGTTTCTGCCATTATGACGATGTCATCGGCAAATCGAAGATGTGAGATGTACTCGCCGTTCACGTCACGTTGATCCCCTGTCCATATTGACGCCAAAAATTAAGGAAAATAATTAAGTTAAACTTCTCGAAATTCGCAATGGTCGACAAGTTTACTTTCTCTTTGAAATAAATTCAAAAATGAAAGAAAAAATATCTCTTTTTCTGTGTAAAAAATTGAAAATTAATGAGGTACCACAAAAATCAAGCGAATAATTAAATACTTATCAAATTAATTGATTCAAAGAAAGTTAAGCAGCACCTCAGAACAAGGAAAGTTAAATTATGAAAGTATCTAATGTTGAAACAAAAGAATTTTGTAATTATGAAACAAAGTTCACAAAAGAACGAACGTTTTGTTAACTTTGATGTTTACAGTGTTATTACCTGTAGAGAAGTTGTTTTAAATATTGAATAGATTTGGAACTCATTGCGGTTTATATTAAAGCTCTTGGAATTTCAATTTTAATAGCCAATTAGCAGTGGTATGTTTGAGAGAAAACTTTAGAATTTGTTTCACTTTCTAAATTAGTGACTGGATCTGTTATTTCCAGGATTATGTACTTTGCTATAAATAAATAATACCAACGTATTGAAATAGAACGTACAAAGATTATTAAAAATAAATAATACGTTTTCATTACAAATGTTTGAAAGGCTTTTATTTGCGTCCATTTGCTCATAATTTTATTTTTAACAAAACTTTTTTTTCAACCAGATCCGCGTCGCACCAAAAACGTTATTGAATAAATCAACATTAGTACCTATATAAAAATTCCAAATCTCTAGAAGAGATAAGTCATTCAATATTATCATGCTGGAAAAAATACGAGGAGTAATTAAGATAGCGAAGAGCCTTGTTCCACTAATTGTGGAGGCTTCCGGCCCTTCACTGATTCAGCAATGTGACTTGTTCACACGAATAGCCCTTGATAAAGAAAGCCTGGAGAAAAATAATTAAAAGAATTCGTTAGGCCAACATGCTGCCTTAAGTGGCTCTAATTTTCTGAGGGCAAGATACTACAAAAATAAAATTTTGTAGTACAGTAAATAAATTATCACTTTATTTGTTTTTAAGATTTTTATCAAAGCCTTGGAAACTACTTCAACAAATTGAGCCAATTAATTAAACAATGTTTATAAATAGAAAACTCCAGACTAATTTCTGCCAAAATGTCTGTCAAATAGTTATTTAATAACTTAACAGCCACTTTACTCTCGCCCCTACCAACTCACATTTCAACAAAGAAATACTCAAGAAAACCTAGAAGAGCTTAATTCCATTTTCAAACATACATGGGCCTAACAATAGCACCTTCTACCGGGTGGAACGCGGAACACTTTTCTAAGCCTCGTTGGGCACCGGGGCCTATCTGCGAGACCAGACGGAGAGTGATAAGGGGTTGAGCGAGTGAGAAACTAATGGGAGAATGTGTGCAGCTATTTTTGACGGTATCGTGTAAATTGTGGTTTTATTTCAGGCCATTATTTAAAGATGATTTTTTAAAATATTGTTCTGCATGCTGTTTCTGCCCACTTATTTTTTATGTCTGGAATGAAGAGTGTCCTACTCCTTCTTCTAGGGACGTTTGCCTTTTGAAGAAGACGTGAGTTTATGTATGTGTGTGTATACCTTTTTGTTAATAAAAGAAAACATCTTCAATTGTACATTGTTATTAAAAACAGCTAGGTCAGAAGAATTGTAAAAAATTTGTCGAATTTTTAAGGAGAAATTATTTTTGCTATCGTATTATTTGCATTGACTAACCTTGAATGTCTGTAAATTATCAACCCTACAGGTAAGCGCCGCATCTCTGCCAACTGCCACGGTGACGTTAGACCCTGGACCCACGAACCGCGGCAAATCTGAAACAAACAAACACAGTCACTGTATAACAACTGAGCATAGATATCGTCATTACAAAACCAGCCTTCTAACAAATAAACTGCATTGAAATCCATACGTTTTAAGACCATACGTTTGGGAGATACAATGCCACAGACAGACATACAGATATACAGTAACATTAACCGACAGAAACGTCAAACTAATAACACCCCTCTTCATACGTCGGGGGTTAAAAAACAATGTCAAGAGTTTGTGAAATTTTAAAGTTACATTGGTTCTAAAAACTGTCTTTTGTTGCTGAGTGTTTTTATTTTAGTGTTTTCTTTGATGTCAAAATAAAACAAAAATTGTCACTGAAGATTCGCATAGGTACTTAATTGTCAAGTTATTTTAAAATTATATTGGTCACCAAAACTGTTCACTATCTCTCGTAAAGGTGCCAACAGACTGTTGCTCCTTTATACCTACATTTAAATTCCGTCTCGTGTTCGTTAACGTTTTTGATTGAAGACACAAAAGGATTTAATTTAAACACCAAAAATAATTATCAGTGACATCTTAAATGTGTGATCAAAGATTGTCGTTGGCAGCTTTTTTGAATAAAGACCAACGTATCTATATCAATACCAGTTGTACAGTATACATATATCCCGAAATAAATCAAACCGAGAAAATCTTTTGTTCTAGTATTTTGTCGGAACGCTTTTGTCGTATGTTTATTCATGAGCGACGGGACACGCAGTCTTCATTTATGATACAATTGTTGCAAGTTATTAGTTAAACGTGGTCGGGCTCTTTGTTTTATAACATATAAGGCCCGCTTGCACCACAAATAACAAAAAACATTTGGCGCTTAACGAAATTTAAAACGTCGGTCTATTTCTGCTTATCGTTTGGACTCGACACAGACAGATCAATGTTTTAATTAACATTTACCTATAGCGCTAAATGTAAACAATTTATATTTTACGTATATTGAAATCACAACTGACATTGACAGCTATATGAAACAACTATAAAACGGCAAATTGACGAAGAGTGACAATTAGCTTAATCATCAATTTCCGTGACTGTATTTTAGTGATTTATGGTGCAAGTGGGGATTTGGATTTAAATCTGATCCTAAAACTTCACAATATCTTTAATTATAGGAACCTATAGGTCGACGGCTTAACTGAGACGTTACCTGAGGTGGCAGCGCGGTGCAACAGGTGTGTGGTGACGTTGTAGCGGTATTTACATACGCCACATGCGAACTACGCGTCATACTGACGTCACAAAAAATCTTGGATCTCACAAGCAGAGTTTACCGCGCAACTAGCTTTTATAAAACAGTCCGTCATGGATCGTCGGGCAGTGGCCGCCCGATACACTTCCTCTCGCATAAGTAGGATTCGCCGACCAAGGCATACTCTCACTATCCCCGACGACGCTACGACCCTCCTACGGGAAAGTAGTAAAGCTACTACCAGTACTCTCACAAAATAAAAGTCCCGACAGCCGTCCTTCCGTCCTCGCCGTCGAGGCCCGTCGCGACCCCCCATACCATATCCGCCCCGACCCTTGCTCGAGCCAGCCCGCGCCGATGAGCCTGTAGTTCAAAATTCGTCCCTAAATAATTCCGATCCAGCCTGTCGCTTGTTGCCCTCTCCCAGCGACGCCCTAAGCCGAGGTCCGAACCCTGTAGGGGTACAGACCTCGGGGGGTGCCCTAAGCGTGTAGTCGCATGTAGATGCCATTAAAAAAAAAAAATTATCGGGCAGTTGCCCACCAGACACAACACCCCTCACTTTTCTAAGGAGTATAAGTGAACTTTACACCCTGTTCCTTATACTGGTTACCCTGACGTGATCAGGATGACGTACCCGAAAGGCGATGGGTGTGGTCCTGCAACCTTTTTTTTTTTTTTTTTTGGGGTGGGAAATTATCAAATAACTTCTCCCGTTCTGGGCGGAACGGGAGGGTGTGTCAGACTTTTACCCACCCGTGTTCCTTCAGTTGCCTGTGCCAAGGTCCACGGTAACTCTTTCGAACAACCCGCGACCCTGGCAAGCATCGGCCCCGGTGGGCCCCGTCACTGCTGACATCTCTTTGAGGCGCGCGTGGAACACAACGCGCCGTCGACCCGAGCCTGGTCCTTACCAGACGGCGAACTGCCCATTGCTCGCCGTCTGCAAGCCCGCGCCTACGGTGGCCGGGAGTCAGCTCTTGACTCCCGACGCCCAGGGCGTCTCCTGCGGCGATTAGGGGCGTGAGGGCGCAAAGATTGCCTCTCCCTCACGCGTTCCGCCTCCTCCTTTGCAAGCATTACTGCTTTGCAGAAGGAGGTGACGGCTTCCCATGCACTCTCGCTCCGTACCATGGCCTGGACCAGGGCCGGACGCGAGAGATCGCCGCCGCCGATCGCCGCCGTGAGGACACGGCGGTGCTCTGCCCAAGCCGGGCAGACCTCCACTGTATGCTCCACCCTGTCCTCCGGGCGATCCACACAATGGTGACACCCGGGCGTTTCCTCCCGCCTTATACGAAACAGGAACCTCCCGAAGCAGCCGTGTCCGGTGAGGACCTACGTCAGGCGGAAGGTGAGGACGCCGTGGCGCCTCTCTAGCCACTTCTCAAAGAGGGGACTTATCGCCGCAATTGTGGCGTGCCCAGCACTGGGTTGCGACAGACGCACTCTCCATGTCGCCATGAGATCCCGCCGGAGCTCTGTCCGCTGTGCCGCGATTTCTCGAGGCAGCGGAGTTACGCCCCGGCGTTTTGCCTCCTCGCGCCACTCCCATATTTGGGCGAGGGCTTTAGCCTCCAGATCCCATGGCGGTAATCCGGCAAGGAGGCTCGCCGCCTCACCGGAGACCGTGCGGTATCCCCGGACCAGCCGGACTGCCATGACCCTCTGGGACGCGTTCAACCGGCGGGCTGGTCGCCGCCTTAAACAACGCGCCCACACCGGTGGTCCTGCAACCTTGCGTGTGGGCGCACGCGCAACCTTTTCTGGCCCGAAGAACCCGGATTGTGGTTTGCCCAGATGGAGAGCCAATTCGCTCTCACCAATATAACCGCCGATGAACGAAAACACATAACCATTAACTTGTCTCGCAGCGAATCGGCCAACTGAATGTCTGGTTGCATTACTAAAATTCATACAAGTAAATGCAAATCCAAAATATTAAAACACTCGATTTGATGAGTTAGATAAAACGCTATTCACTAAAGTAAACACAAGATACAATATAATTTAAAAGATAATTATTACAAATAAGAAAAAGATAAACGATTTTTTTCGACATTAGTAACACTCCAATATTATAACAACCCTTTGACATCTACCCACAACATTTTAAGCTTCAATTTTGTATCACAAATATACCCGTACCACATTAATTTATAATAACTTCGACAGAACACTAGATACAAAATGTCTGCTACCAAAACAGTCTCGTGAGACGGAACTTGTAGATACAGTTATGACGGAAGCATCCCGGTCGGGACGTTTGGGGACAAAACGAAAGCAAAAGGTAGGAAATAATGGACAACTCGGTATTGGTCGAGGCGTCCGTCCGCGAGGGACACATTTTCTGATCGACTCTTTGTTATGTTGCCGTTTTTATTTTGAATGATAAATGTCCTTTGCTGGTGGATTTTATTCGGCTATTTTAATGATTGCCGATTGTTGAGAGACTTTTTAGTAGTTTTGATAGTCACGAGACACACAAAATACACATACAGCATAAGCTTATTGTTTGTGCCTTATGAACGATTCCATGAAATGATCTAAGGAAAAAATCGCTATTATCACTAACCACGGTGTGATAGACGAATTGTTGACTACTATATGTTGTCCTCTTGATAATTACATCCCTGTAACCGTTTTAATTAATGCTTTGCGTAGTTTATAACATTTAAAAGAAACCATTCACAACCAACACAAAACATAAACAATATTCTCCGCACATCTTCAAACCTAATCACAGTCTTACAAAGCAAGCAATTTAATTATTACTGACGCAGTTCTTCATTATTTACATTAAATCTGGGAACATTAGTCACTCGCTAATCCCTGCTTAGTAAACCGGCCGTACCTACAACTTACTAAAACACAAACGGTTCACTAAGTACAGGTCATTTTTCAACGGCTACGGGGCTTTAGTAGGTAGTCTGTGAGCTGAAGAGAGGCACCCCTTTGTGTTGGGTGTTTCAGGTGGTTTCAATTAATATACGTTTTCTAGTTAACTTCGTCATGGAATTTAAATGATATCTAACTTATTTTTTTAATAGGTATGTACAGAAATGATTGGCTCTCTAGGTACAGACGCCAGCAAATTAAACTCATACAATCTGTCAAAATTTAATAGATTTTCAACTTTATCGCTAAAGCATAAGGTTCAAAGTTGATGGGGAAAATTTTAGTTTCGGGTAGCTTGATGTGCTGGCGTCTGTATATGTGTTAATAAGTCACTTTCAATAAGGCACGGGTTTCTGCAGTATTTTGGCTGTATTTATACAGCGTGTAACGGAAGGGGGGTAAAAATTTGGCCCTCCCTTACAAAACTGACTACCAGCTGATTGATTTACTATGGGAGGGCCAAATTTTTTTTCATATTTCGACCTATGTTCTTTGGGGAAAGTTGCTGAGTTTCATGAGCACATTCACCTCCTTCAGGGTTGATACCCCCCTTCCGTTACACGCTGTATATTCAAATGTTCCATTCAGAAGCACCACCGAGAATTGTCTGTGTAATTTAAGAATAATAAACATAACCTATACAAACATTTAATCAAAACTTCTGCTACGTTTAAAACAACACACGGCTCTGAGACAAAAGGTCGTAACTCCATACAATCGCACCTAGGCCCGGTCCGGCTAAGTAAAGTCGCAAACTTTTCCTTCGCCCCTTGAATTAGTTCTGATTAAATTCGTCGGACCCTACCCACGTTTATGTGACGGAATTAGGGATAGTTATATAGGTACCCACGTATAATGCCCGGTATTAGGGAACAGGACTTGTAGTAAGTTAGGTTAGTTTTGTAGGATCAGACCTGTAATTTTGGGTTACCTGCCGTGTTTTAGTTATTTTACTGGATAACCAGATGTGAATTCAGACGCTCAGGAGAAGAAGGGCAGTTACGAGATTAGGTAAAATGGAATCTACTTACTACATAATTAGTTCGAAGAGAAGAAATCACAAGTAATCTTTTAATATGTATTTAAATGAGAACTTATCCTTGCAATGCAGTAGTAATGTTTACGATAGTACTTTCTCTTTAAGACCATCGATTTGAAAGTCTGTCAAAAACATCGGTTATATGCACAGAAATCTTAATTATTATTAAGATTTCTGTGGTTATATGCCTACTGTTAACGAAAGTAAAGCCGCAAAGAAAATGTTTTGTCAAAAAATCATAATACCTACGAGATCAGATGAATCGTTATAAAGACAAATAATATGTTTCTACCCCCCGAGGGTACGATGACAAGTGGCCCGCGTCCTTGAACGCGATGTTACTTCCCGTTCATAGTTCTGTCGCGTTTTATCGGTACGTGATCAAACAACACTCGTACACTTCGTATAGGTAGCCATTTTGTTTTTACTTTTATCGGTTATGGATATGGGGGTGCTAAAAGTTTTTATATTTTTCCTTTAATATTGTCATTAGGTATTGTTTTCGTGTAGGGCTTATGGTGCATTTAAACAATGCATGAATTTATATACCAGAAACAAGTCCAGGGTATGTTTTGTGCATTGGAAAAAGTATATAGGTATATATTACATAGCTCTCACCTTTCCACAATGAACGTAATATTTGATGATTTTTAATTCGTCTTAAAAGCACAACAACTGCATTAAATAAAGCATCTCAAAAATAATTTGACATAACTCACTTTGGAGACTTATTATTATGAAACTAATCAAACATTTCTAGTTAGGTACTTAGTAAATCAAGTAAACAAACAGGCTAGTGCTTCTAAAAAATGTGTGCACCTATTGTGGTAATTCTGGTCATGAAAGGTAATCGAGATGTTAGTTGAACGCTAAATAAGAACACAATCATAATGGCAGCTTAGTTAAAGGGAGAACATATGTTTATTACCAACAATATTTTACACAATACACATCTCACAATATACTGCTATAACTAGCAGCTCAATTTCTCAGATATGTCACAAACGTAAACTTCGATATTGTATTTTCCTACTACAACTACCTTCCGAGAAATCACTCTAATACTCTAGTTCCATCAGCTGACATTAACGTGCCTACTGAATACTACATCGATAAATTCCACGTGTAATGTACCCGACCACATCACACGACACGAACATTAACATTATTCTATACTCAACTTACTTATCAACACATTCAGAAACGCATACACTGACACATTCACACGCATACACTGAGAGCAAGATTCAAATTTGAATGAAAGAAAAGAAAGAAGAAAGAAAAAACGTTTATTCTGCACAAACAAAAGACACGTTACAAATAAAAAATAAAATAATAATAAAAAATACCTAAAAAAAAAAGACAAAATATACAACGTAGTCAAAAGCCTCGTACTCAAGCGCTTGATGTCGTGGCCAGGAACCAAAGACAACACAAATTATTCGACATTGATATTTGAGAATACATACATTGATCAAGATGCGCCCGCGACATCGGCAGATGACAACTAACGAATGCTATCCTTATGCACACATGGGCACGATTCAACGCACACATACGTGCAAGGATGTCTATAATTAATGATAATGCACAATTTGAGACGCGTTGAGGAGGCCTTAATTTATTGAGGCATCCACAGGCAAGCCCGGTTAAGCAGTCGATAACCTCGTAGGTTGTACTGCGAGATGTCATTTATAAAAATAAAAAAAATGAGACGCGTTGATAAATTGGCTTTTAACTCTGAGTAAGCTTGTTTGGATGAAAGTGCGTAATCGCTTCGCTCAGCGTCAAAAGGGCTGCGGGAATGTTGTCGAGTTGCGTTTTTCTCAGAGTTTCTTACGCAGATAGCAGATAAATGCTCTGATTTTTTTTTGCGTCGTTACTTGCGATTTTTTGTAAGAAATATTTGGAGCGCTTTCTTGAAAGAGGTAGAATACTTAGGCATATAAAATATGTAGCTATTAGTAGAAGATTTCGTATAGAAAAAATATTATTTTCAAATCATTATCATGATGCTTCGCGAACACATGTGGGTAATGTTTTACAAATATAAATACAACAGAACTTCTGTCCTTCAAATTCACAACAATGAAAAGACAGTCATTCGCTTCCTACATCACCATATCTCTTGTCCAACTCCAACAAGTTGAGTTCTATCCAAAACAGACGCTGTGAACGCCTGTAAACAATTGAAATACGAAACTTTACCACCGTCCCATTTGTAGACCACAAACAAAATCAAGATGGTTCAAACTAGTTCAAAGCTTCGCTGTTTCGAATGGGCGAGTCTATTTCAGTATTTCAAGTAATGTCTCAGTCTATCATTGTAATACAAATGTAATTAGAAACAAGATTGATTCGATATGTTGATAAGTTATTTCGTACTATTTGTCGCCAAGTTTTCGTACTGAAGTCGTCTTGGTTCAAATACTTATTATTTCATCGGGTTGACCATATTATTTGTGAAGCTTTGTAATTTACTGATAAAAAACCTTATCTCTTCTTGGTGTTAGCTCTGATTACCAAGTTTCAGATAGGACTTGAAACAAATAGCATTAATGCAAGTTTCAATATTTTTTTTTAAAGGGCCCGTGGTTTAATAAGTAAACTGTGCACGTATAAGTAAAGAGTGACTGGTCGCACGGTTGTTAGTATTTACTTACGTACACCGTGCGATTAGCAAATCAGTTTAATCATTTTTGTTATAGCTTGCAATCACTAAATTATAACTAAATAACTTGCGTGATTTTCATCATGTACCCATGATTATTGTGTGTAAAGTGTATGCTGTAAACAGTTAAAACTACATAAGTTTTGAAAGGTGAATCACTAGCCTCATAAGGTGCCTAAATTATAATGAGTTAATGTAACTTAGGGTAAGTGCATTTTGTGTTTTATTCCGTTGGTAAACAAAGATATTTGAAAATGATAAGAACAAATAAGTAAACTAAAGAGCCCACTTTCATTTATTTACCGCAAAATACAGCAATACATTAACAACAGAAAAATCCTGAAACAAAGAAATAAAGAACTGCAATTTAATTCCCACAACAGAATTCATTTCCAACGTCCCTTACAATTAGGAAATTTCTAACAAGGCGCGATTATTAGAATTGATTCGAAGGTAACCCTCAAGGTCCCCTACTCCGTACTCTGTAGTTTTAGCAACGGTATCCCTAAAGGCCATCCGTTTTAATTAGGGCACGACTCGTAAATGGAAATTACTTAGTTACAATTTGAAATAACTTCGGTGAATCGAGTCAAGATTAGTTTCTGGGACGTCTACCTGGGTTATGGAAATCGCGCTGTGAAATGACAGAATAGGGTGAAACTGTTTAAGATGTATTTGGATTAGTTTTGAGTGATGTCATCCGGATGATGGAGGCAGGAAAGGGTTAAGGTTTTGTAGAACTAGTTGTGTCCCTGGTTACGCTCGTTTAGAATCTTTGATTTTTTTAAATAAACATTTTAATCTTAAATTTCAACCGGCGTGCGTATATGACCAGATGTATGAACGTAAGCGCGAAAAAAGGAGCATGTAAGAATCGTAGCAGGTAACGTTCCGTAGTTTCTGCCTACCCCCATGGGAAGAAGGCGTAAGTTTATCTATTAGCTCAACTGTCACTAATTAGATACAACTACTTTTTCAATTGTTACCGATTTTTGGGAGATTTCACGACATCGGAGCGGATATGTATATCAAAATCATAAATTCATTCATTAATTTGTTGACAGAGAACGCACAGCCTAGTCTACAGTCTAGAAGCATGAAATTTTACACAAGAGTTCCTTATATAACGATAGTGAGCAATAAGAATGGATTTTTTTAATGCACCCCCTAGATGGGTTAAATAGGGGATGGAAGTTTGTATGGAAGTTTATCATTTTGCTGATGGGAAATCCCATCGGACGCAGGACTCGTTAAACAATAATTATTTAAATCAGTTCTCGAGTTCAAAACGCACTAACAATAAGTTACGTCCGCTCTGACAAGACACTTAGCGCCTAGAGTCTAGTAAGTCACCTGGCGAGTAGCGAAGTGAAACGAACGTTCTAGCTAGAGTTTTTGCAACCAGCCGAACTGCACGCTTGGCGACTTTGCGATTCACCAAGCGAACTTATTTGTTTTTTGTCACGAGGCGCGAGTCAAGTTAAGTACAAAAAAAAAATTGTGAAATATTAACTACATCCGTTTTTCAAAGAGAACCTTTATGGGATCCAGCTAAAGAACTCCATAAAAACGCAGCTGTTCCAAAGGAATTATGACAAGAGTTAAAATCACAAATATTACATTTATTCATGACTGTGATATGATATGATGTGATAATTTTATCACAATGAGAAGTTATAATAGTTCCCGTTTTTGAGCTATTTTTAAAAGTGACATTTTGTCGACGTTGCAATAAGGAAATGAACGTAGGCTCCTAGCAAATCAACACGCAAACGATATACTAGTGCGGTCACCGTATATCAAAAGCGCTAGCCGCGCTAGGACGTAGCTTAACAGGCTGAAAGACAAGGAGACTTTTATAATAAACAAGCATCTTCTGGGCACGCACGCATCATAGAGCTCATCCATTGCTTTCCATCAGGCGTCATAAAGTTCAAGAGCCATTCCGTTACAAAAAAAAAATTGACAAAGAAAATAATTGAGTTTATAATTCGTTCAAAGAATCATAGCATGTAGCATGCTTTTTTTTTTCTAAAACACACCGTGGTATTGTAGATTAGTGTACAGGCACCACACAATATCACATACAGTACAATTGCACATATTACAAACAAACAAACTTTCTGTATACCAAACAAACATTTGCTTAGAGCGGCGATCGACCCTTCCCTGTACTCCCCATCCTTCCTACTTTTTACAAAACATTCGTCAGACCGTTACGTCATCGCTTATAATATCCACAACATACAAGCGGTTTGTTTAATTCCCCACAAAAACGGAAATTGGTGAATACTATTACCTCTTTCAAAAGGCATATCATATGAAATACGTTGCATATTGGTTGAATAAGCTGTTTCGTATTCGCTTGTTATGTTGCCGAATTTTACTCCGGAACTCTTTTACGATGATCCGTGTATTGACAATGAATTTAATGTAAATATGTTGTATTGATATTGTGTCTGGTTGTCCGGAAGTTAGTTCATACAATAAAAACATGCGTGTTCTTGTCCCAACTATGTTGGGGTCGGGTTCCAGGCAAGTAATTACCAGTATTTTACATGTAGCAACTACCTATCTGACCACCACAACCCAGGAAATGGGTAATATGATACTTCTTGGTATTTGTCATTTTGGGTGACCCGTAACGGCTGCCAAAGATCTACGGAGGGATCTCCACGAACCGCCCGCGGCAAGCGTAGTTTTGTCTTCGACCGACCCATGCGGCTGTTATTATAAAATGGCGTCATACAAAAATAAAGAATTAAGGGATCTGACGCACAATAATTGAAACATTTTGAGCACACACTCGAGATCAATAATATACACGGAATATCCGAAATATCCATCCTAATAATAAAGCTGAATAGTTCGGTTGTTCGAAAGCACTAGTCTCTGAATTACCAGTCGGATTTGAAAAAATCGTATTGCATTTGATAGATCAATTCTTGAGGAAGGTTTTAGGTTATTTAATATTACTCTATGGCCACAGCGTGATGTTAAATAGCCGTAGGAGCCGAGAACAATGGAAAAACGTCAGAAAGAACGCTGAGCGAAAGCGAAGTCATAGTGCAGGCGACGCCATGCGACGAGGTGGGGCGGGGGGACACGAAATTTCACACGGACGAAGTCGCGGGCAGACGCTAGTTATTACATAAAAATAAGACTTGAATAACACACGGCACGGTTTGCGCAGGGGTTAAGCGATTGACTGCTGCGCTGCGTGTCACGGGTTCAATTCCCGCACGGAACAAATATTTGTATGACCTACAAGCAGTTGTTCCGGGTTTGGCTGTTTGTGTATGTGACTTTAAATGTTTGTAAACGCACCCACAATACAGGAGAAATTCCTAGTGTGGGGCAACGTTGTCTTGAAAAAAAAAAAACATTTGATTCTTCGAATAGTGTAACCGATGGACGAAACGGTAAATGATTCAGTAGTAGAAAATATAGGATATGGAAGAAAATAAATGAAATCGAAATTTATGCTTTATGGAAAAAAATATTCCAGTTTTTATTTTAATAACGTCTGAATGTATAGAAACACAATGTTATTTTGTAAAAGTATTTCTTTATGAACAACTTCTACAAGTAGATATTTAACAGACATTTGATATAAAGTTATTTTGTAAATAAATAACGCTGGTCTACAATGGAAAAGTATTCGATATAATTTTAACTAATTTCTACTTCTCTACCCATGCTAAATACAAGTTGATAAGTAAAAGTCATTTATTAGTATAAGTTTTTTGCGATACTTGACATTTTCCGAATTTAATGATTCTACCCTCATTGAACTTGATAATGTTGACATAATATTTACTTAGTTGGCATCGAATGTTAAAGATATTGTATTTTAATGCTCTACGCCCTAATTGCGTAACACACTATTACTCTCAATTATTTGAATTTTGAAGCATATTGCTAATCCATTGCTCCATATGTACAAAAAATGTGCCTGCTCAACAACGTAAAAAACGAAATGAATGTTGTTTAACTGTCAAAATGAAACCCATTGTAACTAATAGTGTGTTACGCAATTACCTAGTGGTTCTTTATTATTAAGTAATAAAAGTGAAAAAAAAATATGTTTTTATAGCAAAATGTCTCGAAAATGTGTGAATAATCCCGACAATTTTTGTTAAATTTGTGGTGAAGTGATATTTATTGCTGGACTGCTTTTCGAGATGTAACAGAAGCAGAATACAAGAGGGCTGCGTAAGAACCACGTCGCAGTTCTACTAATGATTTAAGAAACATAATAAATTCTGTAAATTTTTGCAAAAATTGTTTTTTTTTTTTCTTCTAAAAAAGGAAAACTAATTTTAATATACAATATTAATTATTTTTGTATTCATGAAAATAAATAAAAAAAAGCTACTTTACATTAGGAATACTTTTTTAAAGTAAACTTTTGTAGACCAGTGTAATTTTATTTCTTTGACCTGCAAAAATCTCTTGAAGACGAAATACCTATCTATATAGGTACTTACATTTATTATGTACTGAACACTGACGGTAAGACAAGTATTATCTAAACGTAGGTATTAAACATTTAGGATATTTGAAGCATATTTTTATGTTATAAAAAGAATACTTTGATGTAAGTAATCATAAAATTGGATAACAGATAGAAAGTCTTACTATACACATTGTTTAACGAAGTTATGTTTTCATTTTTACTAACGTAAAAAAGAACTTCTCACACACTATATGAAAAAAAAAAAAAAAACGTTGTATCAAACAGAATGAATACCCATTCCTTGTCCTTCGTTTAATTACAGCAGCACTAAACTAGTATTTAATTAGTAAAAGCTATTCAAAGTAAATACCCTTACTGAATCCAGTACAATCGAGTTTAATCCAGTTTAATTTTAAGATACTTGGCAACAAGGAATATTCATCAACTTGACTAGAATCTGGGTCCTTTGGCAAATAAATAAAAGTCAGTGAGCCAAGCAATCGTTTATAGTGCCAACAGACTGTTGTACTAAAGTCTTTATGGTAGAATATCTAGTTAGTATAAGTAATTGGAGCAGGAATCATTGTTTACGATGTAAATGTGAAGAGATAATGATTTAGTGCAATGCTTCATAACATGGTTATAATTATTTGTATAAATAAACCCGAGCACATCATTGATATTAGCTGAATACAATGTACTTATACAAACATCAATCAATTTTTCTTTTTCCCATTGTTTTTGTCTTTTGCTGTCGAATATTTTAGAGTCTCTTTTCTTTTAACCGATTGTTGGTAGGAAATTACTATAATCACTAAGCTTTACAGATGGCTTGTTCATTATTTTGTGAGACTCACCCGGTGTGTGATTTCGTTTAGGTACATAAGCCCTTTGTATAAACTAGTGGTGGTCACTGTGGCCAGGCGTATACATTACAGGAATAATAAAAATAGACCAATTTATAAATTTGTGGGATTTTATAAACGTTTCAATAGCCGGTTTTTCGGGTAAATAAAGTTTTTGGGGTTGAAACATCTGCCAAGAATAGTTGTTTGTTTCAGAATCCTGGAAGAGTGATAGGTTCAATTTTTGCGGGATAACGTTAGTGCCGAGAGCAATGCCAATATCGAAAAAAAAAATACCCACACACGCTTCTAGCTGACGCCTATTATTTACATTTTCATTTCAAAAATAAGACTTAAACGTTTTACCTAAGGAGTCATCATAAAGTGCTTGATCTAAAGATTCAACCAGATTGCGGACAATCGAAGTCAACCAGTTGATTTTGATCGCCTTAAAACATAATCTATGGTCGATTGATGAACGTTGATCTTAACTGCCGATGTCTTTCGACGATGGGTGTGCTTTAATAATAATATACAGCTAAGCGTAAGAAACCTAAAAATAAAATAGTTGGTGTTTTGATTTTTATTATAAAACAAAATATTCAGCCAGTTTTTGTATGTAGGTATTGTGACTAAGGTATAGTTCTAAATACAATACCTACTGACACCGAAATACCTGACTAAGTTATCGGTTTTGAATAAAAAACTTTTAAATATTTCGATAACAGGTTTAAGTTTTGGTAAGTCTGTTTTTATTACGAAAACTAGCCCGCTGGTTTAAACCTTGTCTAAAGAAAAACCTTGTTTTGTAAAAAGTACGTAATACATTTCTAACAGCGGCAATCAGAAGCAGACCTTTTTACGCAAAAATATTCATCCAAACATACAAATTCACGTGAGACCCACATTCCAGCGGGTTACGTAAAAAGAGATTCGAGTGGTCCTCTAAATTATTCGTAAACAAAAATATGGTTGTCATAAAGTCAGACAAAGGTATAATTTATGCCATCCGTCAAATACCTGCGTACGTACTTATGAGTGAGGTTACGTTGCTCCCTGTATTTGGCGTGATTTGTGTACTGTGAGTGCGGATTCTGCGTTGAATGGTGAATTTGTTTGGGACTTTATACGAGGAAACTTTTTGGGTCTTTTTTATGAGGTAAAAATCTGTGATTCGGGTACACTAATTTAGAAGTTAGAAGAGAAGATTTGAAATACAGGGTGGCCAACTCGAAGGTTTACTAATTTAAATTAAGATTATTATTATAACAAACGAAAATTACCAGATATTTTTCCATAACCATATTGCTTAGGCTTGGGAATTTTATATGAACCTTTTTGCTACTTAATAAGCGATCGCTTGTCATAATGTTTTTCATCAAATCTCATACATTATTAGCTATCCCACTAACAAAGTCATATATTCTGGCTTAAGATTGACCAGCATACGTACCTCTAGATAATCCCACTGAAAAAAAAAATCGGGATAGGTCATGCGATCCTCTGTGGTCAAAACGTGTTACCCATGAAGATTTGTTACAAAAAACGGGTTTATTTCAATCTGTTCAAGAACTTTGGGATAAAATGACTAAAAATCAGGCGGAAGTCATGGTCTTATATAATAGACTGTCAATCGGACAGTGTCTATAACGAATGTCATTTTGCAACGAGGAGACCGATGTCTAACGCATAAGTTTTGACATAATGTACGTTCAAATGCCGCATTGTAGTTTATATTTATAACGTCTGCAGATGTACGGTTTATTTGTCAGTAGTTATGAAATAAACATCAAATAGCTGCAGAGATGTAAAATACTCCTCCATCTCAGTATTTATTTATTTAAAGAAATGGCGAAAAGATCTTACCACAAATGTATTCGAAATTCAACGTTCAATGTTTAGAAAACAATCCAATTTGTTTCATAAAACTGGTTTTAGAAATATGAAAACTTACTATCGGTATAAAACTTTTATTTTAATGTAGCGAAATGATTGGAACCCACTCTAACTTTTCACTGAAACCGATAACAAAATTTAATACACCGGTATATGTGTGGAAAGTATGGATATTTTATCTTTAAGTGACTGGTATTCATATACCTACTTGTGCACCAGCTAAACGCATAAGGAAAATCAGCATAATAATCGAAATAAGTACACAAATATTCTCAAATAAACCGAAAGAGTGACGTAAAATTTATTTCCATTTTTTTACGTCCATATTTATAGAGTACTATAAAATAGTCGTTAGAAAACAGAATAACTGTCTGTACGATAGTAAAAGTCGAAAGAAATATGAAAACGTCTGCCAATAACAACGCCAGTGAATAAGAGATGTTTATAACTTAACTTGTAAATTATACTTTTACTGCTAAGTACTACTGGGATGCGAAACAACCTTTATGTATATTACACAGATATTTGGGACATTTTTTTTATGTTATGCAGTATAATAAAATAAATTGTTTTGGGCCTGGGTGTTATGATAATCCTATTATCTGTGTTTAAGAAGACATTTGGCAAATTATTGCGCAGTCCATTCCTTTTTGTATATTTCAGTGAATATTTTTCACAAAACCGCATATTTAATACGCATTTTAAAATCTGCCTTCATCGCAAATTCAACTCTCAAAAACGCTGACAACGTAATTGATTCTTCGACCACTAAATCTTTTTAAACTTCTCTTCTTTGGTGAAAACTTTTATTTTTGTACTTCAAAGCTGGTTCTTCACTAAACAAAGTAACTGCCAAGAATATTGTGGCAAAAGGTATTGTAACTGGTTAATGCTCATTTGAAATGTACTCCAAGAACACTGACATTTCTTACCAAAACAATGCCAATCTATTCAAACATGACCCCTCTTCCATCTATTCTACTTGCATACACATAGAAGCATAATACAGAATCATTCATAACGTACTTTGCTAATGCCTCCTACACACGAGAAAGAGTGCAAACTTGGCAGCCACCGAAACACATCAACGCGTTATTTATGGTCGTACGTTGCAGCGAAATGAAAACTGATTTTTCTTGCCTTTACTGCAATGTTCTTCTATGTATCTTGGATGACAGAGGTGAATGAACTGTGGTGACCTTCTGTGGGGTCGAATTTTAGTTTGTGTGTCCCGTGGTTCCGGACAAAAACATATTGTGGTTCAATTTCATTAGCGTCGTCGTATGATGGCATATTCAGGGTACTGCATATTTTTCATTTTTCGGTACTAGCATGCATTAATTTCTTATTTATTAATTTATTTTACCATTTATGTACACACATATAGAAACAGACAAGAAAAAACAGAACAGAAAAATAGGTACAAAGGTGATGATTATTTCATAAGAAATCTCTTCCAGCATACCCGCGATAGGACATTAGATACCTAGAGAGAAAAAGAACAATGGAGACGTCTTTTAAATTGTGTCATCTAAATCGATAGGGTCTAGGCTAGAGTTTTTTACGTCAAAAAAATGACTGCAATCAATTGTCCCCAGACATTCTTCAACCCATCAAAACTGCACATGAAGCTTCTTAAATCCGCAGAACACTGGTAAAAATCCATTGAAATAAGCAGGTTTTTACAATTATCCGACTGGAAGCTCTTATTCACAATTGTAAAGGAACCAGCTATTCTCTCCCAAGACCCACTAATAGTGATTCACACGGACGTTTAAATATTTTACCTTTTGTTCGAAACCTCTGCAGCGTGGTCGCTGCCGTTAGGGTTGGCACACATATGTTTTTGACCGAATGTGAAATAATTTTATGGAATTCACATTAATAATACGATGTATAACTAAGATCTGTGACTTACCCTCGAAGAGATGTCAGTTATACGGTATATCAGTCATGCGTGGATACAGTATGCTATGAAGTAGTCACAGGCAGCTTGGTAAATAATCTACAATATTTTGTGTGACATACTGCAAAATTTTCACAATTTCAATTTTTTGTCACAGTTTCTGCTAGCTACGGACCTAAACAAAATGCTTTGATAATGATATTACAATACGAAATTCAGCCAACGTGGCCACAATTCTCAACCATTGATCAGTCCAACATTTCAGCTTGGCCAACCCTGGCTGCAGGTGGAGGCAATTTGAACAATTCAATTACGCAGTCACCACACGAGTATAATACATGTGACTTAAATTCCGTACACAATGACTCATTAGTCCCAGGTGAATTGATAATGAATTGAGCCAATTTGTCATTGAAATCATCTTGCAGTCTTTCAATTGATTCATGTGAGAATGGCTGGAAAATTACCTGTTTCCGTGAGGATTTTTTAGTTCTGTTAGGAGGTGGAAAATATTTATAGGCTTTAAATTTATATTGTTTGTGGGAGAGGTACTGATGTTTTCACTACATCATACTTTAAAACGATGAAAGGACGGTTTTGTTTTAAATAATAAAATTATTTTAATATCATGAGAGACTTAATACAACCTACCTTTTTGGGTAGGCAGTTAGATTATTTTACGAAGAAGTCGCAAAATCAAACTAAGTATCAACAAAAGTAAGTAGGTATCTTACAAACATAAAAATCACAAACGTACCTAGGTACTGCGTACCTAACAACTGCACTTGTTACCTAGTCGTGTGTAAGTACTATATGACTTTATCAAAGTAGAGTACATAACATATGAAAGTCGCGCATAATATTTCCAATAACGCTGGCGTCGTAAAAGCTTTTTGATTAGCTAGCGAACGGCTTATAGAGCCCTACAGGAATGTGGATGATTTGAACAGTCAATGCAAGCACACGTATTTGTAAAGTGAGTACAGCTTGTGTTATTTAATATGTTTTAACTTTTTTAACTACAGGTCAATTATACATAACATCACACCTGTATGCCCCGGGTTGAAACTTTAGTTCACCCACACACACAGAGACGGTAGATAAAGCAATAAATAATAAAACATTAAATTACCTTAATTTGTATTTAGAAATTAAATCCGTCCGTCGGTCTGTCCGCGGCTTTGCTCAGAGACTCTTCGTACTAGACAACTGCCGTGCGATTCTGTAACCATCTCACCGTGAAAGCTTGGTGAAGTGAGCGTGGAGTGAGCTGTCATTTGCTAGGGATTCATAGACACGGTAAGATTTTTACAGAATCGACCGGCTGTAATTTGACATCTCCGCTACACGTAAAGTAGCGATGGTTTTTTTTCTACGGTCTGTCCCATTGTGGGTGGTATCGTTGTATAGGCCGTTCCAAAATATTGGTCTGTGCAAACCATTTTTCAATTCAGGGATCGTTTGCGAAATAGAAAGATTGAAAGTGCAAAATTTTAGTCAAGTGTCCCTCCCCCCGCCAGCCAAATGGTTGTTTTTGGATACGTGAAAAAAATCACAGCAGTAGCATATATTATATCGAAGCTAAAAACTATCACAGATAAATAGCTAATAAGAATAATAGCTTTACTTTAACTAGTAATAGTCGACCAACTTACATTTGCAGTTGGAAGTATGGGACAACATATTTTTTTTACTACAATGTTAAGTTTGCTGGGATAAAGTCATCTCAACTACCCAACCCTACTACTACTACGGAACCCTTCATTGTGCGTGGTCCGATATACACTTGGCTGGTTTTTATTTTTACTGAAAATATATAGGACAAAATGAGAAAATAACTTTGTCAAGCATGAACAATAATTTGTTAAATGAAAATTAATTTGTTAACTGTTTTATGAAGGTAACTCGATGAAACCAAGTATCCATGTAGGTAGTTATTAATACGTTTCCAAGAACTTTGTTGGAAGTGAACGGCGCACAGTGGGCCGAAAATGAACTTTCATAGACATTTTCATTTAATTTTTTGAATGGCTGTTTTTTTGCATGGATGTGCTTCGGAAGACTAAGTATATGCTTATAAATATAAAATTTACGGAAAAAGATTGCAAACGGCTCACAAAGAATTTTTTTTTGAAAATGTTGTATGGAGTTGACATTAAAATCGACGATAACTCAGCTATCGCACGATTGCGCCTTATTTCCTCGTAGGTGTTTTTACTACCATTTATTTAGGATTTTTTGGCATACTACTTAACCCGGGCACTGGTGCGATTTATTTTTTAAAAATCCTTAAATATTTTTATTTTTTATTTTTATTTTTATACTATGTTTCGATCTTAGGTAAAGGTTAACGTAATATGAAGTACCTAAGTCACGTCTAGATCAATGACAGATAAATTGGGGACTAAAGTCTTGGTAGTTTTTTTATAATGGTTCATTGAATAATTTACTGTTCCATCTCTGTGATAGTAGGCCTGTGCCCCTTAATAATAAATTAGTTAGTATTGATAGCATTACGAGGACGACATGATCACGTTTGTATTTGTATACTAACATCTTATTTAAAATAAAGATTTAAATAAAGGCTGCTGACGAATAGAAAGACTCTAACCATAGAAATGCTAACAAAAACTATAAACTGTTTGAATATATCATTAAATAAAAGTATATCTTGAATATAAGATTTTATTATATTAAAATGCAAACAAAATATAAACAATTTGAATGTATGTAACAATAAAATTATATCTTGAATATAACATTTAATGATCAATAAAAAAGTTAAAAAAAAAAGATCTAATGGAAATACTTATTATTATATATTATTATAAATTAAAAGATAATGAAAAATAATTATATAAACTAAAATTATTTTAAAAAGAATTAAATAATGGATAAAGCACTTAATTATCTACTCCGAGTCATCATCACTACTGATAGAATCAGAATCTGACGATTCAGGATCCAAATTAGTGATATCGCAGAACTCTATTTGATTGTCTGGTTCTTGAATATTTAATAAATCCCATACTTCTTCAAACAAGGCTTTTTTCTTTTTTGCATCCATAGTAGGCCTTGTCGCTGAAATAAGTGGATCTGAATAAAGGAGAAGGAAATTGAAAATGTCCTCGTTCGAACATACTCTGCTCTTTTTGCGGGAATGGTGCTCTCTTAGTCTTCTGAAATCTTTATTGCGAGCTTCCGATGCCTCCTCAGAAAGACTCCCAATAGGTACGATTGCGTTATGAGCTATAATCTCTGCTCCATGTATTAATATCTTGTGCACAGTAACAGGCATATTATACCAACCATATATTGACACGAGCCTCTCAGCAGTTTGCCATGTATACTCCTTGAACTTTTCTACCTTTATATGTTCACCTGATGTTATGGTCTGTAAAATTACAACAAACCTGCGGATAAGTTCTATATCCAGCCCCGTTATTTCAGCAGTTTTATCGGGGAATTCAAAAAACCTTCTGGCTGTGTTTCCGTCGTTGGTTGTTCCGTGTCCTTGTTTAACCACATCAATAAGCAGATTTAGATCCTCTTTAAACCGGTTTTGAATCATCTTCTGTCGTTGCTTCATCAATTCTTGGTCAGCATCTCTAGCAGCGCTCTTCTTGAAATCTAATCTGTATGCAATATGCAAGAGGCACTGCATCATATTTATGCGCGCATGAAGTGGAGAAAGTCCAAGTTCCATCATATTCTCTGATATTGGCTTGACTTTCACTTCTGTCAACTTATTCATCTCAGATGGCTTTGTTAAACAAAGATAGCATGTTGCTGAAGATTTCGCATCTGAAAGATATGTGCATATTTTACCATCAACCATAGTTAACATAAGCTTGTGGTCAATTGTATTGCTTTCGCAAACAGATGGTCTTAGAAATTCTATTTCTTTCTTTATTCTTTTTTCTTCTTCCTTTACTACTGCTTCACTTTCTTTAACAAACGTAAACTGCACTGGACGACAAAATGCTGCCGAGCAGGGTTTCGGATTCTCCCATACTGTCGCTCCTTCACAACTCATTTTCAATGGTGCCAATGAAGTCATAAATATACTGGAATCATCATGTGCGGAATCCATCTTTTGCTTGTATCTGCTCTGGCTTGATGCACCATCGAAACCCCACTTGCTGATCAACTGCAATTGTTTGTTTTGAGTATTTTCAGGCAAAGTTTTTGAAATCCGTTTCGCTGTTAAATCTAAAATAGCTTGCAGTGTAATTCTGGCAGAAGAGTCAGTAACTGTTATATATTTTTTTGGTTCAGGTGGATAACACTCTTGTTTTTCTTTCTGTATACCGTAATAGGAAGGGTACATATTCTTTAGACCTTCTCGGATGGCTGACTCTCTCAACGTCATATATTGCCACTTTGATAGGTGAAGTGATATTAATAAACCAAGTGCCTTCTGAGGTGTGAACGTAGTCAGTGGTTTTTTAATGAGGTCGTGAAACTTTTCAACAGTTTCTGGGTGCTTTAGCAAATGTTCTATCACGGAAGCAAAATTCTCTTGACCAGTTTGTTTCATTTTGGATATGGCTGCATGTAAAAGTTCACTGGATTCGCTGTTTATATATTCAGAACTCCGTCTCTTCTTCTGTTTAGATCCCAACTCTTCAAAAGGTATTTTAGAAATGTATTTTCTTTTCGTCATAGTCCCAACCGATGTTGATGGCTCGGAAATAGACGCACTAGCACCTTCTTCCTGTTCTGTCGATGATGCTTGAGGTTCTGGAACGTTTTCTTTAATACAGCTAGGCCAGTCAACTTCAGCTTCAAGCCAACTGCCATAATCTTGTCTAAAAAGTTCCATCTTTCGGTGGGCTGATTTCCAACGCTTTGCTACTGAGTTTACAAATCTTCGAAAAAATTCTCGTAAAGTCATTTGATCTTCTTCACTTAGGCTGCAATTGAGTCGAGATACTACAGCCTCGAATAAAATATTGTAATCACATGTTTTTTCTAAACTTTGTAAAATAACAAACAAGTCCAGATTGGTTACGATACTTTCCATGTTTAAATATCAATTAATGTTGTACTAACTTTCAATGCGTAAATCAAACTGCATTAATTCGGTTTGCACTTCCTTATATACTGTGAAGTAGACATACCTAATTTAGTAATTACCCTCAAAACGTTAACTTAATACTCTTGTCGTTAGCTAATTAGTAGCTAATATTCTACCCATTAGAAAACTTCCTAATGTATTTCATATAATTTCATAATAAAGGTAGCATTAAAAATCTTAAATGATTGCACCTAATTTACTAATTACCCTCAAAACGTTAACTTAATACTCTTGTCGTTAGCTAATTAGTAACTAATATTCTACCCATTATAAAATTTCCTAATGTATTTCATTTAATTTTATAATGAAGGTAGCATTAAAAATCTCAAAAGATTGCATTGTCCGGTAATTATTATTATTGATGATGACGTAAAAATATCGATTAATGCAAAAAAAATATGAATTATTTTTAAGTCGTTTAGTAATTTTATGGCATTAACTAATTGACGTCTTCAACTAGTTAATACCCGATTTCGTGATTACCTTCTTTGTTACATACATGTTCACCGTATATATTTACGTATTAATTGAATAAATAATATCTTCAAGATATTTTATTTTAGGATGTATTCAAATAGTTTATATTTTTTGCCTCCTTTTAATATAATAACATCTTATATTGAAGATATAATTTTTGTTAGCATTTCAATAATTAAGACTCTTACTATTTGGCTCAGCAGCCTATAAAGTCCTTACTACAGGGGCACAGGTCCACTTTCACCAAGAGTGAACAGAAATTAGAACAATTATAATTTAGACGTGACTTAGGTACTTCATATTATGTTAACCTTTACCTAAGATCGAAACATAGTATAAAAATAAAAATAAAAAAAAAAAAATAAAAATATTTAAGGATTTTTAAAAAATAAATCGCACAAGTGCCCGGGTTAAGTAGTATGCCAAAAAATCCTAAATAAATGGTAGTAAAAACACCTAAGAGGAAATAAGGCGCAATCGTGCGATAGCTGAGTTATCGTCGATTTTAATGTCAACTCCATACAACATTTTCAAAAAAAAATTCTTTGTGAGCCGTTTGCAATCTTTTTCCGTAAATTTTATATTTATAAGCATATACTTAGTCTTCCGAAGCACATCCATGCAAAAAAACAGCCATTCAAAAAATTAAATGAAAATGTCTATGAAAGTTGAATTTCAGCCCACTGTGCGGCGTGGCGTAGCGCGTAGCTGCAGTGTAGCACGTAGCTCTGTATGTAGCACGTAGCACTGTATGTAGCGCGTGACGTAATGCGTAGCACAGGCTCGTAGCAAATAAGTGCTTCTCGTAAACAATAACCGCGCTCTTAAACGTATTGTAGATGAAAAAAGAGGATTCTCTTACACTTCATTCGCTCATGATTATGTTGGAATGAAGTGTAAGTTGGAATATGGCGATTGCAACACAAAATTTTAATTACAGTTTATTTTAAATCTATTCTATTGCAATCACAGTCGTTTAAGTATCGTATAACAGATAATAATACCCACAACCAAAACCATAACCACCACTAACCATAACTGAAACCGTTTATTTCATTTATTATAATTATTGTAATATAATAAACATCACAAACAACAAATAAATTCTCATAACCACTGAAATTGGAAAAAAAAATTGCAAGATAACGTGTTGTATTATACAATAAATAATGGTCAGTGAAATAACTATTGAAGTCATCATTATTTATAACGAAGTCACTATTCAAACGAATTTATTTACCGTGCTACTAATTTTGTGACCAATTCAAAAACAATAATATGCTGCTAATATGCTTTAAAATTAATATTTTTCGGTACGATACAAGTTTGGCGGCGGCTTGCCGCAGTGTTTTCGTTGCGCTTGGTTTTATTAAAGTGCTTCATTATTTAATAAACCACCATGAGCGGCTAATGTTGTTATTGCATAGCGAGCACTTCATGGCAATATTAACGTGATACACGGAAATGCTAACATATTTTGTAAGAATTGTATGTTGTTGCTGTTAAGTGCTAAGGTAATCTATAAAAAAATATAATTAATAATATAATATAATATAATTTGTTGCTACTTTACAAAATGTTGTGCTGAGCATACTACATTTCATCATCATTTCAGCCAAAAGACGTCCACTGTTGGACATAGGCCCCCAAGCATTTCCACTTTGACCAGTTCTGTGTTTCTCGCACCCAACGGGTGCATTTGTTTGCGTGAAACAAAAGTTATATGGGGGAAAAGTTAGCCTAATTTTTTACTATCCAGTTTTGAAACTAGACTAATTTTGTAACATCTTTTCCTACCTCACAGTCGGCGGCTAATAGAGATCCCTTTTCAAATATTTAATACCAATCACGTTATATGATAATCATAAAGCACAATATTGTCCCACAGAATGTGAAAATGCCCACTTTATCAGTTACTGAATGTATCGTAAGTGTGTTCTCACATATTCGTACATTATATGTATAGAGTTTACTCTGCTACTATTATACATGGTGTAACATCCTGAACAAACATTCAATGTTATTATTTTAAAAATGTACTGGATATGATAACATAACATCAACATGAAGTTAGGTTCAAAAGCAATTCATAAATTTTATTCACTCCGTGATTTTCTATAATTTAAGTAAGTAAAGGGTTCTTCAACAGGGACTATGTATCTTTGACAGCCAAAGGCGGCCATATTAGATTGTCTATTGGCGCGATTTCTTTTTTTTGGCATGTCCTCCATGATCATGTGATTTATTTAGATTTTTGTATGCGAACAAGCTAGGAACTGTCGAAGACATAAAGAGTAACATGACACGTGTCATCAATAAGATAGAAGTGTGATTATGTCAAATAGTGATATAAAGTCGGACCTCTCATATTCACGCTACCATATGAAACCGAGGTGGTTATTTAAATGATAAGTTTGGTATTCCATTCATAATGCCAAAAAGTAAGTCTTTAGAAAAGAAAATATAATCTATTTTAAACATTCAATGTAGTTTTTCAATTCAAATATACTCGATCCCTATTGAAAACTCCTGTATAACTTTAAAAACATAAAATTGACTTAGAAAATTATCAATGTGCTTAAACATCTTTTTTGTTTGTTTTTATGTTACCTTATGAAGAAAAATAAGTACTTCTATTTTCTGCCATCATTTCAAACAACAAAACATTACCCTCCTTTGGGCGTAGTCCAGTATAAAGATAAGCTGTGTCATATACTACAAAAGCAGCTGCACGAATACAATTTGACGGTAACGCAGCGTAGAGTCCATTATATAGAATTATTTGATTGCTCGGCTCTTAGAAATTGAAATAGCCATTTAGCCTCATCCGGTATCGGTTATCAAAGTAAGCATTCTCCAAATTGTCTGTTACAGACATGTAACGGGACCATATAATGGGCATATCGGAAAAGATTCGAGTACCTTACAATAGTTACCTTTGGAGACGTAATGTTAGACTTATGTGTTATGATTTCCTTCTTTGTTTTTTTTTTGTTAGATATAATGTAAATATCGTGTTTGATAAGAGAATAGGTTGCAGCATTTATTTTGTAAAATTAGCAATTAATTAATCAAGCTTAGCAATCATAATAACTTCAATTTTCATCATTTACAACAAGTGAAACAAATTATGACAATACTTCGTTTTCAAAACTAGTTAAGAGTCATTATGAGTAATGGGGTTGGGCATAAAACAAAGTAATTTCAGGATGACGGCAATGAGTGTTCAGTTAAGTTGAAATCTTATTTATTCTTTCCCCATCTCTCTTAATATTTTTGTTTGTTCTTATGCCCATCACAGGGCACATACACATATTACCAATAACACAAATAACACAAACAAACACAAATATTAATTCAAATATTAATTTCCATTCAAACCGATAATGTCTTTTCTAAAAATATTAAATATTTGATAAAAGAATACCTGTGCTAAATAAAACTCATTTCTATACAAAACAACGTATAAAACAATGGACTGCAGAACGATTGAATTTACCTTTCACCCACTAACCTACTTTGGATAAACTTAGAACATCCGATCACATTTAATCGATCACTAATGATCGGTTTCTACTATCTAACTGACCAACATTGTTTAAACTTTTTTTCGTATTTTATTAATAGTGATAGAAGAAAAAGTACAGACACAGTGTTACAAACGACCCTGTACTCTGTTAGTGTCTAAAATTAGCTGGCCTACTGATATTTTGACTAGATGACTTCCCTTATGGGGGGTAGGAAGTAGCTAGCCACTAATCTAATAGGAATTATCTTTAACGTAAAAAGATACAAGTGGATTATCTATATGTACTTTAATATTAAAAAGAGGTAAAATTTGTTTGTATGTAAGTTTGTATATAGGGGGTAACCTTCGAAACTTCCAATTGGATTTGAAAAATTATTGTTTGCATTTGATAGTTCGACATGTGTTGTTTTGATAGTTTGACAATTCTTGAGGAAGGCTATAGGTTATATCATTACGCTAGGACCCTAAAGAGCCGAGCGAAACGAAAAAAAAGTCAGAAGGAACGCTAAGCGAAAACGGAGTGCTAGCGCGGGCAGGCGATGCGTTGCGACGAGGTGGGGCGCAGAATATTGTTATTCTCCCCCCCTCCCCCCACGCGAAATTTCATTCAAATGAAGTTGCAAGCAGAAGCTCGTCTCTTATAAGAAGAGTAGTCGTGATCTTCTAGCCGATAATAATAGACAGTATGCCAAAAATGTTCAGTTATGGCATTATGTAAGAGTATTGTTCTAAGCTCTGAAATACAGGCCGAAATTCAGAAGTTGACAATAAAGTTGATGATACTATCAGTCCTCTTTAAAGTAATTATTTGTGAAAAACAAACCATGAGTAAGTGCCACAAGCGATTCTTTTTCGAATATAGGAACTGAAGATCAAAGTAGACAAATGAACGAACCAGGAAATGTATGTGTAATGGTGCAGGAACGTTGAATAGTTTGAGGTTTCCTTTTAAAAATACTTGGCTTTCGATATATTTATTTATTTATTTAAACTTCTCGCACAAAAGGTACAAAGGCAGACTTAATGCCTTAGGCATTCTCTACCAGTCAACCAAGGGTGGTGAAGAGATTAGATGGCAGGTGCTTCGGTTGACACGACGACGACAAAAATTAAAAAAAATAAATAAAACACTAGACAAATACATAAATAGGTTTTAAACACATACATACGATTTACTATAATATACCTTTTACTGTATATATCTTGTATCTTTCAAAGAAATAAGTAACTGCTTGTCCAAAAGTGCATTCAGAAGTGACGATACTTAAGTGGAACCAACGAACAGTCTTGGTGACTGGCCAATCTTTTGAACATAACATTTTTAATAAAGCTCTTGCCATCACTAAATGTGAGAAGTGGTCAATAAGTTAATGAAAAGAAGATTGACCTCATATGAAAACCTAACGTAGTTGTTAATATTTCTGCTGACTTACTTTGTAAAGAAGCCTTGGTTCATTAATTCATATTATAAGATATACATATTTGAATGCCTATCCGAATTATAACGACTTACAGAAATCTTGTTTTGTTAGTGTTTATTCCAATTTGATGGCTTCAGCATGTTTTTAGTTGACTGATAGTTAAAATATTAAAATAAAATCGCCTTCTTGGCTTTCCGCACGCCTAATCCATAAAAAATATCAAGCCTCTTTAAGAGTTAATGCTCAATAACACATCTATAGCCCTTATCTTATGCAGTGTACTTTCCTACAATGTCCCACAAACCCCTTTCGATACTATCGAGGGGTGCCATAAAACGTTCTATGGAGGGGATAAAAAATTTGTACTTATCAGATAAACTGAACTGTGTGTAATGACATCGGCACTTATGGGTTTATATGTGGTTCCTATCAATGAGGGCTGTGGAAAAGAAAAGAGTATTTTTCCCATTGATGTCTATCAATTTTCTTGGAGAAAAGATACAGCTGACATTGAGTCAAAGTGGGCGACCTAGATGCAGACTAAGGTAAAGGTGGAGGGACGAACTTGACTCCTTCCGAAATGGTTGGCTCCGCCAAGCAGAGGAAATATTGTGTTGAAAAAGCAGAGTTGGGCACTTGCCCAACAGTGGGATAACTCAGGCTATCTAGCCTTTATTGTGCAAAAATGTATGTTATAGAAAAATAGATAGAATATTACATACACTAAACATCCCGCATGTTGTCCCCACGGAGGTGTAGCCACAGTAGAACCACATTTCGCTTTTGATAGATAGGTAATATCAATATCTAGACGGTTATAGGTGTATGAGCTCCACTGAGTGATTGGCTTCGTCACAGTTCTTGGATTGATTCCCACATGGACCAAATATGTGTATGGCCTACACATAGCTGTTTTGGGTCTGGATGTTGGTTTGAGCAAATGGAATTGTATCTGTACTGACACATAGGTACTTGCACGCACATACGAGTACTCTCGATACAGAAACAAATTGTAGGAAGAAATATTTACAAAAGATATAATGAACGCAAAACTGAAAAAAAAAATGGAAGTACCTATAGGTATGTACTGACAAAAAAATGAAGTATTCCACAGCTAAGTTCATTATTGTACTACTTGTTAGTGTGTCACAATTTGATATCGTGAACATCAGCCCGTAAACGACCACTCCAGAGCGTAAACCTTCCACTAAATCACAACAATATATAGTACTACTATTTACCATCCACTTTGCATAAACCTAACGTGCCGGAGCCCAACATTTATAACAAGTATCTCACAATTTCTCATGTCTTCTTACATGAACAACGTAAAACATTGCGACGGAAAAATCCCGCACTTGTTTCGCAATTTCTGTTTTCAAAACCTACCCTTTACATCTTCAAACTCACGTCAATTTACGACTAAACATATATTTCCATATAATCTAAATACATAAATGTCGAATCAATTACGCTTAGAGTACTGTATAACACAAATCTATACGATCGTCAATGTTAACAGCCCTCCCGCTGCTCAAACCCTCAATTCACTTAAAAAAAACAAACTTAACGAGTGTCTTATTATATGTATGAGTACTCAAAGCTTCCGTTCTCTTAATCTGTCGTTTTCTAGTTACTAAGCTTCATTAAAACGAAAGATCGCTACTAAATCCCTTTGTGTAATACATCTACTTTTGTTTGAAAATCTCGGAGACCGGCTGCCGACGAAAATTAATATAAGGTTCTCTTTATTAGTTCTCGTAACAGCCTCACTTGCAGGGTTAATGAACCGACGAGGGAAATATTTTAATCCGAACGAAGCCTCATCAAAAACTTTTTGATGCCTAAGTGTAAGGCTTCTAAGTAGGACATTTTGTTCTAGTTGTATTTAATCAGGATTTACTTTGGATCGCATTGGGATTATCACTTGATCGGGCCTGGAAAACTCACGTGATTTAATTTATACTGTCGAGTGTGTTGTTTATACTTTATCTTCTTGCATTATTCATGACTACTGGTTATCATCATCTGCTTGGCCTTTTCCAAACTATGTTGGCTTCCAGTCTAACCGGATGCAACCGAGTATTTTCATTGGATCGACTACTTATCTGACCTATCTGGTAATACGATACCTATTTCTTGGTAAGACCTGTTGTTGTTCACTTTCTGGCTTCTGATGACTCGTAACGACTGTCAAAGATCTACGAATGACAGGCGGGAGTAACGACTATACGTGATTTGCGAGGCACGGAGGGGTCTTGGTATGTATAGATGGTCACCCATTCATAGACCAACCGAGGCAAGCGTAGCTTAACCTGATCAATCGCCTTTGGCGCTGTTATTACTTAATCTCAAGCCCCTGAGTCTTTTAAGTTAAAGTCTTTTTATATTATGTGTATATGTAGTATCATATAAAAAGACTGAAAATGAATTTAATGTCGTGTCTCACAGCTATATGCTTTTATGCAAAAACAAGTCTCACACGTACAAAAACTCGAACCGGTATATTTATGTGTAGGCCCTTCTATTTTTTGTGCGGAAATTGATCCCGCACCTGAAGGTCACCTAATAAATAAAGTAATAAACACTTAGCCATCTGAGCCCATTATTTTTCCGAATTCTATACAAACTGAGTACCTTATAGATATTCTTTAAAGAGCTCGTGCGTTTTTTCATCAAACAAAAACGTTTTTTAATCTAGAATGTTCTAAAATAAAAAGAAACGTATCTCCACTTTTCTTTGCCCGCCATATTACCCAGAATGACAATAATGAGAAAGTAATCCGGTATCGAGTCGATCGCACGATAAAATGATAAAATTCAGCGCTGAATACGCTGAAACAGCTGCCTTTGATTATGTTTGTTTCTTGATTAAGTTTTTCTGAATATTCGATGTATCATTTTGCTGAAAAGCGAAAAGGATGATTTTATAATGGAAATAAGGATGTGTATCGTTTTTCTGATTAGGGATGTGTTTTATTATTGTTTTGTTTAAAAAACTAAGATCATCATCATCATATAAATAATAAATATAAATAATTATTTCGTAATTTCTCAACCACTTACGTCACGCTAAGACGTGTGGCTTAAGGGAAATTATGATTAAAATTATCAGGTAACCAAAAAACTTCGTCCGGTTTTAGTCGTCACTCACTGTAAAGACATGTTTGAGCCTGTTGCAATTTCTAGCGCCCAATATTTAGTATCCATAACCATGCACAGACTCGTCAGTTTATTGATGCACTCTATTTTGTTAACACGCTTTCTATGAGTAAATTATTTTTGTCTAAAATGTCAGATAATACTAATTTATTCGGGCTTGTTAGCTCTGCGAATTTAAACTCGGCACCAAGGCTGCAGAGGCATCTCGTAAAATATTAGGTCTTTACCTATGAAATTGCCGTTCTGCAGTACTGGCCATTTCAAATCAAAATAATTTTTGTTTGGCTTAGAATTCTAATTTCAAATTAATTTTATTTTAAAAACATGGAATTTTGTTTCCAAAAGTACTCATTTGTTTATTGATTAGTGTTACATTTTCATCGCATTTCAATCTTTTTCGTCATCATGGATACGTTAAAAATTCGAGTAATTATGGAATACGAGTACTGTCGTGGCAGCAACGCTGCACAAGCGGCACGCCACATCAACGACGTTTACGGAGCTAACACTACAAACCAATGCACTACCTGTTATTGGTTTGCTCGCTTCCGTTCTGGAAATTTTGAACTGAAAAATTAACCTCGCGGTCGTCCGAAGACTTTGGTCGACAGTAAAGAATTAAAGGCGATTGTGGAAGCTGATGATACAAAATCTACGGCTGAATTAGCAGCAGCTTTCGACGTTAGCGTCAAAACAATATTGGTCCATTTGCATCAAATTGGCAAGGTAAAAAAGCTTAACAAATGGGTGCCCCACGAACTCAACGATCGCCAGCGCGAAGTACGCGTCGAGACGTGCCTTGCACTGCTTAACAGACACACAATTGAAGGAATTTTGAACCGCATTGTTACCTGCGATGAAAAATGGATTCTGTTTGATAACCGCAAGCGCTCAGCAAGTTGGTTGGATCCTGGTTCAGCACCTAAACAATGCCCTAAACGAAAACTTACCCCTAGAAAAGTGATGGTCACTGTTTGGTGGTCTAGCGCCGGTATGATTCATCACAGCTTCTTACCAAACGGGGTGAGCATTACTGCAGATGTGTACTGTGAAGAACTGAACACAATTATGGAGAAGCTGGCACATCTCCAACCAGCATTGGTCAATCGCTCATCTCCGCTGCTCCTGCCCGACAACGCGCGACCTCATACTGCACAGCAGACGGTCTCCAAGTTGCAAGAACTGGGGTTGGAAGCTCTCCGTCATCCGCCCTACTCACCAGACCTTGCGCCTACAGACTACTACTTTTTCCAGAATTTGGATAACTTCTTGGCGGGAAAAAAATTCAATACCCGAGAGGCAGTACAAAATGCCTTTGAAGAATTTGTTGCCTCCCGTCCAGCTGATTTCTTTAAAAAGGGCATCAATAAACTGCCACTGCGTTAAAATAATAAAATACATGAAAAAAATTCGTTTAAATTTTTTCACTACTGCATTCAGTCAAGATGCAGTATCAGAACGCACTGCACAAAAGTGGTTTAAAACATTCTTGTCTGGTGACGAGTCGCTTGAAGATTCTCCTCATTTGAGAAGACCCTCTGTTATTGGCAATCAAGAATTACGGGCTGCTATTGAAATCAACACTAACTTAACTTCCCAGGAACTTTCGCAAAAGTTTGGGGTAAGTGATGAAACAATTAGTTTGTACTTACATCAGTTAGGTAAATCATGGAAGTTGAGTAAATGGGTCCTTTATGGATTATCAAACGAACACAGGTTTCATCAAGTATCAGTTTGTTCAGCAATGCTTTCGCGCTATAAAACCGAGCCGTTTTTGGACTGTTTGCTAACGGCTGATGAAAAATGGAACCCACCATTGGTTGTCTCCAAACCAACCAGTACCACATACATCGAAGATGTCAATTCATTACCAGAAGATCATGCTTTGTGTATGGTGGACCGCTGCTGGTATAATACACTACGAGTTTCTTCCCGAGGGTCAAACTGTTACTGCTAAACTCTACTCGATGCAGCTTGATCAAGTACACAAATCTTTAGTTCAGAAGCAGCCTGGACTAGTTAACCGGAATAAAGTAATATTTTCACGAGATAACGCTAGGTCACACGTTGCCAAGCTCACTCTGGAAAAAATTAATGATTTAAAATGGGAGTTACTATCTCACCCTCTGTATTCTCCTCATATGTCTCCAATGGATTATCACCTTTTTTGGCTTTAAATAATCATATAATAGATTTTTTAAAAATCAAAATCAAGTTCAGGTCGGAAAGGCGGTTGCCAATTCTTTTGCTTTAAAAATTAAAAGCTTTTACAAGGATACATAAACTTGTATCTCGCTGGGAAAAAATTGTAAAGAATTGTAGAATGCGAGGGTGCTTGTATAAATGAATGTTTTATAAATAAATCTAAAAGACTTTAAATTTTTATCATAAAAACCGCACGAACTTTTTTGGTCACCTGATAATATCGGTATGTATGAACTTAATATGTCCACTTGTCTAGTCAATATAATGGATTAGATTAATTTAGGATTTGATTGACTTTGTAAATAAAAAAACAAAAAGACTTGCATTGTAAAAAAATATGCAAAGTAACATACTTGCTTGGTAAGCTACAAAGCTTAAAATAAATTTAGCTAGTAACGAGTCTGTCCGAAGTACATACATAATTAATGGGTAGCTGCATCGATCGCTAGTCTAATTCGGTGACCATCTAATACTAGAAACCTCAACAAGTCTAAAGTCAGTTTTTAGTTGATTTAATTTTGCCCAATGTCTCTGTACTTTGATAGCTGATTGTTCCTATATAAAGTTAAACGTAACAAAAAATAAGGCAGAATGATGATATGAAAATACAAATTAAATTAATTGACTTTTCCAGCTTTAAATATCTTCTCACGCTGTGGCATATTTTTATGAAACAAGAAAAAAATTATACAACGTGTAACGATTTATAATTCAATTGATTTTTAAATCAATTTACAGAGAAAATAAGTCATTAAAAAAATGTAATATTTTATGTGCTGTTTTAGTTTTACTGAACATTCTGATCGTTTCTTGCGTCTGCGACTTCGCTTTATCGGGGGAGGAGGAGTCGTCACCGGGCCGCTGCGCCGCGCTGACATTGGCTTGCTTAACCTATTAACCCGTGAGAAGGCGCGCCTAATTTTCTTACACGAGTAGGCGCGTGCGAGCAAATTGCTCACACTATCATAAATGTTTATATTTTTAGTGTTTCTATATTTATTGGCTTATAATGTAAAATTAAATAAATAACACAAGGTTTAGTAAGTAAGAAAACAAGTATTTTAATCAAAACTATTAAACATAATAGCAACTTCTAACGCAAATAACAAAACAACCTAGTATTAATTAATTTTTTTGGCACGTTTCATAAAAATCACAATAAAACTGTTCCATAACAAAAACTAAAAAGTGTTATTCATCCATTAAATCTACACTAATGTGCCTCTCGAAACACACTGAACACATGTATTTTACATGTTCGGTGCAAAGTAATTGCTGGGCGCGTGATGAGCAAATTGCCGCACGTTGGTACACGGCCTCCACAAACGCCTTGCTGCGCGGTCGCAACGCCACTGAGCGGATCGAGAATTGCGTCAGGGGAGAGGGGGTGAATATTTAGGAAGGTACTTAAGTGCTTGAATTGGTGTGGCATGGGAAAGACAAAAAATTTTTGAATTAGATTTTTGTGTGAGCAAATTGCTCATAGCGCGCCTTCTCACGGGTTAATAAATACATACGGCAACGTTTTTAATGAACATTTTTTGAAAAATGTGACCTATATTGAAAAGTGGTTCAATTCATTCTGCTCGTTATTCTGATCAAACTATTTTCAGGTTTTTCGCATTTTCCTTACGTTGTAAATCGATGAGTATGGCTTTAGAGTAAAACTAATTTCGAGTTGAACTCGGTGCAGCCAAGACTTCCGAGTGCTATATGTCAGATTTAATAGTTAAGCTCAAGTAAATCAAATTACGGAACAGGGAGAACATGTTGAAACAAGTTCCAAGTGTACCAAATGCTTTTAATATAAACTTGTTAACTAATTCTTTTGACTCATCGGGTTAGGGGTAGAAAACTTAACAGTTTGATTATATTTTTAGCTTTACTTTATCTTTGGTAATAGTTATTATTATACTTACGACTATATGATAATACATTGATGTGATTCTATAGGCCAGTATTTTATTCAAGAGAAGTATAAGAACCCAACTCTGTTACTGCTGGGGCTATTTCTCAGTTGGAATAAATCCAAGTTTTCTTACAATAGTAAAAATGTTTATTCACAAAAAAAATGTATATTTTTTATCAAGTAGAGTGCTTAATCTAAACTTACGGTACACAAAAGTATTAGCATTTGAGACCGAACTAGGCATAGTGTGTATTTCAACACTCAACGCCGATACCCCTGAGTTACTAATTAAATATCTTTATTATGACAGTGCACTGATTCCAAGTATGAACATACGTATCTTATTGAATAATAATTTCGTGCTTTTTCGATTTTCCGTCAAGAGAAAAAAAATTCGAGGTAGTACAGTGTACCATTTATGAATATTATTATTTTACATAATACAACCCTTAATTATCTATAGCCTACAAAATTGCAGTCAAAAGTAAGTGCTCAAATATACAAACCCACTCACTACTCGTGGGAAGTTAAATTTATTAAGACTGACGGCTCCGTCGTGGCATTTAGTTTATGTCAAATTCACGTTTTACAGATACAAGATAATATTACAAATATCTATAAATAACACGATAACTATTTTGATTTCAATTAATTCCAGTTAAATGTCATCGCATACATTCAAAACGTGTTCAAAGTAAAGGAGCATGCCGAGCACCGTTCGGTAATCGAACTTGTGTTATATCCTGTGAACAGATAGCAAGCGTTCCTACACATGAGCTACTCGGACGACGTGCATTTAAGACAAACATACGTCATTGTTATGATGCCTTCCATGTAGTAATGTTAGAGGGAGAATTATTTAAGGTAATGTCTATAAATAATTTGAGAGAACTCACACTCAAATATGATGGCTTGCGAGCAAGTCTTTAGCATCGATACGCAAAATTTCCATAATAAGTGGAGTCTCATAGACTATATCATTTTAAACACTAATTAGATCTTTTTCAATAATATTAACCTATTGATAAAGCTCCTTATTTAAGAATTGTCTAGTAGCCACCCAATTACAGCTCCCGAAAAGAACTAAAAACAAAATTCACAACGAGACTCTCGCCTAAATTTTTAACAAGCCTTAAATCAAACAAACTCTTAACGATCCAAAAAAATAAACAAAAGAGCCTCAATGGTAGGATGAATAAAAAATGATCCACTGTCAATCCATTATTGTTCACTTGGTGACTCAGGACAATAAGCATTCAGCCATTATGTAGACAGACAAACAAACGACACTCATCTACATAATCTGGAAATCAAACGACTCCGCGCCATTTTAATCCGTCTCCTTTTAATCAAGAGACGCTATTGTCAGCTTAATTGTGTGAGATGCTTTATCGTCAGCCGCCATATTCGGAATTGTTCCGAAACTTTCGGATTTATAACTAAGCTCTTTGAAACTAGAAGGTTTAGATGAGAATAATGATGGTCTTAAGTAGTAAGGCTTTTCACTCAGATGTGACGAAACTTTGAAGTAGAATGCGTGGATGCGTATTAAGGGGGTGTCTTATGTGACTTTGCTGTACGTCTGAAGTGCCTTGGGACTTTGGATGTGGTATTATTTTATTTCTATACTTTCTGTCATTTACTCTGAAATATGCAGTGAAGTCACTTCGAAAATTTTCATTATTTGTAACGTGTGAATTTGGTCAAAAAGCGTAAACTACACTACATATAAAAAATTCTCTTTTCATGATTCCATTTAAGATTCCGAATTTGTAGTATCATAGACTTAAAAAATACCTAATTTTATAGTTCCTGTTGACCTTGAAAATATACAGGGTGTAACGGAAGGGGGGTATCAACCCTGAAGGAGGTGAATGTGCTCATGAAACTCAACAACTTTCCCCAAAGAACATAGGTCGAAATATGAAAAAAAAATTTGGCCCTCCCTTACAAAACTGACTACCAGCTGATTGATTTACTATGGGAGGGCCAAATTTTTTTTTCATATTTCGACCTATGTTCTTTGGGGAAAGTTGTTGAGTTTCATGAGCACATTCACCTCCTTCAGGGTTGATACCCCCTTTCCGTTACACGTTGTATACATATATTGGGCAAATAAAACCTCTTTATCACTCTACAAAACAGCCACTGTTATGAACATAGTTCAAAGTAATTGTTTCATCATAATACTTCCCGGTGACTTTAATGTAAAATGTTATGAAATTTACATAAAGCTCACTGATCTAGTCCTCAACTTGTATAAAATTATTCCCCGTACTTAATTTACTTAAATAAGCTTGAAATATTTTTAGTTAATTTGCCCAATTTCTTAGAATTTTGCGAGATACGAACTGAGAAAATTAATTATTCAGAATATTCGTAAGATTTCAAAGTTTCCGAAATACGGTGTATGACGGTAACGTTGTACGAACTCGATGCGAGAATATCCGAAGTCGGCCGAAGTCTACCGAATCGGAATATTGGAAAACGATGAACGTCGCAGCTCGACGCCTGAGACAAGCGATTAAGTTTTAAAAGATGGCCACGAAATGCTTCCTCGCATTGTTCTGGACCATTTGCTTGAAAAACCAAGAGGGGAATCCAAGGTGTGAAAATTTTGCTAGAAAGTTACAATTTTTGTTTCGAGAAAATTACATTAAGTGTAGGAGGAGTAAGCTCAAAGAATGAACTCGGTGCCAAAATAAATTGCCGATTTTTGATGACCGCTCCGATATTTCCGCTTTTCCCGAAAATGTTTTGTCTTAAAATCGGAGAGCCCTTATATTAAATGTTATTCGTTCACGGATCACTGAGCACAAAGCGGAACGAGAAAATAGGGAATAATGTACAGGAATAAATTTTTGTATTTTTAATTTTTTTAATCGGCGGAACCTCGATGGACTTTACTTACCTTAAGATTGCTTACACAAATGCAGTCTTGCTTTGAGTTCAATTATCAAAAGTTTGATCTTTAGGTCATTGTCTGTTCTATGTAATATGTTAGCTCGCAGGTTTGCATGGTGCACAAAGAAAAAGTGAGGTCATTTAGAGCATACTGTCAGTCCTTTTACACGTGTAGCCTGTGGGTTGACTATTTGCGGAGGGCATACAGTGAGGCGAGAGTGCAGTAGAACAATGCATTCAGGATGCTGTTGGGGCTGCCGCGGTACTGCAGTGCCTCGGGCATGTTTGCCGAGGCCCACGTAGACAGCTTCGCTGCAGTCATGCGCAAGCGTTGTACCTCTGTCCTAACACGCACGCGTGCTAGTACCAACAGCACCCTGTGCAAATTGCCGGACCGGTGGGATTCTCCAATGCTCGAGCGCTAGATAAGACTACACACCGTCAAGTAAACACGCGCACGAGTATCGGCACATCCAATAGGTCATTTATTTTATTTTATTTCTGCATTTAACTGTCAAGCATTTCTGTGTTACTAACAATGTTATGGATGTATACCTATCTGAAAAAAATGAATAATAATAATATTTGTCAGAAATCTTAGCCTCCATTGCATAGAAAGTGTATAGTTTTTTTGTTCGGCGATTAGGCCCACCAAAAATTGTGACATCTACTAGTAAAACGCATGTTGATTTGTTTCTTATGATCTCTAGATTACAGTGGTAGTAATAATTATACTTTTTGGAACGGGAATACTGAGAAAAAACGATCATAACTTAAAAAATCACAAAAAAAAAAACATTAATTAGTGAGTAGGTCGGCCCCAGCCGGTGGTCGGTTCGGTCGGTATTATAATGTAGTAAAATAGTGCACCTTTCAGTAATAAATAGTAAGAAAATAGGGTTTATTGATCGGTTCATAAAATAAAAAATTACATAAGTAACAAATAATTTTAGTTTCTATAAGTATATCAATTTCAACGTCAGACGACTGAGAAGTAGATAGTATTTCATCTAAAAAAGACGCAGGTCGTTCCACCTCTCATCTTGAGACCGTATCCAAGGGAAAAATGCTTAAATACCGAACGCTCAACATTAAATGTGCACAATAGCCAACAGTAGCAACGTCTGCCCACCAATTAACTTGCTGGAAACATGCAACAGTATCCAGCAAGAGTAGCTCTAGTTTTATAAATTGACGTTCTAGGTACCTAAATGCACCTGAAAAAAAATAGAAGCTTGATGTTAGAAAATAAGCGTATTGTAACTAATCTCCATAATTAATAAACAGTTTCAATACTTTCTTGCATCATCAATAGGACAATTACAATTTTCTCAAACTTTGTTTGGGTGGGGATGAAAACTGTAAAATACGCTTTAATACCATGCATTTTTGACATTGACGACCATAAATGGAATGGAATCAATTGAGTGCATTATCAAAACATTTTCTTTTTGTAACGATTTCGTGATTCCAGTTGAACTTTAATTAAAAAATCGTCCATTTTAAATAATAAATTGGTTCTGTTTTTTTAAGTATAGTACGTATAATAGACGTTACAATACATTGCGCCCAAAAAATCTATTTCCTTTGGAACATTCCCTCTTAACTCAGCAACTCATTTACTATATTAATTGTTCGCACGACAATGGATATCCTGGCACAATCTCCATTACTAGACCACTTTGTGATGAGTGATCCGGAGTGCATAGCATAGAGTAATTGGGTCAATGTGGTCCGTATCTGTTTTAAGATCTGCTCTTGTCATGTCACCCTCATTAAACCATTCGGTATTAAGGTTTTGATGAGGCACTTCAGAGAAATTGGAAGCTACGTTTAGAACAAAAGTATTTGTATCAAACTTGTCACTAACATAACATTTTGATTCAAAGCTTTTATCGTAACTTGTCTCGAGTACAATCATTGATGGGCCATAAACATGTTTATCGGTTACCTATCTTATTTATACAGGAGACAAAGGATAGTTCTTTACAATTATTTGTAGAACGAGACCTAAAAAATGGAGCCTTCAAATTCAGTAGGCCATCAAGATGTAATAACAGAGCATACCGCCTCGTAAAACTAGGACATTCAGAAGAACGAGCACTTTGTTAGGGGCAACAAATCCAAACTATCGTATCTAGCGCCCTTTAGCCCGCAGTATGTGCGAACTCGAATGGCTGGTAATTTGGCGACAGAGAAAGGGTGGGCCCCGGCCATTTGATAAAAGGCGCGTTTTATGAGAGAGAGGAACGCGTTAGATAGACCACCAGCGCGTGTTCACTTGATTTACTGGGATAGGGAGGATACTTTTTAAAATTGATACTGAAACATCTTTAGGGCTCGATAGATAAGTTTTTTATCAAGGCAATAAAGTAAATCATCTTAAAATACCCCCTGAAAAACTCTTTACATAAAAGTAGGTAGTCACTTTATTTTAACAATCGTTTTAAAATTATATTTGAGTGTACGAATCTAAATAAAATCATTGGTTTTTTTCTTCTTTATCTGGTATTTTGTAGGAACCGTAAATAATTAAACCCTTATCACAGTTTTGAACAGAAAGTACAATAATAACACATGTAATAATTCCCTGGAAGCCCAAACCGCTAAACCATTACATTTCATCCTTACAATTTCATTTCTCTCTTATTCAGGCCGGGAGCAGCAGGTCTTTGACAAATAATAGTTGTGTTTATTTGGCGGTGACTTCATACGCTGGTGACGCGTGATGAATGTCGGCTTTAAGCGGAAAAATCGCTGTCGTCGCGTCGCTTAATTTTTTTTATGAAAATACTTCTATAAGGAAAGTCGATGTTGGCTGCGCTTAGCATAGTTTGCTTTTATGTGGCTGTAAGGCGCGTTATTTATGAACGACATGTCTTAAGTATCCACATTTAATTCTGTAGACGGAATATAAGACGGAATAAGATAGTAATACGGTGGTTCGTGAGGTTTGTATGTATGGCGTATTCTGGTTTTGTTTCGTGTGTAGGATGAATATAAAAGCTGCGCACTCATCATGAAATACTAACATAATATGGGAAATGAAACAACTTACTGTATTTTGTTCGTACGTTTCGTACGTATTTTTCTGTATGAGAAAAATCTGCAATTGATTACTGATTAAAAAAACATTTCCCGTACATTCATAATTATATCAAATCATGTTAAACAATACTGGAATTTTGGCTGCAAGAAATGGGAAGCCAAATAATTTGTTAATTTCTAGGAAAACCCTTGTAGGTAATTTGGAAAAACGTTTTAGCCTCTAACACTAATTAGCGGAAAAGATAAATAGCTTTACACGTAACCACTTAGCCGATGTACCAGGAAGCGATGGCAGCGATCCATCTGACGACACGACCGTCTGTCAGTCTGACCGACATACTGACGGGCAATCGCTCTTACACGGGCAAAGGCATAAGAAACTAGCGATGAAACTTGTAGCCAAAGCAGCACAAAATGATTCGTCAGAAGTGCAGGTATATGCACATACCTATTATTAACAACCTTTTAGGCTTTCGCGAATAATAATCCGTATCGTATAATCCGTATTGGATTTATCCTTAGACTTGCTTCGCACTGTTTTGCAACTTGACAAAATATCGAGATTTCATTATTATTATTATGTAAGTTAAATCTCCCTTAATTTATTTAACACAAACCTACCATAATAATATATTTTATAAATTATGCCATGATGGTAAGAACCCCATGGAAATCTGTTACTTAGGTTAGAAGAACAACACGGTCACAAAGATAGACACGAAAGGTGACTTTAATCTATAATTTATACGAGTAGTGTTCCCACTGCTGGGACACAGGCCTCATAATAAGCTGATTATGCTTATAATTTTATGGGTAATTCAGGTTTTCGTTAACCTTCTAATCGGCTTTTCATTGTTACTCAGACTTCGAATTACGAGGCGTGTGAGAGGTGATTCCCATACATTTTGGGTAGCGTAACCGACGACACTAGCCTCAAATAGATTACTGCCATATTTTAGTAACTACAGAACTCCAGCGTTGTTGTCTCTTCGCATTTGTTAGGCTGTGTCGCCGCAGCTACATATTTACAATTATAAGTGTTATGAAGAACTGGTCTGTATTTTATAATACTATATATTTCTATCGACATTTATATAACGGCGCGTATAGCCTTTACTAGAAATGATCATCGTATAAGTAGTTCAGCGCTTCAATATCATCAGGATTGTAACGAAATGTAGCAGTTCGTCGTAGACGTGGTACGACTCTAGTTCCCCTGACATCTCTGTCATAAGAAGACAGCTGCTACGCAACCATCGATACGAAGCTCTGCTAGAGTCACCGTCACGTAATTTCGCCTAATTTTGAACATTTTCGTTCCACCTGCTGACCCTCCACCTGGACATGAGTTACCTTGGGTAACGTGGAAGTCTGTAAACAAACTCTGGACCCAGGTTGGCCGAAGCAAGGAAAACCTGTTCAGGTGGAGATTCATAGACTTCAAAGACAAAGACATTCTTAGAAGTGGGTTAAAAAGCGAGCAAGATAATTCAGTATCGAATAATAACGGACACTTCTCACAGGATTCTGTTATCTCTTATCGACATGATACCCGGTAACCCTCCTAGGCTTGTTGACAGTTCCTACTACTCTTCCTGACCAGGCAAACTGTCAACACATGATCTGATTTTCCTCGCATCTTCAGGCTGTAATGACCCAAAATTGTTCATGACTGGTCAAGCCGCGCCAATGAAATTATTCAGGGAATGTTTTGTCTGTTCATTGTAATAGCTTTGATTCTGGTTCGAGTTTGGAGTGGATGTTTTAGTGAAACACAACCAAGTATTAAAATTATTGAGCTCAGGTCGTTCTCACACAAGCTATCAGCTCTCTGGATAATTATCCTTTTGAACACTGATATTACGAATGCAGTCGTCACTTCATTAGGTAGCTCAGGTTTTGGTAGACCGTCTGTCATGGGTCTTTCGCTATATATTCCATAGGCGCATACTCTGACACAGTTTTTTAACTCATATTAGACCGCTTTTAGTTGTACTTTGAAAATCTAGACAACAATGTTTGCTAAACGGCGCAGTCTATTTAAGTTTTTTTCTAGTAGACTAACAAGTATATGGCAACATGATCATCTGACGCTTTAGTAAGTGCCATTAATAATGCAACATCTTGTAGATTTTACTGCACTTTTCTAGCCTGTCATAGGAGCACCTATGGAGGTGGTGCTGCCATGGTGGTGGAGCCCAAAAGACAGGTACTGTTTTCACAATTACCAATCGATAAGATTGTGACATAACGTGATATAAATTCATATTTATATCACGTTACGTCACAATCTCCAATCACCAAACCAATCAATAAGATTGTGAAAACATTACCCGTCTTTTGGGCTCCACCGCAGTCGAGTAAAAAGTATTCGAACCCACTTCTGATAACGGCGCAGGAGAGCCTAAACTAGAATTGGTTATCGTATTAGCAGGTCAGCAGCTTCAATGTCATCAGGATTGTGCCAGAATATAGCAGTTTGTCGCGGACGTGGTACGACAGCGGCTCCCCTGACACCATCTCTGTCATCAGTTGACTAGGACCACCACAACATGGGCCCCTGAAAACGTCCAACGGCATTGCGGCAGCCTCAGGCGATGGCAGGACAGGCTTGATGCCTATAGGCGGGATTGGTCCTACTTGGCACAGTAAAAAAAAAGTTAGATTGAATCATAAGTAAAATATATAGAGAAGGCACACGCATTGATCACCACGCTTGCATATAATCATGATGACGTACAAACACAGACAACAAAAATAAAGCAGGCTTTAATGAATAAAGCTACTTCAATAGAGTGAATACAGTTTATTTATAAAAAAAAAAACATTCACTTCCAAGTTCCAACCTTTGGGTGGGAAATTATCAAATAACTTTTCCCGCTCTGGGCGGAGCGGAAGGGCGTGTCAGACTTTTACTGACTAAAACCCACCCGCGTTCCTTCAGCTGCCTGTGCCAAGGGAATGTGAATACAGTTTATTTATAGAAAACATTGACTTCCAACCTTGTATGTGAATAAGTAAAGTTGCAGTGGGCGGTAAACACTCCGCGAGTGGCAGAAATCCATCTGAGAACAAAATCATCCCGCACTGACAGATGATTATAATCTTTCCTAACACTGACAGTGTTTCGTAAGACTGGGGGAAAAGACAAAAAACGAATGAAAATTTAATGGTGTTTTAACTAGCTACAAGCCTGTTATACTGGTTAAGTTAAATACCTGCGGTTAATATATCATTTATTACACCATAAAAAATTTAACGAAAAACAAAACAAAGTTTTTATAATAATATGTAATTGTTAACAAAATTGTTTAGAAAGAAAGCAGGTGACGTTCTGCAGTTTCTACCCACCTCATGAGAAATAGGCGTAAGTTTATGTATTTATGTTTAGAAAGTCTGGGGCCCTAAATCACAAAACTTTACAAGTCTACAGTAGACTTATCAAGTTTTGTGGTTTAGGGCATTCTTCAAAATTGTGAAATTGTAGAAAAAAATACGTAACACAGAAATTACAAATGAATGAGTTACAATTTACAATCTAGAATTCTTTCGAATTTTTACAAGCGCTACACAAAGCATCAAGGCAATGTCACGACACCCTACAATTTTATGGTTTGTAGACTTGTAGAAATACAAGCCTACAATATGTACAATTTGTGTAAACTTATAAGTTATAATTGAAAACGTGACTTCTTCTTGTAGCATGCTTGAAATGTACACCAATAGTCAATCAACCATTCAAGTAACTCAGCCCATTGCAGTCTACTGCAAGACATAGGCCTATCCCAGGCTGAGTGACGACAATCTGTCCTCCGCTTTCCGCTCCAATGGTCACCAATAGCCTAAAGTTAATTTTAAATTACTACAGGTTTACTCACTCTGGATCTTTGCAGAAAAATGAAATCCGGTATATTATAATTATATTAATTTTATGCGCCCTCTATACGTGATAGGTTGCTTAGGTAGGTACTGTATTCTCTTCTTCACTGCTACTGTTACTGGATCTGAACATTATAATGGTACAAACATATAAACCAATGACATTGTAGTACCTTATGGGGTAAAATGACATTAATTGTAGATAAACAAATTAAAATATTTTATTTCACATAAACCTACATGGGCGCTTATGAAACGTTAGAAGCTAGGTGCGCAGTCCCAATTGGTCGTTTCGATAACAAATAATATGAAATTATTTTCTTTCAAATTTATCCCCATGATTGGCTATGTTTTATTTTTAATAATAGGTAATGATTTTTTTGCTTTCTTCATCTATATAAAGTTGGTGAGCATTATATAAGGTCAACATTTATTAAGTACAAATATTTTAAGGATAGATTCAATAACTTAAGATAGACATTTCTTGAAAAAATAATACATTTCTATACGCTAGTTTCCAAGAAAAACACCAAAAACCATTTTATTTAAAAAGTAAAATTCAACATCCTGTGTATTAATGGCTAACGTACTCTAAGCAGATAACAATGGTTTCTTGTGTGTTGATAACAATGGCACACGTGCGGCGGCGGCATGTCCCCGTCTTCGCCCCGCTGCCACCGCCTGGCGCGGCCAATATTGAGCACGGGAGATTCTTTCAGTTCGCTAAAATCAAGTTACTGAATTGTGCGTGTTGTCTGTGCGAAAATTTTCGAAATGCCGTATCGGTATTCATCCCGAGAATACATGAATATGGCTATGTGCTCTCACGACGCAGGTGAAATAATGTTGCGGACACAAGAACTGTACGCCCAGAGATTTGGACGAGTGGTCAATATTCGTACCATTCTTCGAGCCGTGCAGCGCTTCAGAGAGAGTGAGAACTTCCAGCCTCGTCTTATTGACTCGGGGAGGCCACGACACCCAGTGCAGCTTGAAGAGGAGTGGCAGCTCCTGCTCAGTGAAGGGTACCATACCTTCCATTTCACTCGGGTCAGAGCTGCTGCTGGATGTGCTTGTGTGGTGCCGCAGGTACATGCTTCTCACCTACTTGGACGAGGCGTTCCAAGGGCGATGGATTGGGCGTGGTAGCGTTATCCGCTGGCCGCCACGTTCACCTGACTTGACGCCAATGGACTTCCACGTGTGGGGTAGGGCCAAAGACCTAGTGTATGGGAACGACGGTCATACAATCCGTACAGTGGAAGAATTACGTGCGCGAATTGTGAGTGCATTTGTCGTGTTGTCCAGTGAACATCAAGTGCTTACTAAAGTGCGGAGACATTGTCTCAATCGCGCTAGACAGTGTGTGCGACAACAAGGGCGTCACGTCCAGCAATTGATGTGATATGTGTAAATAACTAGTAAATTGTGTAAATAAGTGTAAATCTGTTAATGAATTTTGATTATTTTTAACACGCCAAGTTAATGCAAAACGTAAGGTAAGTTGTTAACAGTTTTACATTAATTCAATACTTACTAAAACAAAATAACAAATTATAAGTATTAACTTGTCAGTCCAAAGCCTGAAAAAGTGTGATGGAAAATTAAAATACGATAGATTAGCGCAAAGGTTAATATCGTTTCTTATAGTCTACATTAATTAGGTATCATAGCTTCGAGTAGCATAGCTAGGGATGGAGATTCGACCACAAGTCAGTGCAGTCCGAGCGATGACGTAATACCGGGTTTAATGACCGTGGGTTTTTTGGGGGTGCAGACCCAGAACAATTGAGTCGGTATACAGTATGCTTTTAAAAATATTATAATTTATGTGTTAGAAAAACTGAAAAAAAAAACTAGCCTGATTATTTGAAAAAAAATGCTAGGACCGTATTTCTATCGTATAGATAGACGTTCTGTTTAAATTTTTGTACTTGATAAAAGTTGACCTTATATAGTATGTGTATAAAAAGACACGTGTAAAAAGCGTAGGTAGATATTTATTTACAAGGGACATCCTTTTCTATGCCATGCTCTGCTCATGCTCACGTCATGGTACATTTGAAAATCACTGTAACATCGCTGTTACATAGTAATATTATCGAGATCAACTAAAAATCTAGAAAATTAGCTGGTTGTTGCATAGGGTACTTGGCAGACTATATAATCTTAGGAGTTCGTAAGAAACTAATCCCGGAAGACTAATAGCAGTAACAAAGCTTGAATTCGTGAAGTGGCAGACAAATGGTAACTATTATGCAGCAGTATATGTTAAAGTTACAATGTAGAATGGTCGCAATCCATCTGGGACACAGCCGTCCGTCGCGTCGGTCGTGTGATGAAAGAGATAGGCGACAAACATGGAAATTGTTAAAAAAAAAATAGATATTGCCGCATACAGACGAGATATATTAGGTCGGGGAAAAGTTTTTTTTTTTCTTATTTTATAGGTATAAGGTTTTAGTAAAATCTCTTTGTTTGTACTGTTTGTATTCTGGCTGGTTTTAATACCAATAAATAGATGACATTAAAAAAAAAAGTAAAAACGATTTCCCGCTACTTTTCAATTGTTTTTCTTTCCGTCAAAATGAGTGAATTTACGAAGAAATTCGATACATTTTGAAGTTTTATTACATAAAAGGGAAAAATGTGACAAAAGCCGAGAAAAAAATATGTGATGTTTATGGACTTAACGTAGTGTCAGTAAGAGTAGCACAAAGCTGGTTCAAGCGTTTTCAGTCCGGGAATTTTGATGTCGAAGATGCAGCTCACTCTGGTCGCCCTGTTACGGAAAAATTAGAAGCCATTTTTGAAAAAGTGGAATGAAATCGACATATTAGTAGTCACGAAGAATAAGGGGTTGACCACAAAACGGTTTAGTCCCATTTGAAAAAGTTCTACGTGTACAAAATAGCTGGATATCATGAAGGATGAAGAATGTCTTGCAAATCAAGGTAAGTCTTCACTCCAGGGTCGCGGATTGTTCGAAAGAGTTACCGTGACCCTTGGCACAGGCAACTGAAGGAACACGGGTGGGTTTTAGTCAGCAAAAGTGACACACCCTCCCGCTCAGCCCAGAGGAGGAGAAGTTATTCGATAATGTATCACCCAAAAAAAAAAAAACAAAAAAAAAATTGGTAAATAGTAATAAAAACTTTTTAACCGTCACTGCTCTACATGAGACTGGTTAAAGATGCACCAGAAATAAAATTGTTGAAAAAATGATAACAGGTTACTTTAAGATTGTAGCGGTTGCTGATTATGATATCCAGATTTTCATGATTGCGTTTCATTAGTTACCTTCATGATTCGAGTAGCCTGTTAGAAAAGATGACATATTTTTACATGAGCAATGAATATCGGTATCATATTACCCAATAGATACTTACTTTCTTTCTTTAGATAGGCAACATATAAAACTGGTATTCAGCTGCATCCGGTTAGACTAAAAGCCGGCCCTGACATGTTTGGCAAAAGACTAGGCAGACTATGCCGGCGATGAATGGACGTGAACCAATACGCTGCCCGCTTCTACCTTGCATGCCAGCTACACACGAAACTTGGCTGGGCACCACAATGATAAGTTAAACGGATTGTTGCGCGCCTCGTGTGCGGCCTGTCATTAATTCTTGGTGTAATTTCGCCTTCAATTAGCGGTAGGGACGTGCCAATAACTCAGGATACCGGAGTTCTGCTTAAATTAGACAGATATAGGTGAGTTAATGATGTAAGGAAATGTATGGGGGTTTGAATTGTCATGATTAGAAGATACCTTTGAAATAAAGTAAAGGAGTAATGGCCGACTCGACACTTCCAATTTGTTATGTGGCGCTTTATTTTTTGAAGATTTTGTGAGTCGATACTTTATTCATTATTATATGTTTCTGCTGTTTACACAGTAAACAGTATGTTAAGGAAAGGGTCAACTCTTAGAAATGCGTAGGTAGACAGCTGGTGATGATTTTGCATTAAGGCTGAGGACAGAAATTACCACTGTAGGGTATAAAACGTACAGTGGCTTATAATGGTTTGACCACAATATTGTTTATTTTTCAGTAGTGTGCTATTGGGCACTTACCGTTGGCCCATTTTTGTAGCACGTGTACAAATGTTTACTCAAAAAAAAATGTTTTTTTTTTAACTGAAATTTTGACAGGTATCAACACAACTACAAAATACTTAGACAAAACAAAAAAGAATACATCCAATACTCCGCTGACGGGCTGACTCGTCACATTGAAAGTGTCATAAAATGTACCGTGTCACATGAGTAACAATATATCATTCCATATTTGGAATTCCCCTTTACACAGAAATGAAAGATATTTCGCTTACTTGTCTTTTCCACATGTGACGCAGTCGACGTCGGGACGTCACTTGTCATCTGCCCGAACGACTTGCAATGATCGTATTTAATAATTCCTATAATTAATAAAATATTTTTCTTTCTTTCTTTCTTATTTCCGAAGAATATACTATAATATGACATTTTTCCCAATTTTCCGTATTTTCCCCTTATTGTGAGCAACAAAGGATCTTTGGCGTTCTTCTCGCTATTGTTATTTCGATAACACACGTATTTCGTTTCCACGTGTTATTGTTAAGATCCGTTCAGGTGAAAGTAATTTGTAAAAGGCTAGGGGGTAAATGTCGGAATCAGGAGCGAACGGAAGTATTATTTAACAATGGTGATGTAACAGTTCATTCCTCACGGAGTTAGTATAGATATGCAACAGTTTCTACACGATCCGTCTATACACTTCTGTGACCATACAGTAAATACTTTTCGTATCTCTCCAAAATTTGATCGAACGTGGGCTGCGTTAGCTTTGAACGAAACGATAAGTCAACACAGACTCTACACACCCTGTGGACTTGGCAAACACTTCATTCATATAACAAATAGTTACAAAATAGTACAGTTTAGTCGATCATCTTTGTAAGCCCTTTCTATCCTCTCAAAGATGGAGTACAATGAGATGGTTAGCAGAATAATATACGTAGAGCAATTATTCATAAAGACTGACACTCGATTTGGTACTTCAAAATGAAACGAGATGAAACCACCCGTCAATCAACTCAAAGTCCACAAAGCCCGTGCTCGCTGCGGTTCGGCTAAATTCAAAATAAAAAGCTTTTAGCAGATTTTCAAATTAACGTAGTCCATGGGGTCCGCCTCTCCCGAATAATCTATTTGCTATGTAAAGAAAAACCTTTACAAACCAATGTCAACTACCTAAGTGTATAAAAAGTCCGCCCAGCAGAGAGCCACTCGCCGGTAAATCTTATTATTAGCAATAATCGTGGCATTATGGCTCGCGGGGCCACAATAGGGCCCCGTAATAATGGACTGCCACATAATAGGCCTGCCCAGTCCTTTTTACCGGGATTGTGGACCTAGCACTGTGTGCAGACAGAATTTAAAGCAATCGCATCAAAGAATTATGGCCCAATAACTTTTATGCCTAGTTTTTGCTTAATTTTATTAGTCTATGAGAATAAGTTACGAGTTCTTATACAGTTGTATAAGAACAGTATGTTCAGTATGTTCTTTTAGTTGTTGTGTTTTAGCAGACAGACGTGTGTATATTACAAAATAATCTCAGCTTAGATTTCTAGTCTTTTTTGTAGTATTTATCAAAAAGGCTTTACTTTATAAAACCTAACCTTTTAATTTTATGAAATACGATCACGTCGCCTTAAAATGGTAGTAGTATGATCTGTTTCTGAAAATATATACATAGTCATTCATAAAAATGTTGATAGCTATGTAAACAGAAAGCAATAAATATATTTGATTAAATTAAAAAAGTTTTACGACTGGTGCGTAACTCAATTTAAAGACGTAAAAATAGATTTGATTGTACTCAGACTTTTATAGATTTTTAGTAACCGATACAAATTCTTTTATTACGTTGTGTAACAATTCTACTCCGTCTCTGTCTTAGTTATGATTGGTATTTTTTGTAATTTACTAGTAGTAATCACTATTTCATTGAACATTTACTATTTTTAACCTTGAGACACCCCAATTTCATGTTACCATGTTGCCTGGCCATGTCATTGAATAAAGTACCTTCTATTTACATATTATTCGTTTTCTTACGTCTCTTGACATTTCTCGGGACCCCGGGGCCCTGGAGCTGAAGCCAACTCGCAGAGGCCCGTTAGACGTTACTTAATAAATGAAGCACCAACCGACGATAATCCCTGTTCGCACTATGCAAGTGCACTGTGGGTTTGAGTGGCTAACTGAACTGGTTATCTAGTTCTATGGAAATAGTAATGGACCATATTTTTTTTTTTTTGGGTGGGAAATTATCAAATAACTTCTCCCGTTCTAGGCGGAGCGGGAGGGCGCGTCAGACTTTTACTGAATAAACCCCACCCGTGTTCCTTCAGTAGCCTTTGCCAAGGGCCACAGTATCTTTTTCGAACAACCCGCGACCCTGGTAAGCATCGGCCCCAGCGGACCCCGTCAGTTACTGCTGACATCTCTTTGAGGCAACGCGCCGTCGATCCGGGCCTGGTACTTACCGGACGGTGAACTGCCCATTGCTCGCCGTCCGCAAGCCCGCGCCTACGGTTGCCGGGAGTCGGCTCTTGACTCCCGACGCCCAGGGCGTCTCCTGCGGCGACTAGGGGCGTGAGGGCGCAAAGACTCCCTCACGCGTTCCGCCTCCTCCTTCTGCAAAGCAGTAATCTGCTTCGCAGAAGGAGGTGACGGCTTCCCATGTGCTCTCGCTCCGTACCATGGCCTGTACCAGAGCTGGACGCGAGAGATCGCCGCCGCCGATCGCCGCCGTGATACTAATGGTCCCTGCCTGAACAATGTTTTATATGTCGGAGCAGAAGGCCGTAGATTAAGAAACTTAGTCTTGTAACATTTGTTACAAGATGGCGGTAGTGAGGTTATTCCATCTGTCTGTCAGTTGTCACTGTCAATGAATGTCATTTTAATAAGGGAGTGTCATTGTCTTGACAAGTGCGAGTGGGATCGGTATGATGTCAGGCATTCTGCCAAGGAACGTGCGCATGAGCGGATAACCTCACAACCTCCACCCTTTTCCATCGCGGATATTCGTGATTATTGTTATTCCAAAGTTTGTAAAATCAATAAAGAAGATCAACGCTATCTGTTCGTGATATTATTTCCTGTTTCCTGAAGATGTACGAGGAGGAAGGCTTGCCCGAAGATAACGTTCTTGTTCCATCTCCGTTATATATAAAATACACAAATAAAATGGCAGCAAGTTTATTAGTTAAATTATTAGTATTAGTATTCTATCAGTTATCTTCTAAATCAGGGCTTCCTCCCTATCCTTTTGCTGTGCCCTACAGGGTCCATAATGATCTAAAATATGTAGTTACCACCTAAGTACACATTACGGTAAAGCAATAAAAATATTGAGTGTAGTTTTAAAATTAAATAAAACCATTAAATTTACTTGTATTATTATTTCAATTACAAAGTTGAAGTATTAATTAACGTGTTTTATTCCGTGCTTCTTTTCGAATTGCTTGATGTGTCTCTCGAAACCAATAATTAAAAATCCGCCAGACGTTGCAAATTCACGACTTTCCACTTCATACATCTCTACAGATTCGACTAATTGGACTGCGCCATTCATTGGGCATCCCTTAACATAATTAAACTTCTAAATGTTTTATGAGGTTTCGTTCTGTTGACCGAATTTCTTTCTGGGTCAAGGCTTGAATGTACAAGATTCAGATGTAAGAAACTGTTAGGCTGAAAAGTGAAGCTTAAGCCTGTTCGTCCTCGACTCTACTCAAAGGTGGCCCAACGAGTGGCCAAAATGACGCAGCACTAATATTTCAATGTCAGCCAGTAGGCACGACGTCACGCAACCGATCACAAACTAGATAATAACGCGTTAGTACTCGTAAGTCGCACCGTGTACGGACCACCTACGTACAGCTGCGCAGATTTCTACTTGTAATCTATAAAGTTTAAAAAGCATGAAATAAAAGCTAAATTAAACATTTAAAAATCCCCTACACAAACAAAAACATAACAAGTAAATAAAATATATGTATTGGCACTATATGCTTCGTATAAGTTGTAGGCAATACTTTGATCCAACGTCCGTCGTCGCGTCGGGGGACGGCTAATGAAAACGCCAAACAGACGAGACTTATTATTATACCCAGCAATAATTAATGTATGCTATTGTAGAAAGCACTAGGTAGTGGTGAAAGGCGGGCGTTTTGGGAGACTGTCTTTTGTAATTTTGACGTTTGAAAAGTGCTGATTCGCAGCCTATTTTCAATAAATGACTTTATTTATTTATTTAAACTTTTCGCACACAAATAGGTACAAAGGCGGATTTAATTCCTTAGGCATTCTCTCTCTTCCGGTCTTCTGACGACCCGTAACACCTGTCAAAGATCCACGAATGACAGCCGGGACCAACGGCTTAGCGTGCTTTTCCGAGGCACGGAGGGGTCTCGGTATGTAAATGTAAAGATGGTCACCCATCCACAGACCAACCGCGGCAAACGTAGCATAACCTGATCGATCGACCTGTGTGGCTGTTATTATTTAGTAACGGCCCCCTCCAAAGGGCCTATATACCTATTGGGTGTACCGGAAGTTCTGTCGGTTTTGGTAGTACATAGAAATTTTTCGATTTTTTCTCTATACCAATACGTTAAAAGTATTGAATAATATTGCGTCATAATTTCTGGGTTACGGACTATAAATACACGTATTGCGCAATAATTTGTCATTCACTTCTGAGTAGCCGCAGTGTCAAAGTGAGTGCCAACGATAAAGTTCATTTGAGGCATTGTATACTTTATTAGTTCCAGAAGGAAAATAACGCTGCTACAGCCTGTAGAAATTTTTGTAGTGTTTTTGGACTCGAGTGTGTATCTGAACGTGTAGTAGAAAATCAGGGACAATATGTAATTGATTAAAATATAAATAATAGCTTTAAGAACTAACCACGAGTTTTATTTACAAAAACCGACAGAACTTTCCGGTACACCCAATATATATTTTTTACTTACACGTTGTATAAGTGTTTGTTTGTGTCGGGCTTTTTTTAATTTTAATTTATACTTACATCAAACCAAATCAAAGGCAATATTTACACACTCAATATTATCCTTAGTCAAGTCAAGCCAAGTCTAAACAGACGGACAGAGATTACTTTTTTACTTTTATTCTTACAAAATGTTTAGAAAAAACTTGAGCCAAGCAAAGGTGTCACCTCATTCGTCACTTTGATTTATGCGCATAGATACTGTCGGCTCATGCTTGTAAATTTAGGGTTTTTGGTGATATAATACTTATGTCGTCGTTTTACGTTTTAATTCACTTGCATTTTCTTTTTAAATTAAGAGTCATGGTTTTAAATAAGGTGTGTGATGGAGTATGTCGCACAAAATTAGTAATAGTTTTTATGATACTTGGTTCGAGTTGACTTAGGACAAAGTTGAGAGTGTTAGTTTTGAGACAAATGTGATATGTTAGGTGCAAACCTTAGGGTAAGTGGGAATGGTTACACGTGGCTGAGGTTGCGGGGGCTACCTACTGTTCAGTGATTTGATCGTTGTTAATGGTAGACTTGAGCAGAGTAGGTGAGTATTTTACTATTTCAGGACTCAATTATAATATATATGAATCAATCAACTCAACCTATCGCAGTCCACTGCTGGATATAAGCCTCTCCGAGGCTCCCCCACAACACTCTATCCTATGTCTTCCGTGTCCTGTCTGTCCTTGCTAGCATTTTAATGTCGTCGTTCTATCTAACTGGGGGTGTCCCAAACTACGCTTTCCGATACGCGGTCTCCACTCCCAAGACTCGTCTGCTCCACCGGCCATCGGTCTTTCGACAAATTTGGCTAGCCTACTGCTACATTAGTTAGCGTACTCTGCAACCCATGTCGGTTACTCCGTTTTTTTTTCCGGATAATTTCATTCGTCATTTTATCCTTCAAAGAAACTACTCCGAGCGTAGCCCGCCCCATAGCGCGCTGAGTGAATTTATGGACCAGCCTGACTGTCAGTATCCACGTTTCGGCACCATTGTCATAACGGGAAGGACGCACGGTATATGAATATGTAATATGTATAGTCATAGTGATCCAGTCAATCCAATATTTTACATATACGGGGTGTCCGGAAAGTCATGGATTACCTTTTACCTGCTGATGGGCCTCATTGAGATTTACCAATAAAAAAAAAATTACCTACCAATATTTAATTTTTTTTTTCACCAGGGCCGATCAAAAATAAGGTAAAATTTTTTTTGGTGAAAATTTTAAGTTTGAACCTAAATTTTAGGTATTTAAAAGATGATATCTGTAACTTTCTTGTATTCAATCGATAAGTAGAATGATTCAAGATGAAAATAAAAAAAACGTATACTCGAAAAAGTTTTTATTTGTAGATATGGCATAGAACAAACTGATCAAAGGTAGAGATTTTCCAAAATTTCACTAAACATCAACAAACTCGGAAACCATAAGACTTTTACCATGGTCATTTTTTTTTTATTGGTAGATCCCAATGTGGCCCATCAGAAGGTAATAGGTAATCCATGACTTTCCGGACACCCAGTATGAAATGCCAAATTAACCAAAACATTGAAAGGAGGATGGCGAGTTTGGACCCACATTATTTATAAATTAACCAAGTGACATTCACTTGTAAGTTCATATGTACTATAATTAAGAGTTTGTATGAGGAGAATATAAAAAAAATACTGAATCACTAGATGATGGAAATTAAAAGTTAGAAAAGATTTTTATTTACATAAAAATAAGTCATCATGCAGTAATTAAACGCACCGTGTTTCGTATTAGTAGAAGTCGGTGATTATAGTTTCATTCTATATCAATCTAGTCTATGCTTACAGTATTAATTTCAATTTCATATCTCCTTTTGACAAAGTCACTATTTTCTAGTTCCTAGCTCCCTGACGTATTTTTTATTTTGAGTGGGTAAGTACTTACCTATATTTTGCCAGAGAGACTGATACAGAAACACGATGGTAGTGTTGGTAAAAAGGTGATCAAACAGAATATTTCTATTCTGTTTGATCACCTTTTTGAAACTACATAATACATAAACAAGATATTGTATTATATTATTAAATAACCACTATTAGATTCGTTTTAGGTTATAATCTTTTACATTGCATATCTTTTTTCTCCCAGCCTCTACGACTTACTGCCCCTTTGCTTTTTTGCTAGTTTTATATAGTTCTACAACTAGTTTTAAGTTTCCGTACTGCACGATACTCCTAATAGTGGGTCCCATTGTACATGCAACCTCGCAATCCTTCTTTAACTACATTCTAAGGTAAAGTAAAGTACTACTGGTAATGACCGTAAAATGTCTTATAAACCGATTTGACAGTCATTCCGAGAAGTCAAGTTGTATTAACGACATAACGAGCTCTGTGTTAACATTTTGCTGTGTGTGTTACACACACACACACACTCAGAATGATCCCAATTAAGCGCAGCTTAACCAGTAGATCGCTTAATCGGATTGATCCGTGTGATCGTTTATAAACCACGAACACTCTTTCCACAAAATGAAACCAATACTGCGCAAAAACCGTCACTTGCTCAATTGGCTGCCAATACAAAACCACGAAATATTCAGTATCAGGAATCAAGATTTTAATAGCCCTATCCATTATTTTGTTAAATTAAACTGAATACAACAACATGACATTTCAAGTTTCAACACGATTCCACGGCAATTGATGTACTTTTTCGAGTCGCCACATAATAAATTCATACTCAATTAATACTTGTAGCAGAGTGTTATCAACAAAATAAATGTGATTTTTCGTTTAATATGTAAATTACGGAATAATGTGGATTCTGTAGTGGCTCAATATTTATCCCTTTATGGAGATCCTCTTTAACATAAACAGGTGGTTTTTTTTTTTTCAGAATGTATTGGGAGTTGGCTCGTTATGAGAATAAATAATTTTAACGTAGACGATAATATTCATCATACATACTGTGTTCATCAACTTGGAAAAGTCTTTTACTTTATTAGTTAAATAATATAATAATATTCTCACATAAATAAAAATAGTGATTCTGGTAAACATGGACGCTATTCGTTTGGAAACTAGTAAAAATCAAGACTATTTCCTGGCTTTCAGAATATAGCATCAATAATTTTATCACACATCCTCTCCATACACTTCACTATCCCGACCTTTGTCCTTCATTGTTCAATACATCCTCAGTTAGTAACACGTCATAAATTCGTCGTGTAATCGAATCGGTAAGCGAGCGCGGCCCATTGAGCAATGCGCAAACATGTCAAGATTACCTGCCGTTTATTATAGCAAGGTAACGCGGCTCACTGATCGTCTTGCCTTTTGTTCAGGAGTAGGGAGTTATGCATGCTAGAGTTAAAGAAAGGCAGGATGAGTAAAACTTAGTCCTTCTTATTACAAAACAAAGTTTATCTGCAGACCCAGATTTGAAGTATGGAGTCATTTTTATATTCTGAACTTTAAATTTCTTAATACAAAACTGATAACCGGATAGTTATAAATCACAGCAGGGTAATCACACCTAGCCCTATTCTCAGATAGACAAGTAACGATATTTTTAAAACAACAAAATAATTAAATAAATAATAATAATAATAATAATAATAATATCGTTTATTTATAAAAATGGTGCAGATTTACAATAATATACCTTAACAATTATATGTAGAGGACACAGTTGCTCATTTGCCTGAACTAGGTAGAACCTGTGTTTCAGGCTAGAAAGGTGCTTAGAATTTTAAAATATAAAAATACAAAATTAAAACTGAGAAGACTAATTAAAAACTGATATTATCTTAAAAACTAACATGTTTTATTTACAGACAATGAGTAAATCCTCTGTCTCACTGTATGATAAGCTAAGTAAAAATTGCAGAATAATCTTTTTACAGACGTAATTATTTAATTTATAGATACTTAATTTCCTATTTAATTTATTGTATAGAAATGGGCCTAAAAATGTATAGAATCTGTTTACAAAAACATATTTAGAGGATGCATTTGACTCACATACAATATCATTCCGTCTCTTATTAGTGCTTTGGATGTTATAGGAAAGCATGGTGTGCTGTTTTAATACCAAGTGCGTTATGAAAAGCTGGCGAACAGTCAGCACGTTACAGGATTTGTATAGCAGAGCTGTAGGATAGAGAAAGGGATGGAAGTTTGCTACTTTTAAAATTGCTCTCTGTGCTCTTTCAAGAGGTAGTAAGTAAGTTTTTGGTGCTCCACCCCATGAAGTAATACAGTACTGTATTACAGATTGACCTAGGGCCAGGTAAATTTGTGACACTAGTTTCCTATCTGCAATTACTCGCAATTTTTTAAAAACAAATATTAATTTGCGCACTCTTGTAACCAAACTGTCAATATGTGGTCTAAATGAGAGCGACTCGTCTATTAGAACCCCGAGATATTTTATGTTACATGTTTTGAGGATACAAGGACACTTACATACGTTGACTGAGCGGAGTCCGCAATGATGGGCATACAGATGAGAGTTAGTAATATTAAGATGCGGTTTGCGGATGCAGAAGTGGATATATTTTGTCTTGTCGGCATTTAGTGTTAGTAAGTTGCTTTGAAGCCAATTATACACAGTATTGAAACCTATTTGAGCATATTCGTACAATTCACTATTTGTTTTAGCGGTGAATATTAACGCCGTGTCATCTGCATACGATATAATTTTGCCATGTTTAATATTTAAATTACACAAATCGTTGATATAAATCAGGAAAAGGGTGGGGCCTAGAATACTTCCCTGGGGAACACCAAAACCTGTGTTTTTTTGCTCGTCGCTACTAATATTGTCAATTTTAACACATTGATAACGATCGTCTAAGTAGTCAGCAAAAAGTTTCAGCGGCGTTCCCCTTATTCCTAAGGCCTCTAATTTGTACAAAAGCGTCGAAACGGAGACTGTATCAAAAGCCTTCGCCAGATCAAGGAAGATCCCCAGGGTCTGGTTTCCTTTACCAAGTTCTTCTGAGACAAAATCTGTTAGACTGTGTACTGCATCGGCTGTGGATAATTTGGCTCTAAAACCAAATTGCGCAGATGATAAGAATTCATTTTTCTCTAGATAGTTAACTAATCTACTGTTAATAATTTTTTCTAGTATTTTAGATATTGAGGGGAGTAGTGATATTGGCCGATAATTGTTTACTAGGTCTTTGTTTCCGGATTTGAAGATAGGGATGACAATTGCTTTTTTTAGACATTTAGGGAAAATGCCTTCAGAAAAACACATACGAAAAATATGGGTTAAGGGAGGTACAAGGATATGCTTAAAGAGTTTAAGGGTCTTATTGCTAATGTTATCCCATCCAACAGCACAGTCATCTTTTAGTCCACAAATTATTCGGGTAATTTCTTCTTCGTCGGTGTCTAGCAAGGCAAAAGATTTTAGAGTACGTCTATTTTCACACTTTTGGGAAGAAGGTTGAACCCAGTCAGGTTTTGGAATCTGCTCAGCAAGAGTTTTCCCAACATTTACGAAAAAATTATTCACTTCGTTGGCTGACAGGATAGGTGAAGGATTAGTAAGCAGTAAACTCGAATTTGATTCGCGCTGTTTTGACATATAGGTGATGTTTTTGATATGTTTCCAAAGTTGCTTGCTATTGTTTCCCGCTCTATTTAATTCATTTTTATCGTAACTTCTTTTTAAATCCTTTAGTAGTTTATTACAAAAATTCCTGTATCTGGTATAGGTGACTTTAGTGACGAGATTATCTGGGTCCCTCCTATATCTTAGATGAAGTTTATCTCTCTGTCTTATGCACCGAATTAGGCCAGGAGTAATCCAAGGTTTAATATTATAATTTTTCTTGTTTACTGTAATAACAGTCGAGTTGTGTAATATAGCTGATTGAACATGTTTTATTAAGTACGATAAAGCAAAATTAGCGTCAGGTGTATTGAAAACTGGGTTAAAATCAATGTTGCATAAATCATATTCAAGTTTGTTTGTGTTTAGTTGCGTTTTGGTCTGCGGGCGATTTTGCTTAGGCAGCGTTAAGTTAAGGCTCAGTAAAACTGCGTGATGGTCGGTAATTGTAGAGTTAGTAACAAGCGTAATAAACGAAAAACTGGATTTGATTATCATATGATCGAGACAGGAACCGCTTTGATGTGTAGGCAGTGTATGTGCGGACAGAAAACCATGGAATGAGCAGATATTAAGATAGTCTTGGATCCCTGCGTTGCAGTAATCAGAGTTAATGTTTATATTTATATCTCCTGTTAATATTACATTTTTAAAATTGCCTACCGCTTGAAAAAGTTGGTTTAAGGAAGCATGAAAAGCATCCAAGTTTCTAGCAGAAGGGGATCTATATATAGCAATTATTGCTGCGGTTGTACCAATTTTGATAATCAAGCAATTACTCTTACAGTCGTGTAGATTAGGTTCCTCGACTGTGACCATTAAAGAATCTTTTGAATAGACAACCACACCATCGTTTTGATTGTTATTTATTCTGGTAAAAGACACGTTATACCCTGGTATTACTGGGAGGTTATCCTGGCGATTAGATAACCAGCACTCGGTTAGTATTATTATATCACAATTAAAGTTAAGTCTATGAAGAAAAATGTTAAAGCTATCCATGTTCTTATAAATACTACGAATGTTTTGGGTTAATATGGTTAGTGACTTTTGATACACGGAAAGATATTGTCTGCAGTCCTCAACCTTACATGACTTTGAAACAGTTTGAAAACTATTATCTATGTCCGTAATTAAGGTACTATCCATAGTATAATAAAAATGAAAATAAAAAGTAAAGTCTAAAATACAAACAGGTATGTGGCGCTCTTAGGCGCCTTCATAATCGATTGAGTTGATGTACCTGTTCTCGGCAGACTTTTTAGCTGGACAATCTTGATCTCCCGTTTTGTGGCTCGCTGATTTTTTGAAGCGCAGACATGTTGCACATTTTGGCGCTTCGGCTTTCTTTGTACAGTCTTGAATATTGTGGCCTTCTTCACCGCAATGACCACACGTAGGGGCAGTGGCTTTGCAGAACTTGGCTGCGTGGCCGTACTGCTGGCACTTGTAACATCTAGTTACCAGAGTGAAGTCACGTACTGGGCAGGACGTCCAATTAATAAATAGTCGTTCCTGGGTGATCAGGACCTTCCGAATGACGGCTGGAACTTCTAGTATGTAATTGCAGTTTTCAGTATCTTTTCTCCCAGATTTGTGGCTTAGTTTTATTGAGGTCATAAAAGTATCTCGGGATATAGTCGGCAGTTTGTCAGCTAAATTTTGATCATATATACATTTAAAGACCTCATTTTCAGCCATAGATGCGGGCACTCCAATTACTACAATGCGAGGTTTGCGCTTTCGGGGTTCGTCGACGGTAAGCTCTGACGAAGCAGTTTGGACAGTTTGCTTGAGCTTGTCCAGGTCATCTTTAGTCTCCGTGCTGATTATAAGGCCTCCTTTTCCGATTTTGCGTACGCCACGTACTTTCAGCTTCATCTCACCTGGGCATATGATGTTTTGAACCATGTTCCTGGTTTCGTCACTGGTTTTTGAGTTGTCACATGGGAAAATGGCCACGGAACTTAGTTGGATCGGACGAACAAAATTGCTGGATCCCTTCTTCACCATATCGGCAAACGATGTATCACTCCTCCCAGCACCTTGCTTCGTACAGGACTCCTGAATGGTGCGGTTCATCTCTGTAAGACAGTCCGCTAGGTCTCGAGCTTCAGTCATGGTCTTAAGGGCGGTATGTGTTTGTATGGCACTTGATTTCAGCGACTGGTATCGCACGGCCATTTGAGAAACTCCGTGTCCAACTTTTCGGCAAAGAGTGCTGATTCTTAACTTCTGGTCTGAATTGAGTTTTCCTTCATTAGCAGTAGCACATACCTCGTTCAAGCATTGTTCAATGGACACCATCCAGTTCTGGATTTCCGGAGTGGGGATAGGTTCAGCTGGGTCAACGGCAACTTCTTGGGTCTGCTTGGGTTGTTGAGGTGATCTTGGTGTTGGTGTCGACGGGGGGCTGCGTGGAGTCAACCCGCTTCGAGGAAAGGGGCTGCCGTCCATACTTCAGATTATAAAAATGTTTATTATTATAATCTAGTCACATCATCCTAAACATCACTTGATTTATAAAACACGCTAGTATACTAAAAAACTGGGTCAGTATTTATGCAAGTGTTAATTTATTTATTTTTATAATGCATTGATGTACACGTCTGTATGCGTCGACTCTATTCGACTAAGTCAAGTAATATATAGCTTGTTGCAAGTAATTATGCGAGGAAAATCTAAATATATATGTAGTAACAAAAATGCTAGCTGTTTATAAGTCGTTATTATGTTGCACGAAAAATGTTTCACGTAGGCAATTAGGCAAAGAATCCCAGCACTGATTTGCTGGATTCGTTTTCTCCTCTACCGATCGTTATTTTTCCTCTACCGATAGTTACTTCTCCTGACAAAGTTTATTCTATTTATATGTATGGATTTATTCTTGTATTTTATTTTCGTGTTATCAATCCTTCATGTTGCACCTGCCATCCCTCTGCTTCTCTCTGCTTCACTCTAAGGTTGACTGGTATAAAATGGTGCAGCCATTAAGTCCGCCTTTGTAGTGTATTTTTTTTCTGTTGTATAAAGTTTTTCTAAATAAATAAATAATTGTGGTTTTAAAAAAAATACATTTGAATACTGTATTCGGATAAAAAAAAACACCTATGGCTCTATGCGATATGATTATATAAGCTAGGAAAACATGTTAAAATAACTTGCTGCTAATTACAAGACAACATAACTCACTTATTGAGTTATAATAGTGCTTTTGTACGTAAACCGATACTAACTTTATATTGTACAGAGACGTTTAAGTCTTCACGTAACAAGACGTAACATCGTTCTACAAAGTATAATTAAAATTAACAAAGCTAGCTTGTAACTTCAAGATCGTAATAGGTAAATTGAGAACATTATACAGTATGTCAGTTTACGAATAATTTGTGGAATAAAGTAACGGTAGAACATTGGCTAACAAGTCACACACATGATGAAGACAGTTTATCCTATGTTTTAACCCTAAATCAGATTTAAATAAGACGACTGAATTAGGTCCGTAACACGGGTTAAAGAGTTCTGAATTCACTCATACTTACTACCATAATGCTTTCATCCTAGTATTAGTTACGATCCCATGACCATAATTACTGGCAACGTGGCCGAAACCGCAGCCAAAAACTAGTTAAAAAGTTACAAAAAAAATATATTTTCAATAAATATTTTTGACGTTAATGTTGACTAAAACTAACCCAACCCTTTCTGTTCTATACGTAGACGGGTAAACAAAGGTTCTATTTTTAATAATTGTTGCCTTTCTCAATATTAGCCCCGGTTTAACCTTTGTCATTGATGTGGTATTAACAAATGCCGTACGGGGTCTAGCGGGGGTAGCGGTATCTTTTACCAATTTCAAAGCGGTATTTCATGCCGAGTTTTCAGTAGTTTTTTTTATTTGACTCGTAGGTCGGTGGTTGCTGCGGTTTCCTGTGATCCAGGGTTCAAACCCCTTGACAGATTTTTGTTTACCTAATTGTGTTGTCCTGATAATACACACATTTGCTGGTAATTTAAGAAGGTGTTTGTCGCACATTTCCAAAGAGTTGGCTCGTAAAAGTGAGAAATAAGGTGCTGCACAGGCAAGTTTTAGAAAATTTTGGCACGTTTCACTCGTTGAAACCAAGGTCACAATAGATAGAAGAAAGTGAGCCCACTCATAGAGTCCGTTTTTATTATTTTATTCACATGATTTTGTTTTTAAAACTAATCCAATAAAAACATACATCCTCCATTTTCCCACGTTGTCATCGCCAAGGTATATAGCCCCCGCTGCGGTATCGGTCGCCATCGCTCCGAGGCGGTATCGCATCCTGTCTGTGGTTATCGATGTCATTATCTACGATGTTATATGATCCTGGTATCCACTAAACTGGCACGGCTTGCGAGGGTTAGATGTGACGAGTTTCGGGTTAGATTAGACGGGATTTTAAAATTTTTGTGCAATTTTGTTTGTTATTGCAGATCCTGTAATTATAAAATATTTAGTCTGTAGTTACATAAGCTCTTTGAATCGTGATCAATATTTCGGGATTGAGTTTTGTCTAAGTGTCATCTAACGAAACTATAACTAAATCATAAATGAACAGAGTGAAATAAGTCTGCAGGATCAAGATATCTTACAAAAGCCACCAAAATCTGGCTTGTTCTAAGACTGGTTTTCCCTGAGACGTGGACGCTGCTTGAATTCGAGTAGAAGAAGATAGATGTTCTGGAAATATGGTGCTGGAGAAGAATTCTTGGGGTATCGTGAATCGAGTTTCGCACCAACACCTCTATACGCCAAGAACTCGTTATCAAAAAGCGTCTATCTGTTCTGGTTCAAACACGCATCCTCAAATACTTCGGACACGCCTCGAAGGTAACTCTATACAGCGCCTTGTCGTGCAAGGTAGAGTGGAGGGCACTAGACTACGCGGACGCTCACCAATGAGACTAACTGACCTAATGAAATCCGCACCGGGCGATCCCTTATGAGTGCACTAAAAATACCAAAAATTGTAGTAGATAGCGAGGAATCGTAATGTGATTCACATCAGCCCCTAGACATGAAACTACATGAAGACCACGACTGCTCTAATAAGAGTGCTACGAAGAAGAAGAATAAATACCATCTAGGCTCATGAAAAACAATAATAGAAAAATATTAATTAAATCTACTTTTCATGTCCATGTGTAATCGCGTTCTTCTAAGCCACGCGGATTTTGTTGCAGTGTTCAGCATGATCTAGAGAGTTTATGTGTAAAATAAAACATTAGTATTAAACTTACAAATAACGCACGAAGCAGGAGCGGGTCGTTAGTGAAAATATTATACAACGTGTAACTATTTTCAGGTTTTGCGCATTTAACATGCGCAAAACCTGAAAATAGTTTGATCAGAATAACGAGCAGAATTAATTGAACCACTTTTTAATATAGGTCACATTTTTCAAAAAATCTTCATTAAAAACGTTGCCGTGTCTATTTATTAATAGGTCAAGCAACCCAATGTCAGCGCGGCGCAGCGGCCCGGTGACGACTCCTCCCTCGATAAAGTCGTCGCAGACTTAAGAAACGATCAGAATGGCCAGTAAAACTAAAACAGCACATAAAACCTTTACAATTTTTTTAATGATTTATTTTCTGAAATAGGTCAATTGAATTAAAAATCAGGTGGGGTGTCTGAGGTTTTGCGCATTTAACGTTACACGTTGTATATTCTACTAGATACATCGTTTTCAGACTTCGGAATTAAAAATAGAAGATAACGCATTGTGCTTGCTTCAACAATCAGCACGTAGGCTAGACATGTATTGTACATACTTACAGACAACTTTGTTTGCGGTACATCCGTTTTTTTATATTACACTTGCTATTGGTCTAATTTAATGGACTCAAACTAGGTATAATTATAAAATTACATCAAAACATAAACATAATGTGGTTTGACTGTATTGAAGGTCTTGTGGGAAAAGTGTCTGAAGGTTATAAAGCTTCACATATTTATTAGGTACGGATGGCACCACCGTAAAAAATACATATTACTAGCTTTTGCCCGCGATTTCATCCGCGTGAAATTTCTTGTTCCCCCTCCCACCCCGTCGCATCGCATCGCCTGCCCGCGCTATTAATTCCTTTTCGTTTAGCGTTCTTTCTGACTCTTTTTCATTTTGCTCGTCTCCTATGAGTCCTAGCGTGATGTTGAATAGGCTATTGTGGTTCTCAAGTATCGGGCCATGAAATGCAAAAAAAGAATCAAATGCGACAGGTAGTTTCCGAGATTAGCGCAATCAAACAAGAAAACAAATAAACTCTTCAGCTTTATTAAAAGTACAGATAGATAAATGTAAAAGTTATCAGAATTGCATTGGTGAAGCCGGGGAAATTTATTGTTTAACAAATTGATTACCAAGTGAAATTGTCCGTATATTTGAATCACAACGGTCATTCTTTGACAGTTGTGTTGGACAACTCGGAGAAACGGCAGTTTCAGGATAATAAACTTTTTATTAATCACTTTATGAACATAAATAAACTCAGAATCAAATCAGTTTATCACAAATTCGCATACAGAAAAATTAACGTAACAATATTTTAAATTTTTAGCGACCAGCGGTCAATCAGGCCGAGGTTTCACTATTAGAACTTCTCGAGTCGGCTATCAGCAATCGAATGATCGAGTCTTAGCCGTCTCATTTCCACTACGGTTAGTAGGAGGGGTATGGTAATGCCAACTCTTAACAGTTTTGCTAGTTAAATGTACACAATACTACTTTAATTTGTAACAGTTGTATGAAATAGCTATAACACGGCAAATTAGCGTAGTGTGCCAATTTGATAAACAGTTAATTTCCCTAACTGTACATAGCCAAAACCAACATCTATTCAAATTAACTCGGAGAACTTGATCCAAAATGTAAAGAGAATTTAGTTGCGAAATACAAACTCCTGGTAAATTAATCATGAGTGACAATTTGCAATGTGTTTCTTACTTAGCACTGATAATTATGACTACGCTGCTAGTATTGGAGTAGGTAAGTAGAAGGTTGAATTTAATTGTACGTATCTTATAGCAATAACAGCTTTACATCACGCCTGTGCTCCGCGGAGGTAGCTGTGGTGTATAGTTGCCACACCAATAAATACTTCCGTAACAAAAGGCAAACCCATTGCCGAGCTCCATAACGCTGCTAATGAGCATTCATTCCTGATCTAAAAATCCAACAATTTACAAAAGTCCGAATTAGTACTACCAAATATAAATAAGCAAAATACGCAACCAAAAATGAAATCTTAAATTGACTGACTTATCCCCGAGTTACGATTCTCAGTAAAGACTAATCTAATTCGTAGTTCGCCGATTTACCCCTGCTTTGTAGAAGTCCATCCAATTTAATCTCTAACAATGTCTGAGCAGATTCACTGATTTAAATCGGCTATCTAACATTCATACAGACTAGATGAGACTTCCTTGTGATATTTACCACCTAAATTATGTTTGCATCTTGTGCAGACTTAAATCGCCTTATTAGTAAGTAGTAGCAGCAGAGCTCTTTGTGAAGGAGCTTGTCTATAGACGTATTCTTATTCCTGGCGTATGGGTACTGAAGGCGCACATGATAGATATGGTAGCACAGAAGCTCATAGCTTTGGTTCTAAGGTGGACAACGCATCTGAGATGCCTCTGCAATTTACCATCAGAAAGATCACCTGCTTTTGTCAGTTTTATAAAAAAAGGTGTGACATAACTTTATGGACTATTATTTAAATCGTGTGGGGTTTGAAAAGATTTACCTGTATAGCATTATTTTTTAAATTAATAATTTTGTGCTCAACGACACGTTTTAAAAGGGTAGTGCAATCTTTTAAAAAAAATCATCAGTAAACAGTTGCTTTAGTTGATTGATCGAGCTTGTTTGATTGAACGTGCTTTAATGTTTCATATTTCATTTTTTTTTTAAATGTAAATCGACCGTATCTAACATTATTAATAACGTTAAGTAAAATATAAACATAAAGAGGTGCCAAAGATTCTAAATGAAAAATACAAACAAAATGGCATAGACCATTTTTTATCCAGCTTAAATTTAAAATTAAAACTATAACTCTTTTGTGGCCGTTTCTTTCTGTAGTTTTAATATAAAGGTTTTCTTTAAGCGGTTCTTGAACATTACTCGTCTAAATTAAAGGTCGGCCGGTCGATTCTGTTAGAATATCACGGTGAGAAGTTAAGTGAAGTGAGCTGTCATTCCATCTGATGCTAGGAATTGACACTAATGACTGCTCACTTTAAGCTCACTTCACCCAAATTATCGCGGTGAGATTTTTATAGAATAACACTACTGCTTCATGGCTTAAATGTTTCATTATATAATTTTAGTAAAATAAAAATTCAAAAAACTTTTATGAAACGTTCCGTTTCAAATTTTCAGGCAGCACACGCACAATATTTGGTGCGTTACACAAATACGTAACATTATATTGATCCATCACAAATAGTCAGATCTCTGACGATTCCCTTTTCATGCCAATGTACTTGCCACATTTCTAAGCACACATCCTACACCCTTGTTACCGCCGATCAAATAACAGGAGGTCCTGATGACGTCACGGGTACTTACGCCTAATCCAACACAACGGGTGGATCCAATATGGCTGCGCTCCCAGTAACCACATCAATTGTTCATTCGGACGGTACTCCTAAACAAATTAATACCTAATTGCTTCAATACTCGAGAACCAACCCGCCTTTAATGGAACCCAATTATACCCGGCATCCACACCAATGGGGACTTTCAAAAGAAACTGGAGATTCGAAAATGTATTTTTCTTTGATTAAATCGAGCATTCGCTGTATTGAACGCACTTGATTCGGAGTAGGCAGAGCTTGTTATTGTTGCGTGGTACTATAAATGGATAAGATTAAATTAGTTTATGAAATTCTAAATAGGATTCCAGAGGCTTTGTCAGGCTGCTTCTGGAGTACCTCATTAGAGTAACTTCACCATTCTCACACGAATTTTGATGATGTAATAAATATTCTCGATATTTCTTTTTCTCCTTATAAACATCTAGCTCCAACGCCAATAATAGTACAAGTGTTGAAACCTAACGTACAAAAGACACCCGTCAAGCCGAATTTAATAAATGGGTTCAAATATTAGGTCATCCCACTTCCAGTGTCATATTTTTTATTTCCAATATTTATGTATTGCGCAATGGTATGCAATAGTTAATACATGTGTTGTCTTGTACAATCATGTTAGTTTAATTTGGTGTGTTGTATTGTCAAGACGTGCATTGATTTAAAATGGAAGATTTAAAAAATCTATTAATATAGTGGAGCAACGTATATTTCTAAAGTTTTGTGCTTTACTCAACTACTCTGGAGTAGTTGCGCACGACTTACTGGTAAAGTGTATTGGTCGTAACGCCTTAAATAAAAGAACCGTACAGCGATGGCTTGAAATGTACAAACAAGGAAGAACCACAGCTGAAGATGAGCCGCGAGCACCTCGATCATTATCATCGACTAGATTAGAAGCAAGGGACAAAATCAAGGACGCACTTCGTCAGTCACGTAGGGTCAGTGTCAGTGATCTCTCCACTCAACTTAACATTCCTCATTCCACTATACATAGAGTACTCACGGAGGATTTATGTCTGGTCAATAAAAGTGCAGTGTGGGTGCCCCACACTCTGAACACGGATCAGAAGGAGTTTCGTTATGAAACTGCGCGTAGCCATTTATCGTGGTATCGCTGTAAGAAAAATATACTTAATAGATTCATATGCCTTGATGAAACTTGGGTCGAATTTTATACTCCTCGTCAAAGACATCAGTCACGATGTTGGGTGGAACCGGGCACTTCAGCTGAACATTTACCACGTGCAGAGCTACATGAACGAAAAATACTACTAATAGTAGCTATGGATGTCAGAGGCATTGCTTTTTGGAGAACTTACGATGAAAATACAACTATGACTGGAGAGCGTTATAAGTCATTTTTAGAAGAAAATATTCCTATTTGGGCAGACGAACATCATATAACGAGTCCTATAATTTTACATGATAACGCCAGACCGCACAAATCAAAAATAGTTCAGAATTTAATTGAAGATAAAGGATGGATTGAAATTATTCAGCCGCCATATTCCCCGGATATGAATCCTTGTGATTTCAACTGTTTTGGCCATGTGAAGAGGAAATTGTCGGGTACTCGATACGATAGCAAAAAGGAGTTAGATATTAAACTAAAGAGCATTATTGATGAATTAAATGAATGTGGTACTTTAAATGGTGTTCAAGATTTGCCAGCAGTCTGGGAGCGAGTGATTAATAGTGGTGGAGATTATTGATTAGTTTCACAAGGTTATATAGTATAGTAGTCAGTTTTTGTAAAATAATAATAATAAAAAAATATGACACTGGAAGTGGATGACCTAATATTATATTTTGTGACCTCGGAATGATTCCTTCTAACAGAAAGTCTTTAAAAGTTTCAGTATACGTCAAACATTCCCAAGAAACTAGAACACCGAGGTAAAGTACCAAAGGAATGTTTCACGTAAGCAGAACTTGTACTTACGCGAACACCTTGGTTCTTTGCAACACTTAGTTGTGCGGTACGGTGCGGTTCCGTGCGGTTCCCGGGAGAAACATATTAACAATTTATTAGCTGTACCGCCGAACTTCGCCGCAGTATTGAACTGATTTTAACTTGTATGTCTGGTGAGACCCTAAAGCTTAGCACGAAAATTGATATATATTAGAGTGTTATAAACTTTGTGGTTGAGAGCTAATAGGTGCTGATAGAAATAGAATGCGGTTTGGTACGGTCCGAAATAGAAGTTAACTTAGGTTCACATCTGTACTTAGAAAACATAAAAGCGTTCGCTCAATTGGCATCAAATGGGCTTAGTCATAATCAACGACAAGCGATCTCAATTTCAAACATTTTCCAACACGAAAATTATGAACAACAGAGTCAATAACATGACACCATCTTAGTAAAAAAAGCTTTCTCAACAAGAACCATTTATTAATTCATGCCTAAGTTTATTCCTCAAAGTGTGCTCAAACAAGAACTGCTTGAAAACGAAACGTGAATAAAATGACGATACTCAAAGCTCACAGCTAATCTCCATTCGATTGCCCTTTTATTGGTGTTTACATAATATGAAGGAATTAATTTTAATGCAAATCAATCGTAATCGGTAAGCTGTATATATTGAATTATATAGATTACCATTTCAGTCGTATTGTTTTGTGATGGGTGGATTTAGTTAGTATATTGAAATGTAGTGGTAACGGCCCCGATCGTAGGTCGTAGGTTTGAACCAGCAGGCGTTTTACTTTGTGTAAATAATTTAATCACCAACATTGTGAGAAAACCAGCATGTCCTAAAACCAACAATTCGAAGATTGTGACATCTACCAACCCGTACTACTAACCCCCACTCCTTTTCGAAAAGAAACCTGTGTCCCAGCCATAGATTGATTTAGTCTACAATGTTTATTTTTATTAATGTTGTAATTGAAACTAATTTCATGTTTTATATGAATTGTTGATATTTTCCATAGTGAATTTTATTCAGAATAAAAAGCTTTTAAGTCTTTTTCGCGTGGGTTAAGTGAATTTTGGCATGGGTTAAATGGACTTGCCTGTTAAGCACTGTTAACAAATAGGGGTGATTAGCGAATAAATAACAATTTTCCTTAGCATATAATGCCAATGCCGAATGTCTATCTTTTTGATATCCTTATCCGCCAGTATTTCGATGTCCATAGTCTGTAAGACTATATTTACTAATTGGCAAAACCCACATACAATAAGTTCCCTAACTCACCAAGATGCGAAGTGCCGTCTCCAGCCGCCAACCTCGTGACTAACAATATTTTAAGTTTAATAATGACGTCACCGATCCAAGTCTATTAATGACCGTTATTAGGTAGATCCAGTTTATCACTTCCTAACTCCCGAGTTCGGCAACTTTAGATATCATAATTACTTCGATGACCTTTAGCGTATTTTGTCGGAAATACCTTATTGGTATTAAAAAGGGGTATAACGCTGTGAGCTGAATTTTAATTGAGGCTAAACTTTTTTATATTGGTAGCGGTAACAGCTGAGAAAAATAAGATCCATGAAAAGTATTTGAATCTCAAAGCTAATGAGAGAGGATTTTTTGGTGATTCCATTTACCTAAACTTCATCATTGTTACAAGAATGTTTTTATTCGACAGATGAGTTCTTTCAAAAGTGTCCCTGTAAATTTTATACATTGAAGCACAGATATATTTAACTGTTAAGTAAATACATACATTTACAAAGTGTAGTTATAGTCATTAATATCTTATTGTACTATTGCATGCTAAATATTGGCCAAATGTGTGTTACTGAATATTTTATTATAAGAACTTTACGTACCTACCATATTTGATGCAATAAACGAATTGAATTGAATTGAAAAATTGTTTTTTTTTTTGTGATAGAAAATCTCAAAAGAAAAAAAAATCGTAACTTTTCCATGTTCTATGTATCTAATGTGATGACCAGAGGGCCTAGAGAGAAAATGACGTTCTATCAGCGATCACGATGAAAGAAAAGTAAATAATGTATTGGATTGACATAGGCTACTGAAAAGCTTAATAATTATGTCAGTCCTGTTTAATTGACGGCACGGTTGGCGCAGTGGTTAAGCGATTGACTGCTGCGCCGCGTGTCGCGGGTTCGATTCCCGCACGGAACAAATATTTGTATGACCTACATGTATTTGTTCCGAGTCTGGGTGTTTTTCTATCTATAATATGTATGTATTTACAAAAAAAAAAAAATGTATATAAGTAGTTTATCAGCCATCTTGTTACCATAACACAAGCATTAGGTTGCTTAGCTTGGGACAAATGGTGCTGTGTGAAATGTCCAGGGATTTATTTATTATTATTATTAATTATTTTTACTATAGAATTATGAAACTTGTCTAGGCTATCAAGACAAGAACTGAATCTCAGCATCTTAATGTACAGATGCCAGCACATCAAGCTACCCGAAACTGTCAAATTTTCCCAATCAACTTTGAACCTTATGCTTTAGCAATAAACTTGAAAATCTATTAAAAAAATTTGACAGATTGTAGTAGCTTGATGTGCAGGCGTCTGCATGTCTGGGTAACATTCCATGGTGCCCTTGTGAGTTCCATAAAAACATTAGAATACAACATGGGGCGATACTCCCATCGTCTGGCTAGCCTTTTCCCAACTATGTTGGGGTTGGCTTCTGGTCTAACCAGATGCAGCTGAATACCAGTATTTTACATGGAGCGACTGCCTATCTGACCTCCACAACCCAGTATCTAGGTAATACCCTTGGTAAGACTGGTTGTCAGACTTTCCGGCTTCTGACGACCCGTAGCGACTGTCAAAGATCCACGAATGACAGCCAGGACCAACAGTTTAACGTGCTTGCCGAGGCAGGGAGGGGTCTTGGTACGTGAAGATGGTCACTCATCCACGGACCAACCGCCGCAAGCGTAGCTTAACCTGATCGATCGACCCGCGCGGGTGTTAATACTTAGCCACAAGCCCCTCTGGTGTGATACTCCCATAGGTTACTTAATGGACGCCTTCTCACAAAAGTTCGCGACCTTAAAGTTACTATGGGCGCGTGGGTATAACTCAGGATTCGAGACCACAACTGCCTACACAGCTTTCATTGAAGACCTGGTGATATCTGTAAAGAGCCTTATAATGTCCTTTGGGGCCTTAAGGGACATTAAGGCTCTTTACAGAGCTGCATTCTGTACCTGTGCCTACGGTTTCCAGTTCTCGACGTTTAGTTAGTATAAATACCTCTATCTATCTGCTAACTAAGTGCTAGTGTGTTTCAAATCCGACTGTGGCAGAGCCCAAAAGCAGGATCATGTTTTTTTTTTTATATTGTTAAGTGTTAATCAAGCAGACGTAAACCTTATCAGGTTTGCGTCTGCTTGATTGCGAAGCCTCTGGTATATCACCAGAGGCCTCGGAGGTGCGTTGTCATCCTAGAGGTAAAGCTAAAATGTCTCCAATGCCTTACTTATTAACATCAAAACCCTTCAAACCAGTTAAGTACCTACCATAGGTGCCTACTTTCAGGTATAAGTAACCCCTTCCTTGAACCCTTTCCATTGCCCGACATGTGCTAATCGAATATTAGGTAGGTATTTGTACGGTCATAGTCCCAGGCTATTCTTGTACCTTAAAGCGAAAAGTAAGAAACAAATTCCTTTCATGGCAATTTACCTATTGAGTTAACATGTGTGTGTAATGTTACAATAGGACCGGCCCTGGGCTAACGACAGATTTGATATCAAAGATTTTTTTCTGTGATAAAATGGTGTACCTATAGGTTTTCTATGGTAATCGATCCGACACAGATACTAATTTTTAGCCACCAAAATTCAGAATTGAGTTTATAACGTAATATTGAGCAAAAAGTTCATAAATGTAGAAGGCAATTATCACATTTCAATTGATTGCTGTTGCTCAGCTTAGTTGCGGAAAAACATAACTAGGCACCTAGTTATTTACAAAATGATATTAAAATCACCTTACAACATCAAAATTAAAATTTAATCGAGGTTCCCTAATTTTGCATCTGTCCCGCTACTTCATTAAAGTGACGGTGAGTTATTTATTTACTACAAAAGACGAAGCAACTGCTGACAAATTAAGTTACTTAACTTTGAATTAAGTTTCGCGATTAATTGGTGTCGACGGGTGAAAAATATTCCGACGTCGAAATAAGGCGCTTTTATTAACGGGTGCCTTAGATAAATTAACCTGGTAGTTTTTGATACTTTTACATTTAAATATTACGAGGAATTTTTTATGTATATTTATATTATTTTTCTACAACTTACCGACAGAATCCGTACATCGAAATAACACTGAAACTCCGAGTACAAACAACTGTGACCACTTCATCACAAAGTTTTTCAACAAACTCATCTTCACTAAATACATCAACGGAGAAAATCAAAAATTCAAAAAACGTTCCAAATTCTAGAACGTCGCATTTTCAGAAAAGTTTTCGTAAATCGAACGCGGGAGCGACGACGGTTACAATTCGCTCGGGTTGATTCGGTGCAGCGATCGTGAAGCAACTGTTCTAACGGAACGGTTGAACGGAGGCTGAGGGATCCAAAACACGCATGCGCGAATCTTTCTTCGCTTTTCAGAAAGCGGTGTTTCTAGTTTGAATTATACTGTATTTCCTTTTGACGTTACGCTCGATGTGCCTTTGACTTGGTGCATTCCTTCAAAGGCCCGTGGTTCTGTAGAATGGAACAAAAGGTTTTCGGTGCTCCCTAAGAATGTGTCCTGTCCTCTAAATTGTTGCCCTGTTTTATAAATGTTTTAATTGTAGTAGCTTCATGTGCTGGCGTCTGTACGTACTAACTTTACAATATAATGTTCCATAATCAATATATATTATAAAAGAAAGTGTACAGTGTGCGTGCCGCTAAAACTCAGAAATGAGTCCCGGTACGATCAAGGGAGTTATATGGTGTGGTGACCTCTATCTCCTGTCCATGAAGAAGGTTCCCGTTTTTACCTGAAGGACATGCTTTTGAAGATATACGGGCTGGAATTTTCGCCCTCTAGAAATTTCTAGAACAGTCCAGAACATTCGAAAGTATTTGAGAGCATTCCACAACATTCCAGAACATTCTTGAATGTTGTGGAATATTCCTGAGCGAAGCCGGGTACCCCAGCTAGTAATATTATATGACAAATGTTAACAATTTCTATAAACTCTTAGCGTTCAAATGGTCGAGATATTCGTCCGTTAGATTAGTTAAGGAATTTATGCGATCGTGTGACGTCACCGTGACGTGTCTTCTAACTGAAGAGCGTTTGTGGCGGGAAAGATGAATGGAGAGATTAGATGGCGCCAGTTCTGGTGGGAGCTGACTAAGCTAAATATAGTACTGACTTTTATTAACATGTGAGATATGAAAGAGATTGGAAATACTTTTATTTTAGTTGACCTTTTGTTTCAAAAGTGTCAAATGAAAGTGCAAATAAACCCTTTTCAGGTTTTACGCAATCATTCACTAATGCGAATGGTAATACATTCATCTGTATTTAGAAGGTTTCAACTTTATCTCTCCCCACTTTTTTCCAACAATTTTTGTTTGAGTAAAATTACTGAGTTTCTTTTACTGCTTCATATATGAAGCAGAAACTGTGTGATTAAAATGATTTATGTTTGTACGGATAACCAGCTGGCTGATATCCTGACAAAACCTTTTTGCCATCGGAAAATCGTCGACGGTAAAATTAACCTCAATCATCAGATGAAAAACATATTTTAGGTTGAAATAATCAAATCAAAGCTCACAATTTGTAAGTGGAACTACAGATTGCCATCCACGGGTACGTTTTATGATCCACATGTTTAATTCTCTTCTATTATAGATACATATGTTTGGAACAGACGATCTTAATGAGACAGTCCAAGTTCTTCCGGTAAATTTTCTAATTTGAAATACAAACTAGCCTTGTTTGTATTTCAAATTAGAAAATTTTAAATAACTATTGACAATGTTATTATTTAATTGATTAAAGGCTTATTTCTCAATCGACAGATGATTTTTATTCGTGGAATAAAATTGAAGTCCAACAGATTTCGTACTGAAAAACTGTCAAAAATTCAAAATTATTTTTCGGATAAAATTATCCGGCGTTGCGGAAATCAGCCCTTAGTAACTAGAATGTACAGACGTATCAAAATTATATAACTCAATAACTATTAAAGGAAATTAAAAATATATACATATTTAATATCAAAGAAATACTAGAAAATTGTCCTGAACCCATATCGGGCCTTAATAATGATTGCATGAAAATGAGAATACCTTCTTTTAGCACCCAGACATTCTTAATTTCCGCTTAGCGACATTGTTGTCGTTAATATTGTTTAGCGAAGTACAATTTTTCTTTGTGAGGGCAAATAGCATTTTCCCCGATCTCTCGCGTAAAATACCATTTATAAAACTCTTGCCTAGAAAGTAGTAACTGAGTTTGTAGGTATTATTTAGGTACCATGCCCAAGGTACCTAATCTAGATTTTAATCAATTAAACATTTACGTAGCCCTTTGAAGTCTACGGCTGGACCCGGATGTCCATTTTAGATTGATAACATCCCGTCTAATCTTGGTTCTAATTGACCAACGGGTACCAAACTCGAAGTTTGTCAATTCGAGCTCTTAAGTGAATTCAGTACCTCAACAAACATGGTTAGGACACTTTTGCTTGCCAAATATCTGCAAAGGAAGATCTTCATCAGATATATATTTTATTTGAATACATTCTGTTATATTGAACATCATTTCAAGTACTTTGAACACGTTCACTTGAAACTCATATGCTTCAGTTAAAATTATACTATCCTAACAAAATAAAATGAATACATATAAGGAAGAAAAAGAAACGAAAATACTAGTGATGTGCCTCACCCGTGAAAGTTACCTACAATTGGTCCCCTCGCGAGCCCTCACGAGCCCTCGATTACCATAAATCACAATAACAGTATATTGAATCCAACTGAACTAGAATCGCGGCGTTTGAACATTAGCTGTTCACGGCAAGACCAACATCATCAATCATTACGTATTACTCTAAGTATTGTGTTATGTTTTCGTATTATCAATAAACTATATAGCTGTAAAACATATCAGGCACTTTTGGAGCAGGCGACAGAGGTTTTGGCATGAAAGTGTAATTAAACCCAGTACAGTGGGGTAATTGCGTAACACACTATCAGTAGCAATGGGTTTCATTTTGACAGTTCAACAACATTCATTGCGTTATTTACATTGTTGAGCAGACAAATTTATCGAACATATGGAACAATAGATTAGTAATATCCTTCAAAATTATTCACTGTGGTTGAAAGTGTGTTACGCAATTACAGTACAGGTTAGGTTCTTACGCAATCACTCAGTAAAGGGACCACTTATTCCAGAAATTGTTTTTTGAATGACATTATTTCATTGTAATTGAAAAATCATAGACGAACTGAAGTTATACTACAAATCGGCATCCACAGGTTCGTTTACCGATGCTTGTTTTTACATTTTCCTCACATATTTTGGAATAGAAATTACTACAGAACGTTGCGACCTCTGCATTAAGTAGTGAATAGACGAAAAATAATCAGATGCGTATTATTCTAAATGCGAACAAATTGTACGTTAATAATATTTATTTATTAAAACTTTATGCACAGGCAAAAAAATACTGTACAAAGGCGGACTTAATGCCTGAGGCATTTTCTACCAGTCAACCATAGAGTGATGCAGAGACAAGACATGGCATGTGCAACTTAAGGGATAGATAACTCGAAAAAGAATTATTGTTATTAAAAAACACTACTACAAATATAAAAATAAAGTTTGTAATAATAACTAATAACAGTAGATTGAATCTGTCTAAACTAGAACAGCCACGTTAGTTGAACGCTAACTTGTTCGGGGTCAGACAAACAATCAATCAATGGCATAACTGTTACTAATACGTTCATCGTAGTTTAATTAAATAGCTTTGAGTTCAAGCAGTTAATTATTGAACGTATTGATTTTGTTATGCACACATTAAAAAGTTTGGACTACTGGCGTTTCTAAAACAATCTACATGAAGACAAATAAATATTTAACAGCGCATTTTTTTACAAGGTCTGTTGCTGTTATGAATATTATGAGACCAAAGGGGCGACGAATACTTAAAACTTCGAAATATCGTATTTTTTTAAAAACTAAACTGTGTTTGGTTATATACTACCTATTTGCTAGAAAGTGATTAACAAACGCTTCTATAACACCGTCAAACATCTTCATATAATAAAAAAAACTGCATAATTGACGTTGTCTTATTTAACAAAGTTCGGGTTTTTATGAATATTCTGATGTAAAACTATCGGATGGTGTTTGCAGAAACATTAGCCGGCTCACGGCGTGTGCTCTCTAAACATCATCAATCAACTGCGTATCACGGAGGTTGACTCCAAATAAAACGTATGGCGTAGTAATGTGTTGAAACTGGGCTTGTTTTAAACTGTCTAGAAAAAACTGCCGTTTTAGAATTTGTTCGAGTTAGTTTTCATTCGATTCGGTTTTAATTTTTCGTTAATTTTTAAGGGTACATCTAGTGGGATATTCGTCGCGTATCTTCGCCCGCGCAATGCCAGAGTCAGACAAGTAGATAATAAAACATTCAACCTTACAAACTCAACCGATGATGCGTTAGTGCGTCGACCATACTAACGAAGTTATGCCCGAAACATCTTCAGTCGGATGTGTGACCACACTAATAAATAAATATAATCTGGTATTTTTCTCTGTAATTAATTTTTAGATACGTTTTACCGACAAAACCATATTATCAAAATAAATATCAATCTGTTCAAAGCCGACACAGGACGAAGGTTCAATCGTTACTGTATACAATGTAATTGAATCAAAAGTCCGCGGGTATCTGGATTTGGTGACGCTGCAGGGCGTTATCACCGCGCCTGCGGTTCTTTGGCTCACACTCCATTGTTACACAGGTTTGGTTGATAATGGCTTTTCAATGTTGATAATGTAAACGTTGAAGATTGCGTTACGAAACCGTAGCCTTAAAATAAAACTCGATGGGCTTCTACATAATTAAAAGTTCAAGGGCTGTGTATTAGTAAATGCCAAAACCAAATATTCATAAAACATTATCTTTGTCAATAAGGCACACGTAAAGCATACAATGAAACATAAACCATAACTTTTTGCCTACTTTTATTCATCAAAAGAGCCAACAAAGCCGATCAAAATTGTTTGTTCAGCAAGCTCGCCACTAAAATAACTTTCCACGTACATTGTTTTCAAAAAACAGCCACTGTTTACGGTCCTAACCCTCTCATATTAGCATAGATCAGGCATCCAAAATCATAATTCGTCTCAGCAGTGGAGCCGCTCGCTCATACATTAGTATGCGGGTCGGCGCTCCCAGCTATTGTGGTTTGTTTATAGACAAATTTCCACCTGAGAATATACTTGAACAAGATGAAATGGACTGATTTGTGTTTGCTTTACATCCAGTCCTTTGTGTTATATCTATTGTTTGGGACCCAATCAATCGTACCTTTTATTTATTCGTCAGGATTAACTGAGATTATGGTGCGGGCGTTTGGGGAAATGCTGGTGATATTGGAAATGTCGAAGTTAATTCGCGACTGCGACGTAAATTGCAGTTGGATTCATTTGGTGTGTGCGCGCCGGAATGAATTTGTGTTAGCCATGGCAAGTTTGATATGTTTGCAGATGCCATCAGTTTTGCGTTCGTTTGTTCAAATATACGGACTGCATATAAGCCCTTTATGACTTTGCTGCCAGCACTTTTAATGGAAAATTAACTAGTAACAAAAATGGATTTAATTGAGAGAGTAAAATGTGGTTTGAATTACCTAATGATGACAGACGTTGTATCTTGTCAATTCAGAACAGACAGTTCAGATAAGTTACAAACTAAGTTCAGAATATAATGATTCTGCTACTTTTGGAGTGAGTGTTACTTTTTTAAGGTATAAGAACAAAGGTTAACTTTCTAGATTTCAAGAACGGTGCCAAAAATAGGTACATGAATAACCTTGTACTTAGGCAAATAGAACAAGCAGGAAAATGGTCTTTAGGTTACACGTGCCAACAACCTTGGCTTCCCAAAAACGGCTTTTTAAAACTATTTTCAACGTACCGTAGATACCGCGTGTAACTAGGGTTACACTTGACATATAAAAAAAAAAAATCTTCAGTGACAAAATGCTAAGAGCCCGATCCTGGACTCAGCAGTAATGCTCTCCGGAGAATCAAATCATTGCCGCTTGGCTGAGCAAATTAACTACTCGACGCCAATGTCCTCCTTCTACCACAGGATAAAAAGTAAATAACGTTAATATTATAACAGAAATGAGACGAGTTCGATTAGAAGGATTTGGGGGAGGCTTTCGCCGAGAGGTGGGACAGTACAGGCTGATACAAAAAAAAAAAAAAACAAATGAACATTTTACTGTCACGGATTCCCGCAAAGTAACACCTGCTTCCATAAATTTCTTCAAATCTTGATTGACTCTTTGGACAAATCTTTCAAAGAAGTTTTAAAGCCAAAATTAAAATAATAGAACTCGTTAAATCAGGTAACGTTTTGAATTGTTGGCAACAGTAACGTTCCCTACGAAACAAATTTGCATGGACTTCACAATGCCCCAAATGTCCCCAATGTCAATTTGTTCCCAATGTCCTTTGATGATATTATACTAGAAATTTCAATATTGGCACCGATCTGATTTCCGAGAATCCAAAACCAATCGTTTAAATGCGGATCAGAGCTTTACATCCATTTATTAGTTTGTGTTCACATTGGTAATGCAATTATGAGATTCTGAGTCGACTTACATCAATTAATTAACACGTTCGGCAAACATTTTTTCGTTATCTCAGCCTATTATCAAAGTACGTAAATAAATTAAATTTAAACTGACCTTAACGTACTGCGAGCTATCAAAAATAGTGAGAGAGACAAAAACTTATAAAGCGTGGAGGGGGGGTTCACACGCATAAGATGCGGCACCTCTTTCAAGCGCCGCTCTATTTATTTAGTCGTCATCACGGTGAGTGAGAAGGCAGTACCATGATCGATTGCGCAACGCATGTTCATCAAATTTCTCTCAAAAGAAAATGTGAAATTTGGCAGAGACTACGTAATCAGTATGGAGATTTAACACAGTCAAAAACTCAAGTTAAATTTTGGCAAAAAACATTTCGTGACGGACGAGATATTGTACAAAACAAGACCCATCAACGACGTCCAAAAACAAGTACTACCCAAGAACAGGTCGACGCTATTCGTGAGCTTGTCATGAAAGATCGTCACTTGACCCTGACTTAAATCCAGCAGAGAGTAAAGATCACTTATAGTACCTAGTGTCCAATATATGATTAAAAATATTTTAAAGTCCCAGAAAATTTGTGCAAGGTGGGTTCCAAGGCATCTGAATGAAGAACAAAGAACTCCTCGTTTTAAAATTTTTCAGCGATTATTGGCACGTCATAAAACGGAAGGGGAAGCACTTTTGCGACGTATGATGAGACCTGGGTTCATCATTATACGCCAAAGTCTAAAAGATCAAGTAAAGAGTGGCGGCAAAATGGTGAAGATGGTCCAGTGAAGGCAAAAACGGGTTTGTCTGCGGGTAAAATTTTAGCAACAGTTTTTTGGCACCATAAAGGTGTCTTACTCGTTAATTTAATCCATGATCAAAAATCTATCAATGCACATCATTATTGCAACCTTTTAAATCGTGTACGTACAGCTTATCGGTCTAAAAGGCAAGGTTATCCTATTCGTAACGTGTTACTCCTGCACGATAACGCCCGAGCACACACCGCTGTCATAGTCCTACAAAAATTAACCAAAATGTATTGGACTCTTTCCGTGTGATTATCACATGTTTGGCCCGCTTCAAAACGCATCGGCAGGACAACGTTTTGAGACTAACGAACAAGTACAGCAGTTCGTGTGCAACTTGTTACGTACACGTACGTCATTTTTCTTTCTTTGGTGTCGGAATCAACAAACTACCAATTCGATGGCAAGAATGCATTAATAGAAAAGTAATGTATACAGAAAAATAAAAATGGTGTTTGTTTAATAAAATAGTCACTTAATAAAAAGTTATAATTAAAGGTCGGTTCAAATTGGATTCATCTCTCGTAGTTCATACGTAAATGCATTTGTATGGGTTTATCTCATGAATGTAGACAAAAACCACAGAACACCAAGAACATACTGCTTTTACTTTATCTACGATACACTACGTCATAAAATAGCCCTGGTTGCAATTTAGTATTATCTACCTAATCTTGGTGTATCGATCTAACTTTTGTGAAGGACATAACTAGTAAGGGCAGTGTTTGCCCCGGGAGGGGCGTCCCATCCCACCGATCCGATCCGATCTTGTAAAATATTCCTTGTCCTACAGAATTAAAAAAAAAGAAAATGTTTACAAACATTTGATTAAAATATTAGAGACCGCAATATCTTTTAAGAAAAAACAAAGCCTTCGAAATTCAAAATTGTTGCCCAGTCTTACCTCGTTCTTCGCAAATTAGAACCCCTACTGGTTGCAGCTAGGGTTGGCATTAATCATAACTTTTTGTTAGCGATTATCGTAAATTCGCAGCAACTGAATAGTAAATTAGAGTGGTTCACTGCTCAATTCAGTTCGCTAAGACTTGTGGAAACGTAAGGGGGTAAGTTGAAAGCAGTAAAGTAGTAGATAAAGATAGTGATGGCAATTATACATTTGTAAATAATTGTTAAATATACATAAGTAGTACAGTGAAAATCCTAAATAATATCTATCGTTACATTTATGAATCTCATCTAATCTTGTCTAGCCTGTACTGCTCCACTGCAGAGCAAAGACCTCCCCCTCCCTTTTCCATACAATTAAATTTTCGCTAAGCTACAACGAATTTATTATTTACTAATAATGTTCCTTCGACCATAAAATAAACTGGTACTAAGCATCGAATAAAAACCCGCTTACAATGTAAGACAGTAAGGACGACTAAAGAAAACTAAGTTAAACTGCACAACTCGTTCCTTAAAAAGCAGATACCTCTATAATCTGAAGCACTAGTCGAAATAAAAACAGAGTGTATCAGCTTGTCCCGAACAAGTTTAAGACTAACTTCATTGAAGCTAGTGAAACTGGGCTTCTAATGTACTCAGTCGCAGAGTGAACGCGCAAATATACTCCTTACCTTGCAGTATGTGTCTTGAGAAGTGCATGTATGTGTCTCTGTCGTAATGGTATTACTTACGGATATGTGGAAATATTTCTAGTACTTTTACAGGCAATTGCGAAATGTTATTTTTATTTCAATTAAACCATTTTCATTCACTTTTGAATTGTCAAGGAGTCGATCAGTCAGAAAGATGAAGCTAGTTGCCCGTTGCAAAGTGTAGTACCTAGGTTCCTATGAAGATGAACAGACACGAAATGCATGGAAACAAAGCGATATTTTCCTCACAAATATTCCTCTCCAAAAATATATACACAATATATTCCATGTTTTTTTTATAACATCATAAAATGAAAAACCATATGCAATAACAATGCAGCTCGGACATGACAAGACATTTTTTTATCCCCTGTCGGCCGATCATACAAGCTAAATATATCATGCGGGCGAGGTACGCTTGTCGGTTTTCAATTTACCTCTTTTTATGCCGCAAACAAACGGACGGTTATAGCTAACATTTTGACGATTTACATACTCGCGTTTCATATAGTCACAGTATCCTAATTTGGCCTCTCGTGGCTAAATAATAACAGCCGCACGGGTTGATCGAAGGTTAAGCTATGCTTGCCGCGCTCAGTTCGTGGATGGGTGACCATCCATTACATAATCGCGAGACCCCTCCATGCCTCGAAAAGCACGTCAAGGCGTAGGTCCTGGCTGACATACAAAGATCTTTGAAAGTCGTTACGTGTAGTCTAAAGCCCAAAAAGTGTGACTACCAGTATTACCGCGTATTATCCAGTAACTGGGTTATATAGGTCAGATAGGCAGTCGCTTCATGTAAAATACTGGTATTGAGCTGCATCCGGTTAGCCAGGCCTGGGTTAGCTGACCCGAAAATAGGAAAAGGCTAGAAATATTGATTGTTTTTTTTTTCTGTGGGTCAAATTTCGGATTTTTGAAGTTCTGTAAAATATATTCTTATGTGAAATACTCGTTTTGCAAGCGTTCGATCAGTTGGATGGAGACAATTGTGAAATTCGGTTTCCATTCTGAATTATTCAACAGTTTCTGAAAATAATTCAACACGTCCAAAAGTGAAGAATATTGGTTTACCTACTGATGCACAGTCGGGAACATTACTTAATATTTTTGAGGTACAAAATTAATAATAAAATGAAAACACAAGTTAATTATGTTTATCAGGAATCAAACATTCTAGGCCCTTCTAAAGTGCCTTTCAAAAATTATCCGTTACAAAATTAGCCTTACACAGGAGTGAAATTATTGTCTTGTTATCATCTTCTTCTCTCGAAATATTATGATCCTTCGCAAAATGCTCACTTTTTCACTCAATTGCTCAATTTTAACGTAAATAATACTTTGATTGTAAGGGCACTTGATGTATTATATTTAATTAAACTTGTATCTAAATTGACATTAAGTAGGACACGGTTACTGTGATATCGCTATATTTAAAGTAAGAACAGGAGAAAAACTGCTCAATTAATAAATATCTAGTATCCACACAGGCACAGGCTTAAATTAATCTACAAAACATGCAGGGGTTTTGTCCATTAGACAATATAAACGCAGTATAAATAAAAAAAAAATGAAAAAAAAACAAACAGAATCTCTTCAACGCTACATAAAATTTTGTGGCTGACTGTCCGACGTCCGTCAACCAACTGGATTGTAACATTTCACACCATTTAATTCTCACACCATTCAATCAATGCTGAGCCCATTTTACACTGTGCATTATTTAAACGAATGCGAGAAACACGCATTGTTTCGTTAGCCGAACAATCCAATACATTTGTTATTCATATTCCACGAGGCTCGTATGACAGCACCAAGCAATATATTAGTAGGAAAGGCTATATTTTACAGTGAGACAAACTGCACGAAATTTTGCCGGATAATATCGATGCGGTGTATGAAAAGTTGTGTTTTTATTGCGTTGTGTATTGTGACTTATACTTGAGCGATGGCTGGTTTATTTTTCTTTACAAATTCTGCACTGATTTCGATAGATATTAGCTTTTTTTTCTCAATATGGCTTATTATAAAATAATAAAAGTTCTTGCAATGGTACCTACTCGTAAAAATATCCAGCAGACGTTGATTGCCCAGCCCCTCTTGGAGGCTATTTTAATGCGGGATGCAGGATATTAGTCTCCACATGTCACGTACTCGTACAACTGGAACTTATTCTCCACGTGAAAAGTTCTAAATTAGAGACATTTATTACCTTATGGCCATCTCTAGATTCTATTAAAATGACCAAAACACAAAGGAAAACAGACTATTTCCGCATTTCTAACACGACTGAAGATTAAAGCGATATTGATGTCCAAATTCAAAGAGTCTTGTGTGCACTGTTAAAGACTGAGTCATTAATCTCTTGTGAGAATTAGTCTCTAAGGGGGCTATCTAAATACAAAAGCATTTTTGATAATCGTCACTAAGAATAAAAATTGTGTTGTTACCTATCCTGAGTGAGGAGGCTGGAATGATGTCAAATTTTACATGATTCAAAAGCCCTCTTTTGAACGCACTTCTGTAATTTAGCGTCATCCTTCACTCAATTTAATTACTTTGTACAATAATTTACATTTATTTTTGTTGGATCCCAGAGTGAGCTCTTCATTGAAATACGAATACAATTTCAAACTGTAGCCGCAGATTTGAGTTATTTAATTATTTTTGTGGAAAGCACTATAATATTTCTCATTTAAATAAATTCTGTTTCTGTACGCTTAGTGTTCTTTGATCATTTTCCAGTTCAGTATACAAAATGTTTTTATTTTTTATTTTTACTAGGTTTGTACCGTAATTGCTTTCAATTTAGAAATAAAAATGAAAAGCGTTAGTCGGTCGGTAGTCGGGTTCTTTAGTAAGTACTTCAAAATTGAACTCCATGGTCTGTTTTTACAAAATATTCGTAATTACTTAAACGTATATTTATTTACTGAATCGCACTTTTTACTGTTACTTATTTTTTACGCTCTTCATTGCAATTTTCTTTGTGCCTTTTTTGTACTTTTGGTGAAATATAAAAACTATTGATTTGTGGGCATTCTATGTAAATATGTTATTACGACTAATACATTTGAAATGTACATATACTTTAAGTGACCCATAGTGGTGGACACTAAAGAAAACCTACATTCTGTATCAAAATATTCAAGATTTGCCGTGGTCGTTGTTCAAAAGGGTGTTATTTAGACTGTTACTAGAGAAAAATTATTATAGTGTTAAAGAATATTTAGAGGATAAGTCGCTAGTAACATAATATGCACATAAAGATATGCTTTATGTGCATATTATATATTCTACCATATCCAACAATGACATAAATATATTCAATGTGACTAGGTATTATTAACTAATACAATTTCAATGAATGACATAATTTATTCAATATGATTACAATCAATTAATACAATTACAATGAAGACAGAATTTATTCAATATGACTTATTATTAATTTAATACAATTTAAATGTTTAATAATATAACAATGTTTAATATTTGAATTGTATTTGATTATAAATATTTGTACGCCATAGTATAGCAGGATATGTTGGAACCAAAAATGTTAACCATCTATTGTACTGTATTCTTACAAATAAATATTTTTGATTTGATTTGATTTGAAAAGTTTAAGCCATGGCTATTTATACATCACGAATTCACGAGGTTATTTCGTAGAGTCACGATTTATACCGTCGTGCTATTGTCGTTCCGTTATAATCACGATTGTAGTATCTATTGTATGTAGTGCATTGTGGGGCTTTGCAATACTGTATAGGCGCATTGTAGTGAGGACACATTTGTATAGTGTAGTGATTGTATATGCAACTATTAAAGCGTCCATTGTTCAGTATATCTATAGTTCAATATGCGGATCGGCTACCAGTGTAGTTCATCTGGATTTGGTTTTATCTCTTGGATGGTTTAAACTGATGCGGGAAAAAGAGTGCCTGGAAGGACTTGGGGAGGACGAGGTTGAAAGTTATGAAACACGGTGCACCACATGAGATATTTCAGCACTGTCACTGGAATTGCAAAGTACCTAGGATGCCTCTGATATAACAAATGTTCATTCGGCGGTAAGGACGACTTACGAGGGCTGATCCAAAAGTAATTATAATCGGGTATTTCCAGTGCACATAAAAATAAAAATTTTTTTTTTTTTGCTTGCTCATTCAGTCCTGTGCTCGCGTGCAGTGCGGTCGCGTCATTTGCCTACGCTAGGAAAATGACGAGCTCGAAAGTAATTAAGTGTAATAACTGTAATATTGTGATATGTGAAGTGTTAGCGTACGTCCAAAATAAAATGGATGTCATGGACGAGGAAAGCTTAATAAGATTGTGTGTTACAAGTTTTTCGGATGAAGAGATCGAGGCGGCTAAAAATTTACTTTTTGACTCGATTACCACTAATAGACGCAACATTGCCCGTAAAAGGGAAGGAAAATCTCAGAGACATCTTGCCGATATAATAACATTATTTAAAGAAACAGATCCGGAAAATGTACCCATATTTGTTGCGCGGGAACTGCATAAGCTACCACCGATATCGTTCGATCATCTGGATGCAAGTAAACTTTTGAAGGATATATTATTGTTGCAAAACGAGCTAAAGATTGTTAAGGAATGCTATGTCACTAATAAGCAGCTAGATGAGTTGAAAAAACAAATCGATCAGTGCAATTATCAAACATCAGGTACTTTGCAATCTACAATAACTGATCTACCTCACAATAATAATATAGAAAAGCAAAACGACGACGCGGTGCCGCAATCGTTTCTAGGAAGCGAGGAACGCGTAGTTACTCCATCCTTGTCTTTCGCGGCAAGTATCAACAACTCCGTCTCTATCTCACAATCTAACACGTGCGTGGAGGCCCCCACCGCGGTTTCGACGCAGGTGTTTCGTAGGTGCGAGACTCCTGAGCGCACGAGTCTCTCGGTGCGGTCTAAGCCACAAGCGACAAGCGATAGCGGAAATGTACAACCAGATAATGGAGAAAAAAATGAATGGATAATTGTACAGAAGAATAAGTCAAGATACAGGTTTGCAGGAAGTAAGGGGAAAGCTGCTTTGGAATCAGTGACGAAATTTAAAGCAGCGGAAATTAATATTCCGTTATTTATTTCTCGTGTTTCTAAGGAGGTGACCGAAACCGACATTACCGATTACATATTATCTAAGACACAGACGTCAATATCGGTTAAGAAAATAAAAATGACAAATGAGCGAAACTATAATGCCTTTAAAATTTTTGTACCACAACACAAGCTTGAAATGTTTTTAAATGATAGCCTCTGGCCAGAAGGAGTATCGTTTAGGCGCTTTGTTTACATTCATAAAAATAGCTCTAATGGCAATACCAAGATTAGTGAATTGAAGAAAAATAACAAATAATGGATTTACAAACTAATACGAACATTATTTCTAAATTTATCAGTTTCAACTGCAAGTCAATTAAAAGGTCTATTGATTATGTTAGAAAGTTGTGTTGCTCCGCGGATATTATAGCCTTACAAGAGACGTGGTTATTCCCCTACGATATTCCAGTATTGGGTACTATTGACCAGGATTTTGCTTATACCGGCTCGTCAGCCATAGATATTTCTGATGGTGTTTTTAGAGGACGACCTTACGGAGGTGTGGCAATATTATGGCGGAAAAGTTTGTTTAAAGAAGTGACGGTTATCCATTGCAAAAATCCGCGTATCAGTGTAATAAAAGTGTCTATGAATAATCGTGCATTTCTAGTTTTTAGTGTTTATATGCCAACCAACGGAGTGGACAATTTAGAAGATTTTACGTCGTGTTTTGGCGAGGTATGTGCTATAGTTGATACCTATTCAATAGAAGCTGTTTACGTGTTAGGAGACTTTAACGCGCATCCGGGAGAGTTATTCGGTAATGAACTAATTAGCTTGTGTACGGACCAACAATGGACCTGTGTAGATATAGATATGTTAGGAAGTGTATCAAATAACTATACATTTATTAGTGATGCTCATGGTTGTGTAAGATGGCTCGATCACTGTGTTACTAGTCATTCTGCTAGACAAACTATTAAAAATATATTTATAAAGTATGATACGTGTTGGTCAGACCATTTACCACTAATCATTGAGTGTGAATTAAGTACAATTATATGTAAAAACAGTCCGCGTAGTAATATTAGTAAAAATGCAGCTGTTTGGGGCTATAGAACTAAGGAGCAGATAAAGAATTATACAAATATGTGCAATAGTAAACTTAAGTTAATAGATTTTCCGGTTGAATTAAGGCAATGTAGTTATAATGTATGTAATTGTGAGAAACATAGATATTACTTAGACAATATGTATAAGGACATAATAACGTCGCTAACAGACGCTGCTGTTAACACGTCTGAAACCAGGTCTCGCACACAGAGGAAGAAGAGACAAGTGACAGGCTGGAACAAACACGTATGTGAAGCACACAGGGAGGCCAGGAATAAGTTCTTACTCTGGGTTTCTCAGGATAGACCACAATTTGGAACAATATATGAGGAAATGTGCGAAAGTCGTAAAGTATTTAAAGATAGACTAAAATGGTGTCAAAATAATAAGGAACAATTAAAAATGGATATAATTTCAGAATGTCGAGCCTCAAAGAATTTTAGTGACTTTTGGAAAGCAACGAATGATCTTAATCATAAGTCTGGTCTCCCTGTGAGCGTGGACGGTGCGAGTGATAACGGGGATATAGCTGAACTATTTAGAGAACACTTTGCTGTGAAATCACCACTAGGTCCGTCATCTGGTGATCCTGGGTCTACCATGACTGGTGACTTGTATAATGTTTCAGCCAAACAAATACGTCAAATTGTTATGAAGATGTCTTGGGGTAAGTCACCAGGTCATGATGCACTCAGTATCGAGCATTTGAAATACGCTGGCGTCCATCTGCCACGTGTGCTCGCGATGTTCTTCACTTTATGCTTGAATCACTCGTACCTGCCTGTTGACCTTATGAAAACGGTTGTTGTACCGATTGTTAAAAATAAAACTGGCGATTTGTCCGATAAGAACAACTACCGGCCAATCTCCTTAGCAACAATCGTGGCTAAGGTTTTGGACAGTGTGCTTGACTCAGAACTAGATAAACACCTTAATATTCATGATGCTCAGTTCGGTTTTCGCGCTGGACTTTCTACTGAAAGCGCAATTTTGAGTCTCAAGCACACTGTACAATACTATACGGAAAGGAATACACCTGTGTATGCATGCTTCCTTGACCTATCCAAAGCATTTGACCTAGTGTCTTATGACGTATTATGGGAAAAACTTAAGAGGACAGGCGTGCCTACACAGGTGCAACGGATTTTTCATTTCTGGTATCAAAACCAGATAAACTCTGTAAGGTGGGCGAACAGCTTCTCCGACGCGTACAGGTTGGAGTGCGGGGTGAGACAAGGTGGTTTGAGTTCTCCCAAGCTCTTCAACTTGTACGTGAATGAGCTTATAGTTGGGCTCAGCAGCACTCGAGTAGGATGCTGGGTTGACGATGTATGTATGAACAACTTTAGTTATGCTGATGACATGGTGCTGCTGACCCCAACTGTAAACGCAATGAGACAGTTGCTAGCTATCTGTGAAACATACAGCCAAAAGCATGGATTAGTGTATAACTGTAAGAAAAGTGAGTACATGGTTTTCAAGGCCGCCGGTAAGTGTCCGTCATATGTTCCTGCGATAAAGCTGAATGGTAGTGAACTGAAGCGGGTACATCAATTCAAATACCTCGGACACTACGTTACTGAGGGCCTTGATGACCAAGCTGATATAGAAAGGGAACGTAGGGCATTGGCGGTCAGGAGCAATATGCTGGCCCGCAGGTTTGCGCGTTGTAGTGAACAAGTTAAGGTGACACTATTTAGAGCCTACTGTCAGACCTTCTACTCGTGCAGCCTGTGGTTCAGGTATACGCAGAGGACGATCAATGCCCTACGTGTCCAATACAACAATGGATTTAGGATGTTGTTAGGGTTGCCCCGTTTTTGTAGTGCCTCTGGTATGTTTGCGGAGGCTAGGGTAGACGGCTTCCATGCCATTGTGCGTAAGCGGCTCGCGTCGTTACTGAGCAGAGTCCGGAGTAGCACTAACAGCATCCTACAGGTCATTGCTGAGAAACAGGACTCAAATATCCTGACAGAATTTATTCGTGTGCAAATTTTATGACTCTCGCATGTATCAATGCACAATATCGCAATATCTATCGCAATATCTATGGACTTAGTCTGAAATAAAGATTTTATTATTATTATTATTATATACCCACTAGGTTAGCATAAAAAAATCATATAAATAGGCCACGATTCCCGGGAGGTACATTTATTTGAATACGAACCGTCGAAGAGATAACATCAAAATGGAGAAAAACGAAATTAGAGCTGTCATCAAGTACCTCTGTTTGAAAAAAATGTCTACCAAAGACATACACACTGACTAGGTGGAAACATTGGGGGACTCTGCTCCTCCGTATTCCACAGTTGCATTCTGGGCCAAGGAGTTTAAGCTGGGCAGAACATCCACGGAAGGTGAACATCGCGAAGGACGCCCATCCACGTCCCTCACTGAAGATAATGTGAAAAAAGTCGAAGATTTCGTATTGGCAGATCGGAGAGTAACCATCAGGCATATAGTTGTAGTCACAGGGATCTCATATGGCAGTGTTCAAAGAATCCTCACGAACGGATTTCATATGAAAAAGGTCTCCGCGCGTTGGGTGCCAAGAATGTTAACCGACGAGCAAAAGAAAAAACGAGGCGACATTTGGAGAGCGAATCTCGAAAAGTTCAGATCAGGAATTTATTTTGTCACGTTTAGTGACCACGGCCGAGACCTAAGTTCACCATTTTGATCCTGAAACCAAACAACAGCTAATGACCTGGAAGCGAGCTTCCTCACCGACGCTGAAGAAATTTTTGGGACGCTGTAGGAATAATTATCATCACTACATAGTCGCTTCCCTGTCTGTCTGTCCCTATATATGCTTAGATCTTTAAAACTACGCAACGGATTTTGATGCGGTTTTTTTTAATAGATAGAGTGATTCAAAAGAAAGGTTTATATGTATAATACATGCATAATATAGTAGAGAAACACTGATAATTTTAGAGGTTCCTAATGTGATGTCGTAAATAAACACATTTTTTTGCGCTTACATTGTAAACGCTGGCTGAACCCATCGAGATAGATCAAAATAATGTAGTACAGTATTGTACACCTTAAAAAGGTCTACAAAAAAGTCCGCGATGGTATATGTCTATCTCTTAGGGATAACCCACAATAATCATTTTTTATCCTATACTTTTTACGAGAAATAATGGCTCTAAAATTATCAGTGTTTCTCCATTGCACCCGTGCGAAGCTGGGGCGGGTCGCTAGTGGTGGAATATTTAGAAAAGGGAGCCACTATTTCGGGCTCTTACTACGCAGACCAAATAAGAAGATTTCGGGAGGCCATTAAGGAAAAAAGACGCGGCAACGTCTTGGTTTCACCAAGACAACGCACCAGCTCACAAAGCCGCAGTTGCGATGGCTGCCAATCAAGAATCGGGATTCGAACTGCTCGAACACCCGACCTATTCACCAGATCTAGTTCCCAGTGACTTTTATCTCTTTCCTCGGCTCAAGGAACACCTCCGGGCATGAAATTTTAAGACGATAGCGAAGTGATGGCCGCTGTTGAGGGGTTTTTGGAGGCTCAAGACAAAGATTTTTTTTCAAAGGGAATTCTGGGTTTAAAAAAAAGATGGACTTAATGTATTGACTTGTTAGGAGACTACGTAGAGAAATATTTTTTTTTAAACTATAATCACCGTGTTTAATATTCATTATCATTACTTTTGGATCGGGGTGATCCAAAAGTAATCTTACCTACAGTAGAGTAGGCTGCCTACTTTTTGTCACCTAATAACAAATTAAAAGACATCATCATAAAAACCGTGGAGTCCTCGCATATTAGTTCCGTGTCCAAAATATAGAAACGGAATCGTCCTACATTCCTAAATAAACACAATTTACGTGGACACGAGTATTAGTACAAACATTGCACTTAATGCTTGGTATTGTATTACATGGGTACAGTTAAGTAGAAACATACAAGTGTTGAAAGCGACACTCGTTACTGTGTCAACAAGATTAAGCTTTTTGTATATATTTTCGTAGTATATTAACTAAAATAGTCCTTCTAGTTATTGAAAATTAATGAGTGATGGAAGGATAGCGGTATGTCTGTCAGAAAACTAAACTAAGATAACCAATCCACTTCCATAGGTGTCCAGTTTTAGTACGCGGTGTATTTTCGTTCGAAAATCTGTTCCGAGTACAAAGTTGTTTTTCTTTTTTTTAGGCTGTGTAGAGCACTTTGTATTCCAACTGGTTACATAAAGTGCACGGTTTGAAGGTGTGTATTTTTTCGCTTTGTGCGTAAAGTGGAAATATTTTTCACTGTGAATATTTTCATCGGAATGATCCGTGTTAAAATCTACCGGATTAAAAGATTTTAGTTTTTTTTTTTAATTTGATTGATCTCTTGATTGTCTGATATTTCGTAATAGGCGGAATACTACTCTGTCAAGAAAGTACCGGAAAAAGATCAGTAATACACAGAATGTTAGTTATTCATCCAAATTTATTTTATCACCTGCAAAGTATGCTCTTTCAGAAACGATAGACTTACGCCCACGAATAATCCAATCATCAAAACATTTTTTAAGCAGTTTTTAGTCTAATAAAATGGTCTTTACATGATTCCGTCTGTTTCATACAGAGGACTGTCTTTAAAGATGGCCTTGTGCGAAGGCGCATTATCGTGGTGCAAAATCCAAGAATTTTCTTTCCACAAATCTGGCCTTTTTCGTCTAATTTGCTCTCTTAAACGCCGCATAACGCTCAAATAATATTCTTTATTTACCGTTTGACCTTTCCGCAAGAATTCCGAGTGCACAACATCGCGATAGTCAAAGAAAATAGTCAACATGACTTCTGACTTTTGACTGTGGCATGGTTTTTCGGTTTCGGTTCAGTTGGAAGGCGCCACTCCGAAGCTTGTTGACTAGTTTGCATGTCAAACTCGTAAACCCACGTCTCGTCACCAGTGCCAATGCGTTTCATGAATGTTGGGTCGGAATTGACTCGTTCTAGCATGTCCTCAGCGAGTCTTATGCGATTGAGATTTTCGAGAAAATTCAGGTCTTTTGGGACTAGCCGAGCGGCAACATGTTTCATATCCAAGTGATTATTTAAAATGGTAACGAAACGACTCGTGAGACACAGGAAGTTCGGCGGCTATCTCTCTCAAACTTGAATGAGGATTTTCAGTCACTATTTCCTTCACTTTTGCGATGGTAACTTCAGTTGCAGACGTTGATGGCCTACCAGAGCAAGGCAAATCTTCCATCACATCTAGACCGTTTTGAACGCTTTGTACCACTCATAAGCACGTTTTTTTGATAAAATCGATTTACCGTATGCCTTCTGTAACATTTTCAGTGACTCCGAACACGAAATTCCATTGGCGATGCAAATTTTAAGACAAACTCTTTGTTTCAATGTGTTTGTTCATTATGAAATTCGCAATACACACTAGATATGATATAACTAAAAACAACGCTGTATTTAATCGAAATAACAGATGCAACTCAAACTGCGCGCCAAAATGGAAAACAGCTGTGCCAATCTAACAACAACAAAAGCAAACAAAAATTGATTTTGGAACCATAAACAAATCATCATTTCCGATACTTTTTTGACTGAATGTATGTGTTTTTGTTTATTTTTTTTTTCTCTATCTTATTGTTTATTTATAATAATGGAATAAACGTTAAGATTTTCCTTCAGAAAACCAACAAACTTTTTTGAAACATACTTATCCAATCAAACTTTTGTCCAGATGTGGCAACCAACAGTAGTAGGATAAGATATAACGGATAAGTTTCATTTTACAAGATCAAATAAAATTTGTTGATTTCGTGTTTAGATATACCATACGTCTGTGAAGGTTCGCTAGCTAATTTAAATTTATCTGCATACAATTTTTAGTCTCAACTAACATTGTTAGCATCCTCAACAAATACTGAAAACCGTCATAATATCTTACACAAAGTTTAGTGCTAAGTTAGCTGTAAGTTTTTATGCCGAGTTAGTGCAACACTTCTCTTCTACTTAAGTATGGTTTCCTGTGATGTCATTGGTCGGCCACTTTTGGGTAGGGTGACTGCGAGTCACGTTTTACAACTAGTAAAATAATGAAACAACAAAAAAAAATTATCAATTACTTTCGTAAGCTTTGATTGGGTCACGTGTTACATATGATGTGACCAGTTACATATGATAATTAAATTGTAACAAACACAGTACCTAATGTATTAAATTTTATAAAAAAGCACGTTGTACCTATAAGGTATAGGCATTTATATCAAATATCACAAAGAACCAAACCCAAAAAGTCGTGATGACGACTGTTCCCAGTTTCTATGAATTGATAATGATACCTCGACAAGGAACATAGATGAAACTTACTTCCGTTACTCAGATTATTTCGTTCGAAAAGTGCTGATTCTCAGCCTAGTTTGAATAAATGACTTTTGATTTTGATTTCTCCATCTAAGTTACCTATTGTACCTAACGTTTGTCTGTAAATTTTGTTTTCACTCATTTAATACTGAAGTTTCTTAAATGTCTCACACTTATAAATATGCACTAATTATTGAAATTTAAACCTCATATCTCTGAAATAAAAGTCATGAGGTGTGCGTTCGTAGTTTGCAACGACAACAGCTTATTTTCGACTCTATCTGGTACTACTCTACAGTCCTAGAGACATTGTGTCGACATCACTACGGCATAACTGTGACCAGACTACCCAACTCATTGCTGCGAACCTCAACTGCCGATAACAAAACTTTGCCCATTTCACAAAATATCCTCAACGACAACTAGCAACAATGGTCACTGTTTGCCCAAGCCTCAAAGTGTAGCAACAAGGATTAATTCCACACAAACTGCATCGTGTTGCTCTGTTGCTCGCACTGCCTTCGTTGCCCGCGACATACCCAACTTGTGCCATTTGTTGCCTTAATGCCATGCCCGTTGAATACTTGCGGCTAATGGTTAGCCCTGACTTCTGTTTCTGTTCTTTGGGATTGAGATTGTGAATGTAAATATGAGTGTGTTTAAATTTTTATCTTAAAGGGTTTAGTGGCAGATTTAAGGGTAATTAATAATAGAATAGTGGTTGGCAAAAAAATTCTAAACACTATTTCTGCTTCAGGATTCAATCGCGACATGGTGTTAATTCTTTCTAGGGCATACTACTGAATTCTAATTTTAACCAATTGATAAAGCCATTTAACGCTAAATAACAAAACCGACAACGAACCCGAAAGGAAAAATATTTTTACTCTGTCCAATCACACACAAATCTTTAAGCACTCAGTAGACGGAGGGTAAGTAAGTAAGTAAAGGAGTTTTGGGGGACTGTCTTTTGTAATTTTGATGTTCGAAAAGTGCTGATTCTCAGCCTAGTTTGAATAAATGACTTTTGATTTGATTTGATTTGAGTAATACGTCCATCCATTCCTCATCAGACCTTAATGAGCCGTCCCTAATCAGCGCAAGTGACAGATATTCAGCAACAGAGAGCATCCGCACGTGCCGAGCAATATTGCGGCTTAGACAGTCACCGCGCCGAAACGTACAGCTAATAACCAACTTAGTAATAACCGTCCAACTTCAGTAAAGTTTACGTGTTCGAGTATATGTGATTTGAATCTAATGTACAGTTGGAAAACGAATAGGTTTGATCACCCCTTGGTATTTTTAGTTCCTTACGTCGGAATGAAAAAACAAAAGAACCGACACGTGTTTGGGTAAATAAATGAATTGTAAATATGGGATCACTTTAAAAACAATTACTTGCAAATTGTACCATGTGACATATCAGATGAAAGGAATTTCTGTGGGGGTCTCTTATATTTATTTATGACTTTAAAATAAATATTTTTACAGCTATTTAAAAAATTGATGAATTGTTGACGTTGTCCTCCACCGAAAATACTGGGCCTAAAATAAAAAATAAAAAAACAAAGGAAATAGTTTTATACTTGTTTTTATAGGAAAATCTAAGTCTATAATCTTAACATGGTAAATCTTACATTCGTAGTAAAATGTATGGGAGAACATGTTTTTCAACTACAATATTTTGTTTGTGCTTGGTGTAAATTCATCTCAATTACGGAATCCTTCATGGTTTAATTAGAATACTGGCTGACCCGACAAACGTTATCCTGTCCAAAAGTTCATACGAAAATCCAATAGAAAAGGGCTTTTATTTTTTTTTTAATTTTTGAAAAGATCGGGAACTTTTAATTTTTTTCTTTCACGCTTACCAACGAACAGCAATTTATTTTTATTTATTTATGCAGAAATATTCTAGATCAAATACGTATTTGTTTGAGGAAAAAACATACGAAATTTTAAATAATATTTACGAGGTCTACAGTGTCGACAAAAAGTCCATAGGCATCTCACAAAGTAATAGCTTGACGTTTAGTTTGACTTACGACCTTCTTTTATTTAGTAATTTCTATACTATAGACACAGACGCTCGCATTCAATTGGCAACTGATTGTATTTCATAAATTCAACCATTAGGGTATATGGCATGATAGCGGTTATATTATTATTATTATTAGATTTTTGGTTCTAGGACATACTACTTTCCTCGCGATGCTTTCCTTCATCGTTTAAAAAAAAACGATGATGAAATAATTTACACAAAGTAAAGCGTACCCATCACCTACACCTCGGCCCTACGACCTACAAATTGTTAGTGGCGGCAATAACCACTGGGCCACCACTGGCCTCCTCTTAGTAATTATCTGATATTAATTTGGACGTGATTCCGTTTATGTCCGGTCTGTGTCATCCCCACAAGAGGAGTGATAGTCCTCCGTTATCTGGAGCGCGTTTGCTGTTGATCTTGCATTGTCTAGGTGAGTCAATAGATAGATAGATTCAATGTAGAAACACACAAACACACTGTGTCTGTACACAACGTCTAGATTAACAATTACTTAGATTTTTTATTTTCCTTTTATTAAGGTTTTAGATTTGGGCTTAAATTAGAACATTTTAATTAGTATTTTTTTAATTTAACATTTACATTAACAATTTAACATTTTTATTTTTTTATTTTTCTGTTAATACATAGCTATTGCAAATATGAAACATTTATTTAAATTGACAGCGCAAAGGGATTAAAGTCTCGCTGTTCGAAGAAATGTATTTGATAATGCAGACTGTCAAAAGAAGTATTTCGATGTCTAGACATCTAGAGAAGCTTTGAAGTCGATTGCTTATTTATTCCAAACAATGTCTTGATCTTGACGAAGATTTTATCGAACCCATTATCTTAATTTTAACTGAACCACTCAGCAAGCTTTGAAGTCTTATAACATAATGCGATCTCCACTTACGTGGTAATCATGGATACTTCTAGATCGTATTGATTTGGATTAATGCACAATAGGTTTCATTTTCAGCTTTATTTTCTTCAAAACGACGACATAAAAATCTCCAGGAAACCGTCAAATCCAAAAAAATCGATGACATGTAACATCCACCAACCCGCACTGGTCGCATGATATATTATAGCCTAATCTTTCTCACAGAGAGTAGGCCCGTGCCCCTGCCGTGGAAACGTTGTTGGCTGATTATGCGGTTAAGTTGTAGTATTTTCGTAACACACTATTTCACTCACGTCCTAATTAACTTCTGCATTCTTTATAGTGTGTCAGCATCTGTAATGCTGTAAACCATGATTGATATTTTTTTTACCTCTTTTGTTATTAGTCTAGTAAGGTTTTATAAAACCAGCCAGGCTTAAGATATTCCTAGGACACGTCTAAACGAGCCTTTAAAGATAAATTCATAGAAAACGTGTCGGTGCGTGTCGTAGGCTTATCTCTGTGCACCTCGGGCTCACTCTCTAATGCGGTGGTTTGTTCACGAAACATATCGCTGCAAAGTGTGCACGTGTCCACTTCTTCTGTTTATCTGTTATATACAATAAGTAGACCAGTTTATGTGGCACAGATTGTAAAATTAAGACGCGGTGGGAAATAGTCATTCATTTTTTTTTTTATTCACTTCTGTATCTTTCTGCTTTCGAATGTTCTATAAGAAGGCAATTGAGGGTATATAATGCACTCTTGAGCTTTTTTACAATTTTGCTATTATTCAGTCATAGAGTGTAGGTAAGTCATTATAATATATGGGCAGGGATTGTTTAGGATGTTCATGTTGGTAATTAAATTCCTTTTTATCCATTCTGGCTGGACATGGTTTATCATTAGTTAGCACTTTTGACCTCGATCACGCCCTAATCACTGTGCCCGGAAGCTATAAGAACCTCTTACCCTCCTACAAGCCCACATAGTCGATGTTTCCTACAGGGTGAATGTAACATCGAACCGTACTCTGCTTTTAACGTCATTTGCGTTTTAGTGCTCACTATTCGTGACACACTTTTTGTTTATACGGCTATTTTACGACCTTTGTATAGCTATGGGAACCAAAAGTCATAAGAATTAAGTGACGAAAAGGTTACATTATATTTTTTCGGGGAAGATACGATGTTTTTCTTTTAATATTTTCCAGATTTCCTGTATGTTAATAATATCAAACCATATGTTTGTATAATAAAAACACAAGTAGGTACTATTGCTGTTTATTTGACATAATGTAATTTGGATGCAGCTATCAGGCCCTGTCTTACAATGCTCAGGGTTAAACTTAAATAAAAATCATCAACTATACCTAAGAAAAATTTCCGTAAGTTTTGTTGTATGTTCCGATCTAGATTGAGAAAAAGCAGTGCACAAGAGTGATCTTCTTTTTATTCTTGACAATATGCTTTGCTTAACTATTTTACCAACCCCCATTGGGCCCCCATAGTAGGTAGATGATGGCGTAACCCAGTAGTGGGAACGTTATAGGCTGATTATCCTAATGCACTACTTAAAAAGTAATTTTTAGTTCAGATCATTTCCGAACAGAACAATGTCAAACATGTAAACTTAACAGAGCCGCATACAAAGTCTTCCCGTATATTCCATGTATTACGTTCATTAGGATCCGAGATGCGATAACCGAGGTTAAGCTGTACATATCTCTGGCAGGCGGGGAGCGTGCCTCATATCCTATGCTCACTACTCGTACTAGTACGTACCGAAACTTTGCCTAGCATCGATATTAATTTATTTACACCTTCTTGCTTTGGTTTAAATTTTATGATTATACCTATTAATATTGATACTGAAATTAGTAACGATATTTGTGGTTTGTGTGTTCTAATAATATTGTATTGTCTAGATCATATAATGCTTAAATCTAAGAAGACTTCTACTGTGCTAGTCATAAGCACCGGCCTGGTTCGCTGTCTAAGAAACCAAGACAGAATGCATATCGAAGTCAGAAAAAAGCCTGACGACTCCATACTTAAAATAACATACACACGATATATAAACTTTTGTAATACCTTAATAAGAAAGTTGAAACGAGCATTTGAAAAGGAAGAATTTCTAAAAGCCAAAAATAATCCTGAGGCAACGTGGAAAGATGACGATGATGGCCGATGGGGTCGACAGGTTCTGGACTGGCGACCGCGTACCGGAAGACGTTGCGTTGGAAGTCCTCCCACAAGGTGGACCGACGATCTTGTGAAGGCAGCAGGAACCTGTTGAGTACGAGAAGCACAAATCCGGTCGAACAGCAGGTGCTTGAGGGAGGCCTATGTCGAGCAGTGGTCTTTTGTTGCTTTTGTCGTTGAAATGTTGAACGTGGAAAGTGATTAAATCTATCACGAACACTAATGTTCAAACCCGATTCCCTCGTGAACTTCTGAGTAATTCAGTTGATGTTCAAACACCGGCAAATAAAGTCAATGAGTTCTTTGTCAATATAGGTACAAACCTATCGTCAAAAATTGGAGCCAGCACCTTCAGCACTCCTTTAGCACGACTACGCAGTCAATTATCTAACTCTCTTGTAATCCCCCCTATGGATGAGGAACAAGTAGGTAGAATTATCCATGACCTCCGTAATGACTGCGCTACAGGGTGGAATAATATTCCCGCCAGAGTTATCCAGAGTTCGCGTACTACCTTAACGCCCGTAATCACTCATATTTGTAACCTGTCCATAGACTCTGGAATCTTCGCTGAACCTTTTAAAAGAGCCGTCATGCATCCTTTTTACAAAAACGGGGGCAGAGACAGAGTCACAAACTATAGAACTATTTCTGTTCTGAGTACGCTTTCAAAAATTCTGGCGAGAATTCTGAACAATTGCTTGGTCAGCTTTCTGGAAAAACATAAATGAATAGCTCAAAATCAGTACGGCTTTACATCTGGAATTTGTACGGAGGATGCCAGTGCTGCTTTCTAACAGTCTGGTAAGAAAGCTGAGAAGTGCGTGGAGTAACTCTCAAATTATTTATAAACTACCTCTGTGATAGATCCCAGTGTGTTCTCATTGATTCACTCACAAGTTCATATGAAAAGCTCACCCATGGCATCCCACAAGGTAGTATATTAGGACCGACACTTTTCCAAATATTCACGGCACGTGCATATAGAGGCACTCTGAACTAGAATCAGAAGACTAATATATATTTTTAAAGAACTCAGGCACTCGGCCAATTCTGAAACTCTGACTTGTGTTCTTCAGCCTTAGTCACTCTATCATTATGTACTGCATCCTATGTGGGGCGGTACTTATAAAACCGCAATGGTCCCCGCACAACGTGCACAACGGGAGGTTCTTAAAGTGTTGCTTATTAAACCTAGAGACTACCCTACTGATCAGTTATATTCTGAGGCCAAAGCTCTAACAGTAAGGCAATTATAATTATGTCCTTCGTTCAGTCCTGCGGAGACACTCCGACCTTCCATTAGATAAAAATCTGCTTCTAAGAGGCCAGGGTCTCCCTATATGTTAAACAAACCCCTGTCGTTTTGCATTTACAAGTCGACAATTGTTGGCTCAAAGTTCATACATGCATAATAAAATAAATACCATTATTCCATTGTATAGATATACCACTTGAAATCACTACATAGTATAAAACAAAGTCGCTTCCCGCTGTCTGTCCCTATGTATGCTTAGATCTTTAAAACTACACAACGGATTTTGATGCGGTTTTTTTTAATAGATATAGTGATTCAAGAGAAAGGTTTATATGTATAACACATACATAATATAGTAGAGAAACACCGATAATTTTAGAGATTTCTAATGTGATGTCGTAAATAAACACTTTTTTGGCGCTTAAATTGCAAACGCTGGCTGAGCCCTACGAGATAGATCAAAATAATGTACTACAGTATTGTATACATTAAAAAGGTCTACAAAACAGTTCGCGATGGTATATGTCTATCTCTTAGGGATAACCCACAATAACCATTTTTTATCCTATACTTTTTACGAGAAACAATGACTCTAAAATTATCAGTGTTTCTCTACTATATTATGCATGTATTATACATATAAACCTTTCTCTTGAGTCACTCTATCTATTAAAAAAAAAAACCGCATCAAAATCCGTTGCGCAGTTTTAAAGATCTAAGCATACATAGGGACAGACAAACAGCGGAAAGCGACTGTGTTTTACACTATGTAGTGATCAGCATTGCACCCGTGCGAAGCCGGGGCGGGTCGCTAGTAAAAAATAAAATAAGAGAATGGCTCTCCTTAACTTATGATGAAAGATAAATTATATTGGCTATAGAATCATAACTTTATCAAACCTACCTTGAAAGAAAACTTATCAAACACTCTCACTTCACATACACGCCTCCTTACACACAAACTACACTCACATACGCACTGCTAGATACGCAACCACAATCAAACAGAAAATTCATGGTTGTATTATATAATATTGAAGCCGCAAAATCTCCGACTCCTAAGATACGTATAGATAAGTATATTCAGTACTACACAGCATTGGAGATGCAACTCGATTATTTTATATATATATATGTATACGTCTGCGTACCTAGCTTAGGAGGAGCCCGGAAAGCTGACAATAATTTAAAACTTGGTAGTACAGTAGTAAACTTGGTAGTACCCACTCTTTCCATACTGTGTGTGTGTGCTGATAAACTTGTTATTATCTCCTTTATTTTATTATTTACATATAAATTTATATATTAGAATATAAAAAATACAAAAACATTTAAATAGTAGCCCATCGGTATCGGGAACATGGTCTAAGCTACTATTACTACTACTTCTTAAGAATCATTACGCCTAATATTATGCTAGTGCATAATATTATTAAAGCATAAAAATTAATAGGAATAACGGAAATAAACAAGTTATTTTTAAGTGTTTTTTTGATTTTTCTTGCAAAATATTAATTATACATAATGAATTCCTCCAGACCGTATTTCGGCCTTCGGCGCGGGAGATATTATAGTGCACAAGTATTAGCGTAGGGGTAGGGTAGTAGTAGTAGTATTGTGTTATACATAATAATATATAACTGTCATGCGTTAGAAATTATTAATAATTCATTAATAGTCATACATGTGATAAAAAATGATTTTGCCGAGTTATTAAGTAACCTATGTCACTCTCCAGACCTAAAACTATTACTATTTACTTTTAACTAACAGTTAACTATGTATTTTTATTTTAAGTGTATATTTTTAGTAATTGCATGCAAATCTTCTACTGACGGTTATTTGAATCTGAAAAATAAAAAGAAAGAACTATAATCAATATTATTTGTGTAATGAAATGTATCAATAGGTAAAGGTCCGGCGGTGGTGGCCCTTGAGCTACCCATAAGCCGCCAATATGTTTTACATACATATAGGTAACAAACTTACAAAACTTACCTTTTCTCTAACTGCATTTGGTTCATGATTGTGATTTTGCTTATATTTAAAAATGTGTATTAGTGTCATTTTCGGAGTTAATTATTAATACGCGTATTTGTTATGTCTATAAAATTATGTTTTAATATCATTATGTGTAAATAAATGTATGCTTTTGAATGTTATGCTTAAATATTATTATGCTTTAAAAAATTATGTGTTAGCTGTTATGCGTAAATATAACAGATTCCACAAGGCTTTATTTCAGAGTAAGTTACTGATGGATTATTCTGGCTAAACGGTTATGTCCATGTAAGTACTCTCCGTTAGCTAGACGAGAATAACCGGAGACAATATGCCTGATTGATTCTCCCGGCCGGTGGTATGCCCGACAGTTGTCAACCGTGCCGTCTTTCACAATAATTCTCCGATAATTGTTCGTCATCATAGCTTCGTCCATAATTACACAGACAAAACCTTTAGTTTCTCTCAAGAAGTCATCAAAACGCAGCAAGGCTACGGACGCTAGTACATCTACATCAGGTCCATGTAGGGCCCGCTTTATTATTATAATTAAATAATTAATACAGTTGATATAGAAAGGTCTAATAATAATATAGTAAACTACTAAACTATATGACAACTTATTGATAATGAATTACCGATTTTCATTTGTATCATACCGCCTCTAGTAAGTTTTATCCTTTGATAGAATTAGGCACAGACGCCAGCACATCAATCTACCCGAAACTGTCAAATTCTCCCAATCAAACTTGAACCTAATGCTAATAGCGATAAAGTTAAAAATCTATTAAATAAATTTGACAGATTGTAGTAGCTTGATGTGCTGGCGTCTGTACCTATTTGTTTTATTTTTAAAACAGTGTAAATATAATTATTCGTTTTCTAATATGGAACAACTATTTATATTTTAATTGAACCTAAGAAATAAGGTTATTAGCTAGATATATCTAAATAGTTATATAGGTTTGCTGAGATCAATCTAAGCACAGAATGATTGCAATGTATTTTCTGAATTGATGTTTCTGATAATGATTATGACAGCCGATTCGAACCGACAAAAAAGTAAGATCAAAGTCACGTACTCAAATATAACTAAGTTGGTGTAAAAGTAACTGGCACGCATAGGTGTGTCGGTAGACAAAGTTGAGCGCGATAGTTGAGCGGCAGATAGTTGCGACGCGACGCTACACACGTGACCTGACACACTAATAAGTCTGACGTGTGACATCGCGTCAATGAGATGGCATTGCACCCTTTATTTTATACGATGTAGCAATGTAATAGTATTATTCCAAAGTAAGGAGGTAGGTAGGATTAAGCATAGCACAAACGCAATATAGCCAGGTAGTTATATTGATATACATAATTGAGCGCGATAGTTGAGCAGCAGATAGTTCTGACTCGACACTATACACGTGTCCTCACGATTGTCAATTCTTCAAATTCCCAAATCACTTAAAGTAATAAAAAAGATCCTTTAACATTAAACAAGTGGTTTAACCGACAATTTTATCAAATATTTTAATATCTTTATCCAAACAGCCGCATTAAAAAATGTTATCAACCGCGATTAAAGCCCAAGTTTATCTTATTGAACCAATAACATCGACTATCGTATTACGAAAAAACAATTTTGTAAAAGAAAACGCTCATAAATTCTCTTTCATTTTGAATGAGAACTGATTTATAAAAAAAAAATAAAAAAATAATCTGATAAAAGATTGCCTCGATATTTATATGCCTGAATTATTGCTTCCAAAATCCCTTTTCATCTAAAGATTATTTAACGCGGTTCGTTTTTGTGGAAAAAATAATTTCAAGGGTTAATTTTTAAAGAATCACTTAAAATTATCGAAGTGAGTGATATCTGAAATATTCAACAGAAATGTACTGTATGGATGTTGTCAAATTCACTTTTTCACGCTCATACTTGATTCAATATTATTTTTGAATGTCTATTTAAATGCCACTCAAGTCTTTCACATTTTAATTTAATTTTACTTATGTCAATATAATTTCAAGGACAAGCGAGCAACTCATGAAGGCCATCATTAGTAACATTAATATAACGCTTCTATTCTGGCAAAGGAGTAAGCAGAGGGATCTGTAGGTATATTGCAACTATATTTCACCAGTTTTGTTGAAGTCCCAATTAGTATCGTGTTTTGTCCAATCTAAAGACCACCATGTTACTGTCACAATTCTCAACATTTTTTCATCGATTAATAAATCATACCAATAATTTTTACACAGTACCAAATGCTCAAACCATACAAAGAACACACCCGTTACCAGACAGTACCGTGAAATGGGTGCACAAACTCGCAAATACAATTTGGTAGTAACTGCATATCGGATAAATTGAGCCACGTCATCTGCCGGCTCCCGAATGTTTTCATGATAAATATTAAATACTGACCGAAGGATAACTGAGTTATAAGCATGAAATGCATAACTACGAAATAGAGGTGGGTTATCTAATAATACCCTTTTATAAAGATGAAATAGGGACTTGTTTGAATACACTTATACTACTATAGATGCACATCTGCCTAACCGATCGGGGATAACGCGCGTGGTGTTATGTGTACGTACTAGCCATAGCTGAAGCCGTACATGCATTCCGATGTAGATATTACGATTATGACAGCTGAGGGCTATCAACAATTCGGAACGCTCGTGAATGCGCTCACAGTGCTCACTCAATATCAAAATACAGTTTTTCTTTGTTTGTACACCAAACATTTCTTCTTCTTCTTCTTCTTAGGTTAGGTGGCAACTGTAGCCAGAAGCTGAATTTTAAAAATGCCACGTTACTTAAAGATATGACGCGACTCAAAACAAAACAGCACTACTGTCATTTTTGACAGCGCTCACGGTGATATCAATTTAGGGCATTCATTGTCGGCGTTATCGCAAGATGGCGCATGTCATGACGTCAACTATGACGACTCACGTTAAATCGGTATGTGTTTAGTGTTTAAACACATACCGATTTAACGTGAGTCGTCATAGTTCGTCGTAATCGATTTGAGCGTGTGCTCAAATCGATTACAGCAGCGCAACTCGGAACGCACCCAAAGTGAAAGATTCACTGTTGAATTGATTCACATTAATTAGCATGCTAATACAATTATAGACATCTAAGAAGAAGAACGAGTGTTTATTTTAAATCGTAAATATGAATCAAAAAGGTTCTTTGAATGAACGAAGTAAAGTACACTGAAACCACTCTCCTAATATTAACCTTCAAAACTCACCCGTACAACAAACAAAGCAAAATTACGATCCTCCAAAATGATAAACAACTAATTAAAAGTCAATGGCTCCAAAGACTCCAAAAGATGTCCTAATTTGTATTATATCGCCGCGTTTACTTACATTCATAACAAGATCATATCTTTTTGATGAATCGCTTGCAATCAATTTACAACTTGTAAATTAATTCCGTGAACTGGTGAGATCAATTTAAGTACTTTTGTTTTTGAAAACGGTTCGCAAATACTAGGGTAAGATGAAAATTTCTCGGTCTGGCACAGAGATGGCGTTCCAATCAGCAAAAAAAAAATCCTGTCAAAGTGCATATGTCATTAGTTCGTATGACAAGTCTCAACTTATTCTCTCAAGTAGTTTGTTCACACGATTTTTCAATAGACCTCTCGCGTGTTTTTCGTTAAAATGGATAAATTTGAATATCGTGTTGATGATGACAAAATTCTCAGTTTTGGATGGATTAGCCTCTAAGAAACTTCATCCAGTTTCCGGAGACTCTGTTTGTTTCACGTCCTTCGAAGTTGAACTACGTGAAGGACGGTCAAAAACTGCAACCACACCGGAATCCATACAAAAAGTGCATGATGTCGTGTTGGGTGATAGGCGAATAAAGGTCAGTGAGATAGCTGAGGCTGTGGGAAAATCAGAAGAAAGGGTGCGAATAATTTTGTACAGAGCATTAGGGATACGAAAGCTCTGCGCAAAATAGCTGCCGCATTTGCTGGATATCGATCAAAAGCAAATGCGCAAACGATTTACGCAGCGATCTTTGGACTGATTCAAAAGGGATCTGACCAATTTTGTGCGGAGATTTGTCACCATGGATGAGACATAAGTCCACTACTACACGCCAGAAACCAAACAGCAGTCAAAACAGTGAGTGGAAGCCGGTGGTTCAGTGCCAAAAAAAGCGTAGTCGATCGAATCTGCCGAATAACTTATGACCGGCGTGTTTTGGGATGCGAAAGGAATCCTGTTAATTGATTACTTTGAAAAGGGTAGAACAATTACAGGCGAATATTACTCCAAACTTCTTAAACAACTGGATGCTAAAATTCGCGAACTGACTTGAAGAAGAAAAAAACATCTTTCACCAGGACAACGCACCTGCACACAAGGGTGCGTTGGCGGTGGAAAAACAGCGGGATTTCGGGTACGATTTGCTCAGCCATCCCTCCCATTCTCTTGATATGGCACTCAGACATTCATCTGTTCCCAAACTTGAAGAAGTTCGTTTCTGGGAAGCGCATCCAATGAAAAAATTGAGAAGGCCGTTGATGAATATTTTCACAGCCTTCCAGACTCTCATTTCTAGGAAGAAAAACTGATGTTGGAGAAGAGCTGGACTAAGCGCGTTGAATAATAAAATCATTTTTAACTGAAAATCAATGAAGTCTTTCATTGTCAGGCCGAGAACTTTTCACCTTGTCCTCGTATATGAATGGTTGTCTTTTCAATAATAATTGAAAGTAATGTCAAACATTTCAGTTTTGTATCTAAACACTAGGTACTACATATCAACACAAAAATTTCTTCTTTTCCTCATTATATTGTACTAGATCATTTCTTGCATACCCCAATGTGTACCTAAGTAGACAATATGTACAGTGATAACTTAAAATATAATGAGACCAATTTGAACCCTGTCAGGCACAGCAAAATATGTAGTAGGAGAGTAGAAGGTACCTGTCCGTCTGTATGAAAACTATAAAATAAAAATGACAAGGGTATTATTTCAGTTGGAAACGAATCATTTCCAACCCTAAGGTCACGACTTACGCGACCTTACGGTTGGTTCGAAGAATAGGCGGGAATCCATGTTACGGGGGCTTATTTTTAATAATACTTACAAATTGGTGGGTTATTCTTGGGTGAACTCTTATAAAAATCAGCAAATAGATAGGTCTTACGTCTAAATATATCAGTACCTATATTGCCGTTAGTGTTTACAAATTCATATCCTCCAGGATGAGCATATCACAAATCACAATCAAAACAGAATCTCTTTCTTAAAATATGAGGCTCGTTTGCCCCTAAATTGTTGTTTGGTATTTTAAGGGAAATTGCTCGTTAAATATACGCCCTTAATAATTTATAACAATTGGGGTAGGACTCCCCTACTTCTCCCCTTCGTCTGCAAAGTGTACATTAACGTAAATGCGAATAAACACAATTTGGTGCATATTACTTGCTGCTGAGGATCAGTAATAAATACTTGTAATACACGCGTCAGTTGCCGAAGGGTCATGCAAATTGCTTTTGGTTCGAAACTTGATTTTATTAGCGTATTTTTTTTTTTAGGAAAATTTTGTATTTGCTGTTAACTTTCTATTTAAACTCTGACACGCGAATTCCGGGTCGAGAACGGATAGTTTTACTTACTTGTCGTATTATTTCGTATTGGTCTGGGCTTTTAAAAATATTGTAAAAGTTTCCTGTAAACTATACAAAAAAAATTGGGTGTTCGGTGCAACTATCCCCCTAACATAAGGCATATGTTTCTAAGCAACACGGTAATCACCCTGACGTCACTGACTCCTTCAATATCAACTAAATATCTGCTATCATACTATTACATCGTATTTTTCCAAAATAAACAAAACGGCAATCAATTCGCAGATATTCGAAACTAAATTGCAATTCAATCGTATATCATTTTTACACCGGTTGGTAACTAAAAATTGATAAATGCGCCGATTGGACTAAGGTTGGCAAACGGAGTTGTTTATCTGTTCGGTTGGATAAGTAAATGAAACTATTGCAGTCGGCATATAAAGGAATTATCGAAATCCTTTATTTTCGTAAATAGTTTGAGTGGCTAAATAAATATGGGTAATAGGATCAGATCAGATCAGATCTGTGAGGTTATGTTACACCGTTATATAAAATAAAAATTACAGATATTATCTGTAATTTTTATTTTATAAAATTACAGATGTTATTTAATTTTAAAAATTACAGATAATATCTGTAATTTTTTATTTTGTTTATAATAAAGAGTATTCCAACCATCCATCACAGAAATTCGTATCTTAGCCAAGCTGAAAAGTACCCGAAGCTGTACTTTAGGTACTTTTCAGTACTCTCTGTACTTCTCTTCTACTCAGGTACTCCGAGACATAGAGGGTGATTAATTCACGATGGGCTTATCGCATCAGGTGTAACATAACCTCACAGATCTGATCTGATCTGATCCTATTACCCATATTTATTTAGCCATTCAAACTATTTAACGAAAATAAAGGATTTCGATAATTCCTTTATATGCCGACTTCACCCTAAGTAGAATCTCTATATTTATATTATAAATATAGAAATTCTACTTAGGGTGAGGTTTTAGTGCTACAAGCGACCTTTTACAGACAAATTATAGATAGTTTTTCTGAGTAGTCAGAATCCTAAATATCTGACAGAGGGTCAATTTTTTTTAATATGCCGGAGATGCTCAAGTTATGTCAGGTACCAATCAAAAACCACTCTGCTGAAAATAAGTCCCCAACAACTGCGACAACTAGACGAGCCGATCGACTCTGTAAAAATCTCACCGTGAAATCTTAAGTGAAGTGAGCACTTATTAGTGTCAATCCCTACCATTACGGAATGACAGAGCTCACTTCCCGCTCACTTCACCTAAGTTCTCGCGGTGATATTTTTACAGAATAGCACTGCGGTTCGGCCCGCATCCAAATAGCACTCTTCGTAAATATCGATTTTCATATTTTTGGTGTTAAGACTGAAGCCAACCCCCAGCAAAATAGGTCGGGTAGATGCTGATGGGTATCGCCAAAATGTACAGATAAAGACAAAGCAATGAACCTGGCTATCTGGAGTGCCAGCCCTTACTGCCACGGTTAGGCACGCGCAAACCGGATAATTGTTAACCGGATACCGCTGTTATTATCGTTTTAACTCCAATTTACAATCACATGCATCGAATCGGTCGAAAATGTTAAAAGTTTCATGAATATTCGCTTCTTTTTTTTGTAATTGTGAATTTTTTAAACGAGCCTTCAGCAGCCACTATCCATGGGTGATAAAAGCAAATGGTAATTATTGTTGCATGCAGTTATGTAGGTAGTTGGAAAAGTATGTTAATTGAGAAGCATAGTTATCACTGTTGTACGTACTGCACTTATTTATGAAATTCCTGATAAAAACGATCCATTTGTTAGTTGTTGTAAACCCTAAAAGTGGCTTTTCGGATTTTTTACAAACAGCTGAACATTATGCTCGGACTCAAAGATGTAAAAATTCAATTCACAATCGAATCAACCAACGAAAATAACAAAAAACGCAAATGTCGACAATGTCGCAAACCATGCTCCACCCTCTACCCTGCCCTCTGCATCATCTGTCATCCTTATACATGCAGTCAAAGTGACCTCTGCGCTGCCACTGACAAAACTGTGGAAGTGGCAAAGTTTTGGGCTGACGAGATCTAAAATAAGTTGTAGTTGTACCAGTGACACGAAGAAGAAGAAGAATGATAAAAAGTTTTCGAAAATGTAGGTAAATTAGAGGTTTTTTTTGACAGATTGAGACTTAGAGAAAATTACGATACCTCCAGCTGTCTGGGCTTGACTGGCGAAGATGAAGATACTTTCGATGTTTATATAGCCCCACCCTTTAGTAGCAAGAGACAGGTTAAAGATTTTAAGAGTTCCTCAACTTAATGAGAACGAACTCATCCTGCTCACAAATTGTTATTAACTTGGCTAACTTACTTAACTGAAGTTATTATTAAAAGCAACTTAGCCGAGTATTTTTATAACGATCGTTACCTTCTCGTGGTCGACATTTTTATTGTAATTAAAAATTCATTGGCGTCCATTAGAGTTTTAATGGTAGTGTAATCATTTTTTATAAGCGACGATGTGAAAATACAGTAATTGCTCTGGCGTTGCTTCAAAGGATATTTTTTTTTTTACTTTTAACATAAAATGCTGAGAAGAGGACGGATTTTTATGTTGATATAATAAAAGATTCTCTTTTTTATGTTCCGATACTATATTTTTATGATTACTAATTATGAAATTATTTTACTCCACGAGGAACCAAGTCTGTTCTTTAACAAAACATTTTTTAAAGCGATGCAATATGTACGTTTTACATGATGTAAGCAAATTAATTTGACCTCAAGAAGTCAATATCTGGACAATGATACTATTATCCTAAATTCAAGGCTGCCAAATTGCTATGAATGCTAATTTTACAATTAACTCGCTTTCGGAAAATGACAATACACAAGAAAAAAGTCATGTGACACAATTAATAATAATAAAACCATTTATTTTCAGGTAACAAAGACCCATATATTAATTATTATCTTAACTTAAGTATACATAATATAAAAATATAACACGACGACAAATATCTTTGTGTGTAAAAATATTCATAACTCTCGTCATATTTATGGATGCGTGGTCCAATATTGTAGCCACAGAATTGCTCATACCTCATATCTCCAAGCGCGCATCAATCGAGGTAATAAGTGGCAGATGGATTGGATTGCAGCGCTGCAGCGGCTACATCCCCATGTCGCGTCAAAGCATGGTCTATGTTATTAAACGCTAGGGATGGGCGACGGAGAGAAAAGTGAGCGGGACTTTTGATTGTTTATGCATTCAGTGGTTGGTAGGTAGGTAGATATTATAGTTGGAATGTTCGTTGGTTAAAAGTACTTACTATTGCGGGTTGTATTGAGATTGGTTGCACTTTTAGCTCTCCATTAATTTTCATTTTTGGTAGTTATGCCATTTGACACAAAAGTTACCAACCCGAACTAGTCCCGCTTGATGGTTTACAGCTAACTTCTTCATACAGATACGAGGCCTGAGTCATGAGTCCCCGCCGGGGAAACATTATAGGCTGATTACTAAGTACGTATAATTTGCGTGTATTTACTTCGGAGATCAAAAATAAATAATTTTCTTTTGAACTCTTGAAATGCTACTTACATTCGATATTGCAACATTTCATAAAAGATTTCAAAATAACATCAGCCAAATACCAGACTAAGAAGGAATTATTCTGTAAATTAATCAACAAAAAATATTCTGATAAGGCACATCACTATAATAAGAGCATAACGCGATTTTCACATCGATGCGCGCCGCAACGTGGAGCCGGCGCGGATCAGTTCGGTGTAGTTATCAATGGCAGCGCTATGGTTTTAAGTGATACGTTTTAACTCGATACCTACTGAGATCATTTGCGAGCGTTTTCGAGCGTGATTAGAAATGATTTTCGCATTTCTGATTTACAGAGGCTATGTTAGCTAGAATGTTGCAGGTGCAGGATTCTTTTTATGTTATCAGTTGCTTTACAAGTCACTATTATTCCTGTCATGCTTAAATAAATGCTTTAATACGTTATTTATTTATATAGAATTAAATAGAAAACTTGCGCAAAATCATTGTACATACGATGATATTGTAGTGCATGAATAATTTATTGTTTGTGACAATGTGTTGCAACGTGGAAGGCAGGCATCGTTTAAAACAGGCTTTTATTCTGACTCGTTTCGAAGAATTTCTCTGTTTACATAACCTTCATCTCATTTATGTATTTATCAGTATTTGTTTATTATTATTATTTTTTTTTTTTGCAATATTACTTTTGTTGTTTATGTTTTGTTATATCGCACTATTTATACATACTCATTATTGTTTTTATCCGACACAATTTTTTATTTTTTTATTTATTTAAGTATGCATACACACGTCACGTTCCAGTATAAAACTGATATACATCCGTTACCTCACAAATCTGGTCCAGTTGAAAACCAGCGTCAGGCACCAGTTGTCTGGCATTTTTGCTGAACTGGGCCTTATTGGCGCAGCCGTGAGACACACCTTCCAGTTAAATTTCTTACATCGGATTTTACACTTTGTTATTTGATTTTTATTTGTTTTTATCTGATGTATGTCTCAGGTGTACTGTGTGTCTTACAGTCTGTGCTAAATAAATGTACTTTCTTTCTTTCAAATTAGGAGGTGTAGTAATTGTTACATAATCATTATAAATAATAATTTCCCAAATCTAAATTCTTGAATAAAATCGTGTAATTATCATCTTAGATAGTGCAAACTAAGTTAGCTAATATATATATAAGTTATACATAAAGCCTTCAAGTGGAAACGAATGATAGTAATTTCAGGAAAACATATATTTTTTTTCTAAATTATTACAGCAAGTTGGCAACGCGTTGAACTAGCGGTATTTACCCAATTTTGACCGTTCCTACGGTCGCACGACGACTTTGCCAAATCACTCGCCTACTTGCACGTATGTGCATCCCTTTCCTTAATTACATGCTCCAAATTTACTTTATAACACGTTGAATTAGATATTATAATTTGGGGCACCAGTTCAATTTCATTCTGTATACATACATGGTAAAGTTTCATGCCTTCGATTGCCAAACCTACGACATATCCGTTGGGCTATTATCAATGTTCAGTGTTTGGTTTTAATAAGAACAATTTTAGTGTCATAAAGAACACTTAAAATAATTTGACATAAGTAATATAATATATAAATAAATCAGTCCTATGGTAACGGCAATGCAATTTATGTGTGTATTTATTAAAAGTATAACTTGTAATAAGTACCGCTTGAAAGAAGTAAAAGTATGCAGAAAATACGTTTAAAATTCGTGGACGTGCTCAGAACGCGTTTCAAGTAATAAATAAAAGAGTTTCACGCGAATTTCTATAACTGATATTTAAATTTAAATACCGCACATTCTCCCTAGGGATTTACATTTTAAATTCTGTTATTTTACAAGAGAACAATCGTAAAAAAAGTTGATACTCACATTCAGTGTATGTCCGGAACACACTGATGTATTTATGTATTGTTTCACAATTCACTACTTACGTTATTTGTTACTGCCGTATCCAGGAAATAATTTTTATTTTTATTTATTAAATTGAAAGGTGCCTTTCTATTATACAGTTAATTTTTTTCATCAATATTTATAAAGATTCTATAATTAGGTATGTATTCTATAAACTAGTAATTGCCAAGGTAGGTTGGTACGTGATTGATATATATATATATATGTATATAACTTTATTTGTCACATCAGTACTACAATATTAATGCACGAATAAACGACATTATGAATTCTTGTTAGTATTTTATACAGTTTTGCGTATAACAATACCGGACAACCAGATTTCCAGATATATTTATTTGCCCTAGGGCAATCTAGTTTGTACAAAGCAGGTTAGGACCAAACAGATAGGCTTATCTGTTTGGTCCTAACCTGCTTTGTATACTAGATTGATTTGTCCTTAACGCGTGCCTCGTTCGTCTAGTGAACGCTAGGTCCTGGGTTCAATTCCCTGGTCGGGCAAAATTTTATTGGGTTTTTCCATTAAGGATTTCTCAGCAGCAGCCTAAAGTCTTGTCTTCTCATATTGTCTTCATTGTGCCCGGATGATGATAATAGGACTATTACGTGGGACTTAAACACAACTAGCGAAATGTGAGTAAACTATGGGTACTCCTCTGCCGCACCCCATGCGCGTTACGGGCGTAACATAAATAGAGTCATCAATATTACCTATGACCAAAACATAATTATGGGCTAACAAAATTCAAACTAACCGAACCGAGACATCGAATCACAAAATCGTTTACAATTCATAAATTTAAATCGATTCGGTCCTAATATTGAAATGAGATGATGGAAACATTTGCCGGAGTTAATACTGTTCGTTTTAAAGTCCACTGCTGGAAAGGGTGCATGTTCAGTATAATCTGTTACGGAACTCGGATTTCCATTTATAATATCAATTGTGTTTTGGGTTTGTTTAATAATTTAGGAATTTGTTGCTGAAATATTCGTATCGATGAATTCCAGGCTGGAAAACAAGGTGCGTAGCATGTTGTAACTTTATTTTTCCTAAAGAGCTCTGTCACAACGAACTTTTAAAGACCGTTACATTCATGTTTACATTAAAATATGTACTATTTGTTTTATTGCGCCTACACGGAGTCCTATCTTCTTTTTCAGTAACCGAGTTTTCTAATTTGACAACACAATAACGTTTAAAAATCACAATGAATCCTTTGTACAGGTAGCAATTAAAAATTTGTCTCATGCACTTCTTGTGCATGAGACAAATTTTTAATGCTGCCGGTACTGAGACCCTAATGACTCATAAGACTTAACCAGCTGACTGACCCTAATAAGCCATAAACTGGTTAACAATAATTTCTTAACGAGTTTTATGGCTTATTTTATATCATTCTTAAAAACTCATTTATCACGTGCTAAAATCTGCTGACTGCAATCCTCGCAGTGTGAAGTTAATTCATAGAATCGGACAGTCCCATTACCGGCGCTAGAAAGCCCCATTATTTATACTTAGCTCGGTTTTCACGCCGACGTTTTTACCTTAGAAAAAGATAAAAACAGTGTTATGTTAGGAGGTCATTAATTGGTCTATATTAACAATTTACCATAAATAGCAATTTAATTTGAAATCTTTACTTGATTTCTTAGTAGCAGCTTGGAGGTTGGATACGTGCTCAGCTGATAGCAATTTGGCCCTATTATAATGCACTGTCATGAAACAAACACAACTGGCGAAATGGTAAACCTCTGCCTAACCCTTCGGGGATAAGAGGCGTGATGATTTGTTACGTTGTCATTTGTTACGTTGTCATTTTTTACGTTGACATTTGTTACATTGTCATTTGTTACGTTGTTATTTGTTACGTTGTTATTTGTAACGTTGTCATTTGTTACGTTGTCATTTGTTACGTTGTTATTTGATGACTTTATTTAAAACTCATCTGCAACACACAAACTCCCATTATGCTGTACTGTGGTCTCCATCAATATGTAATATCGAAGGAAATTGAAAATGAGACTCTTTATCTCCTATTAAACTCAATGATGAAACCTCGCCGATTCTTCTTCACAATTATTTCAAAACCGAATGAACTGGAAATACTATTTACTGAAATACACGAAAAACCTTCTACCCTGAAAAAGGGCCGGGATAGTTAAGTACACCCTCAAGATTTTTTTATTTAATTACATAAATAAATCCAAAATGTATGTATTCGTACCGGACCCCGATTTAATTTTTATTCAAACAACTCAGTACGAGATTTGTCTGTTCCATTATCCACGAGTATTGAAAAAAATGGACAACGCATAGTCGATGAAATACAATACTAAAATACATCAGAAAAAATATTGTAATACATTGGGTTAGGAAAAAGCTGTTATTTTTGTTGATTTGAAAATATTTTTGACATATAGAGAAAATGTTGGGATATCCAACCAAAATTGACATATTTTAATGCGTCTGTAAAATCTTTCAATAAATAAAATATTAAAACCATTTTCCGCTTGACAACAGGTGTATTTACAAGTTACAACACAAAGATCTTGTCATGAAAATGCTATCCTCTCTTTTGTAATTCCATAGAAGTGTATTTTTTTATTTTAATTCCACATTCGTACTTATTCTTTGTTCCAACATTTCATTTAAATATCCTTGTCATCTTTCCAAGTAGTAAGCCTTGTTTTATGTTCAAGCGCATTGCATTTTCCTCGTAACAGTCACAGCTATCCAAAAGACCTGACCTTAGACTTAATTCTCTCATATTTTCTCACTGTTGTCACTTTAATTACTCCGCAACGCTCGCCAAGTGTTTTTTACGAGAACAACTGAAATTAAAGCTGAAGTATGGTAGCCTACAAAAATATGAGTAATATTCACCACGGGCTCATTTAGTGCAATCAAACTGTCTGATCTTTGGCAACGCTCGATTCCAAGTTCTGGGCCAATCACGAGCTGCCTCGGAATCTCGGAAAAACTGAGTACAAAATGTTACTTTGCTATAATTTATGTGGGTGACTGCATCCTCATATTAAAAAAATTCAAGAAAATTTGCTTTGCTGCTACCCCGGTTACAGTGCAGAATATGACGGTAGATGAAGTTATTACTGAATAATTTTTCGATTTCTATTGAATCTTTATTCATGAATATTATAAAAATCAGGTTCATTATTTTAATTATTCTGCGATGTTTTGGTTTTTACTCATTGTTTTTTTTTTTTTTGAAATGTGATCCTTCCCGGTGTATACAATTTTGAAGATTATAATGAGGCAGTAAAGCCGAAAAAATGTTATTTCTTGTTTTGTTGTGACAATAAATTGGTTTGTGTCTAATAAGGCATTTTCATGTCAACATGCATGATTAGTACAAATTAGCATAGAAATAAAACACATTCCATCTGCAAACAAACATACTTGTTTTACTGAACAACATATCTTTCTCTGGGTTCACCAGAAGCAAGCCAAGAATTCGATTTGAGCGTCGCACTGCACCGTCCGTGATGTATGCCCACTTTATGAGCGAATTAAAATGGCCGCCGCGTGACTTATGACGTAATAATGGCGGCTATGACGTCACATACGTCATACGTGTACGAAATTAGGAGACGGTTAAGTATTAAGTGGTAATTTAATGTGGCATAAGAGGTTACGTTATTTTTGGAAGGTTGTCACTTTTCTAAGAATAAACATAACTATTTCAGAAATATCAACAAAGAAAAGTCATATTTAGGTTTTATTGTTTTTTGATTATTGTTCTGTCGTAAGAAATGTGAACCGAATTATTTAAGTTTCAAATTCTTATGTTTTTAAATCTACATTCTAAAAGCTCTATTTAAAACAACACTCGGCACTATATTGACAATCTAACAAGAACGTATACCAAACGGATTCGTTAGAAGCTCCCCAATTTATTAACAAACAAATAAAGTTGTTAATAAAAAAGAAACGTCCCATAAAGTTCGTCTAATAATGTCGATCATTTAATTAATTGAATTGGAAGTGGTGGCACGATGTGGGAGGAGGGGGAGGAAGTGATACAAATGTAAATCAACGTCCATTATCCTTCATTGATGTCTTTGGAGCGAAGTGAAAGATTACTACGTTAAATGGTGTAATTTGATGTTCTACATTTTTTAACTATTTAACGGTAAAAGCATAAAAGTAGAAGTTTAGTACCTAGGTAGTTTAGTATTATGAACCTCAAGTTTACATAATTGAAATACTTTTTGTTAATTTAATGTGTATAGATTCACTTTGATATATTTTTTACATTTCTAAGTAAAAGAACACCGTTAGCACAACTTGTTAAAGCTTGAGAAAGGTTTAAAGGCATAAATGCATGCATAAACTAAGTCTAAACATAGTCAAATTCTGCTAACTAACAAAAAGCGCTCATTGAAATGGAGTAAGCTTGAAAAGAATATCTTGGCGAATTATCTTAGCTAAAAACAGCTCGGTCAATTAAAAAACAAAACAATAAGACAAGGAAATCTAATCAAAATATCTTTACAGACGCCGCCGGCAAATCTGTAATTATCTCGTAATTTAATAAAAGAAATCAGAGAGTGATAAAAATAAATTTAACGCCCACTAAAATATTCCACTTATACTTCTTAACGTAAAGAGGAAAATCCATCGTCAAATAATTTTGATATCTTTTATTCATTTCGTAAGCGGTGTCCACATTTTTTCCACTTAAAATAAATTACTTTTGCACAAAGCCACTGCAGAGACGTTACTTAGAAAAGTACAATAAATAAGAAATACTGAAGTCCAAAGCATCTTAGTCGCTTTTCCTTCACTAGAGTGAAGATTGGAACGTAGAAGTCCTGCAAGGGATTTTTTCTTTTCTACAGGCTTGAGTTTTTGCCTCCCAGCGATTTTTATTCTTCGCAAGAGATTAACTCTGTTATGCAGAGTTCGCTCGGAACCGCTTGGTTTATTTTCGACGTCAATTAATATTTTTTTCGTATTTCCGATGTAATTTAGAAGAGGTAGAAAAGTTTGTTTGAAGTTTGACTTCGTGGTTTTGTTTTTGTTCAACAAAATCTCGCCGTTCGTCAGTTAAAGTTGGCTTTTAGAAAAGTCAAATATTTGACGCTGTTTTGCTGGACTCCAAATAGCGTTAATGTTTTTGCTGGTTGGCTAGCTTTTCAAGATCAGGCAGTCCAAATTAATTTAAAATAAGATAACAGAGTGCACACGCGCACAGAGCGTGTTTTAGTGACAACCAATTTTCTCTGAACTTGTATTGTTTAGGTGCAAGCTATGTGCGTGTGGTCCGGCCGTGGAGTCCGAGTGCTCTTTAAGGAAATCTCCAAACGGCTAGTTGATATTTCCTGTGATTCCAGGACGGGCTTTTACCTTGGCCAGAGGCTTAGCGTTACCATTCAACGTGGCAATGCCGCCAGTGTCTTGGGTGGTGGGTACATTACTAGTCGCCAGCGATGCGGATGAATTTTACGACATTGACACAAACGTCGAGTTTATGTTTAAAAAGTTTATTACATTTAGTGAGGTACTGAATATATGACAATTATATTGTTTTAATTAAAGTTTTTGATTTCATTGCCTTGTTTCTAGATAGAGGTGGTTATTTACAATAATTTAAGGAAGGATTTTCAATATTGGCTTGTCATTCATTTCCAAAATAAATCAATTTAGAAGAAGACGTTACTTTTACAAGAGGATAATGGATAACGAGACTCATGTACTACCCAATAGTCCTCTAACATTTAGCTTCAAAGCACGACGAAATTATTCAGGAGAACCCCTTACTGTCAGATAAAAAACAAAACAAAATTGCCTTAAAATATTCTTTACCAAAAAACAAAAAAACGATCTACAATGCAAATAAGAACTGCTATAAACAATGGTGAGCCCTTTAATTAATTTCCTCATTCTCTTTTTATTTTTAAAAGTAATTAATAGCTAGTTATTCAGGGGCGGACATTATAGGGAATGTTAAAAAACCCTTTCATTTTTCTAAAGCTTTGGTTGCCAAGAACTAGACAATTAATTAAGACGACCAACAAGATGGATGCCGTCTCAGTAAATGAACTGAGAACATAGATGCACTAGATGTGAAGGAAGAAACAGAAGGTTCATAGAAACAAAATTTTTATATCAACTGGTGGTACGAGTGCTAGAATTTTATACGTAGATTAGACCATCTTCTAGCCGTCAAAACCCAGTTTTTGAGCACCACCCTAAAGGTGACTTCGAAAAAGTTTAACGTTTGCCTTTATCTTGGCCGATAAAAACTCATGTGAGCACAGCCTTTTCCTTCCAATGTTTTGTTTGATGTACTCGCCAAAGCACTGCGTGAGATAGTTCTTGAACAATCTACAGACTGACTATGGAAGTTATTGCTAATGTTTACGGATAATAGCGTAAACTATTAATTGGAAGTTCATATAGCATTCCGAGTTTTACATAGAGACTTCAAATTCAAATGTTTATTGTGTCTCAAATGCTACATTCTATACATGAGTTGAGACAGCCCCAGTAAGTAATCAGAGACACTTGTGTTGGGGTTGACTCGCTACTTCCCTTATTTAATTTAGTCTCAATATTGTATTGAGACTAAATTATTATAAAAGAATACAAAATAAAATAAAATTAAACAATGCAAAATGAAATAAAACAAAACCTGACTAAGAAGCAAAGCCGGTAAAAATATGTGATTATTATAGTTTCTATGAACTTATTCTATTCATGCGTGGTTGTGTGTGTATGTGCGCGTGTGTGTGTGCGTGTGAGTGAGTGTGTGCGTGTGAGTGAGTGTGTGCGTGTTGTTAAGTGTATAATTATGTATGTATGTGTCAAGTTAGCAAATTCGCACTAAAATGTGCTCAGTTTGCTCATACGTTAAAGTTTTTAGCCACTCAGTTATAACTTTCTTACATTCATACAAAACTTTAGGATGAAATTGTAGTTTAGTATTTATTTTGTTGTAAATATATGTAGATTGGGTCATATACTGACGTCTTGCAAAAATCGAACGAACCATTTCGGAGTGGGCTACAATATCATTCCGTCATCTATCCCGGCTGGCAGAACTAAATGGAATAGATTTATGTAGTTATAAGGTCACATTTAACAAGTATAATTGTCTCACCAATAACAATCCACTTGTTCTGTATAAGTTAACTGTGGGGTATCTATAAGTTTTAAAGTACATCACTTTTATTATAGACCGCTGGGCTCTTTCCAGCTCAAGAAAGGAGACCGCCAGAAATCCATATATCGTTGGGCCAAAATGTGAACAGGAATCATTTATGTGTTATTTAATAGATAAAACACGTACATATCAATATCAGAATGATTTTTTTCAAAAATCTATGGGAATTAGGAAGAAAATATGTTTTTGGGTCACTAGGTTAGGTTATGCGGCAAATGGTAAGAATTGTATTTATAATGCCAAAATGTACTGTAAATACAAACTGTCAAATAGACATATTGATTTAATTATTTGAAAACATATTTGTATGTTACTGTTAGCATATTATTGCATAGCACAAAAAAGGAATTAGGTAAAATAAAAACAAGTTATTTTTTTAAATATTTTATTCACCTTCATTTTCATACTCAATTAAAATATCATCGAGGAATGGTGCAGGAGGTGTGATGGTATTTTGGTACCTTGCCCAACTAAGGTACCAGATTACCACCATTACATGTGCACAGCAACCCACTGTTCGCCTGCCGACAATGCAGTTACAACAATATTGTAAAATGGCTTTTCTTGTAAGAGAGCTGTCAACTAAAATATAAATAAAATATATTTTTCCACTCACATGTCTTGACTGAATGCGGCCTCTGACTAAGTACAAATTATTTGTAGATGACAACTCTCTTAGTAGGTCGCTGTCCACCTCCCTACATACTTCTATTTCAAATCTGCCATTTGCCCTTACATGCTCTCCATAATACGACCGTGCCTGTTTTATCTGATATGTGCCTAGAGATATTAATATTAGTTCAGAAAAGCTGAGCTGTGGAAAATCCGCTAAGTTACTTTGGCCATCGATGCGTGTGAAATTAGCCCTACGTCTATTCAAATTATTTTGCTGCACAATATCAGCCAAAGCATTATTTACATACATTTTTTCATTCATTATGTTAAGTATTTCCACAGCATCAGGACGATCTCTGATAGGAGGGTGAAATCTATTCATTAGAGCCGCGGCCACTTCAAAATCTTTCATTAAATGTTTACTTGATACATTGAAATACTCTTGCCGAAGCAATTTGTAATCTCTTTTGAAGCGGCCATTGACCACTTCTACAACCCATCGACAAATGGTGACAGCTCTAGATTTATTAGCTGCAAGTGTGGACATTTGTGTTTCACCCGCCTGTAATGTACCAGGCACAAACGTTCTATAACCACAGTCATTTAATATGGGCAAGGCGTCTCTAAATCCTCTATCAAGAATAAATCCATCACCAGGTCTAAAGAATTCTTTTAATTCCGAATTCGGTTTTTGTATCTCACATTTAATTATATCAGCATCTGATGTTGTTGCTGGATAGGGACCTAAAACATCTATGATATGGCCATCTGTACAGACTATCATAAATGGTTTCACCAGATTGGTGTATTTATGTAGACTATATGTTTTTTTTTTGATATGAGTAATTGGAACTCTTCTGAATATATGTGTATGTTCCATCAAAAATGGCCAATGGTCTTTCCTGCCCCTCAAAATTCCCAAACAAACCATTTGGGATTAAAAGTGATTTATTTAACACTTGTTGCCTATTCAAATGGTGGAAACCCAAATGATGTGGCACAAAAAACTCGGTTAGGATACCACGTGCCTGTCCCATTAATACTTCTAGTGAACTCCTAGGAATTTTCAACATTGTTGCAATACGATCGTTGGAATCACCAGTTCTTAATTTCATCAAATAAACACCCAGTGCAGTACGACCCTTTTTCATGTTATGAAATGGTGTAACCTCATGAAATAGGTTATTAAATTGATCTTTCTTTAGTCCAATCCAAAAATGAACAATGCCATCATCCAAATCATCAAGATCGTCAAAATCTATGAACATATGGTTTGCAGATTTTAGTGATAACATATCTTGAATATGCGCTGCATTAAAGACATTTAAATAATTGTCAAGGGCTCCACTAATAAATTGCACTGAATCTACATGTTTGTGAAAATCACAGAGTCGATTGTTTGGTGGAATATAATAATTATGTTTTTCCAGCATTACCTTTCTAATTGATAAAGAGATTATGTTCCTTTCTCGGCCCTGACATCCTTCAATAAAGCATCGCGACTCTGTTTCAATAGCTCTAACATAGTCAGGTAGAACAATTTGGTTTGCGTAAGTACTTGCACCAGACACAACATTTCTCATTTGTATTGGAGGATCTTCAGTCGGTATTTGAGGTGATTCTTCTACAGTAGGTGCACTACTCGAGGTAGATGGTCCAGAGATAAAATGGCGACTGGCCCTATCAGCTCTCATCCAGCAGGGATGGCACAAGCGGCTGGTCAGTTCCACCTGTAGAAATAACCATACATGAATTATACGAGTCTATTAAATGGTAAACTCAATAACACATGAAGCTTTTGTTAAATGTTATTTACCGTTCGTGGCATTATCCATTCGCAAATAACATTATAGATCCGAGCTTCACGTTCAGTACTACTGTTCAAAGGGTGAAAGCGTGTCCGAAGAATAGAACAGCCACAGAGTACACACACACTTCGATGTCCAACCATAGTCGTAGAGCTTGAACTTGTTTCTTGATGCTCAGATCTCAATGTATCATTTGCAAGATTCCAGCAAGAAGAACACACATGATCTGCATTGTTAATCTGCAAAAGAAAAAGTATACAATGTTAGAATACCAGACATAATTTCGGTCAGTGACTCGTCCTAGCTGAGAGTCAATAGGTAAGGAATAAACAAACCGTTAAAAACTATCTCGTGATTAAATTATGCGACCGATTGATTGATCGAAACCGATTAGAACCCTTAAATATGAGCGTGTAACGCCCCAAATCGGTACCAATTGAAAAATAATAATACAGCTATAGATACTCACTGTTTGAAGACCAGTCCTTGCTCTTATTATGGAAAGAACTGCTTCATCATGTAAAGGCACACTTCCAGTAGCGTTGCTACGATCAGTAGCGATACCACAACTCACGCAATTCACCATTATCCAGTCTAAGCAAAATCGGTGTCCAATAAAATACACAATAACAAGTATCCAAGTCCGTAAAGTCAATCCAAAGTCGTCAGAAAAATAGCAGAAATCGAGTAAGCACATCCGTAAGCGCACAAGTACGAAAACGAATGACGAGACTTGACACTACAGGAGTGACGTGGCATTATTTTTTTTTGGGATTTTATGACCTGGTAACTAGACCTTTAGGTCACGTCTTATTTTATTACGTGACATTGACATTTTGATATGTTTTCGTTTTGAAACAGTCGCTGATACACGATTTTGAAAGATGTTATTGTTAAATAAATAAATAACTTACTAAAACAACAATAATTCATCTAATCTCCTTTTTTCTTTTATAAACGATTATAATGTTCATGTCAAAAATGCTAAAACAAAATAGATAGTGTTTTTTTAATAACTTCTTTAGACCTACTAGTTTTAGAACGAACTTAAAATGACCTGACAGCTTGTTTACAGAGCTAGTTTTAGAACTACGTTCAATTAAAAACCATACTTAAAATCATAATTTTTAGCTCATTCCGATAGAAAGTTATTATTGTTACATGTTCTTTTTAATCAGTAAAAAATCTAGTTTTTTTTTATATACATATCGATTCTGTACATACTTTAGCCCAATTTTGGCGGTTTCCTTTAGTTTTTATGGCCCCTCTCCAGATTGGTATGCAGTATGTAATCACTGATTGGGCTAATGCAACATAAACATCGACGCCTCCCACGCATAAGGTCGTAAGGCCAAAAAAACATTTTTTCAGGAGAGTAACTTTTGTATAGGATAATGATAAAATTGATTTGTAAAACATTTTTAGCAGGTGTTTTAGCACTATGATGTGAATTATTACTTGAAGAATGTATCCCCAGGCGCTGGATATTATAAATAATCATATTTACGCAAAAAAACTCATTTTAGTAACTTACGACTTTATACTTAGAAGAGAAAAGTCGTATCTTATTGTTACGACTCTATGCTTTTCATAAGATTGATAAAGACAACACGAATAAAGTCGTATGTTTGATTTACGACTATATGCGACGTGATAATTGTCATATCTCTCAAAAAGGGGGTCGTAAGAAGGTACTTGATGAATAAAAACCACGACAAATTGAAGCTCAAATCAACTTTATTATAATAACTATCATCATAGGAACATAATTCAGTCTTCTTTAATCACCATAGACGTTGATATAGGTACTTTTAAATTAAAAAAAAAAAACATAAATCACATTATCTCAAGAAATAAAATTAAAACTGCCAGTTAGTCTTCAAGGCTCAGATAGATTAATGAAATAAAAATTAACATGTAATATTATGTTAGACATAAACTTGTAATAATCAAATTAAATGACATAGAAATATAATTAAATAATAATATCTTCAATATTAAATGAAAATCACTTTGAACCCTCTTGTACGTAAGACAATAGAAATTATAGGTGAGTAGGTTATAGGTATATGTATTTATGAGAGAATTACGATTAATTATCAATAATAGATTAGTCAGAGGAATCACTACTGTTTTGTTCAGCAAAAGTGCCACTGTGTGACAACTGTTGATAAAAACTATGGTACTCTTGGGGTATTATACGTCCTTGACATAGACTTAGTAAATCATTAAATTTTGCCAATGTAACAGGTAAATGATCAGTGTAACATGGTTCCAAAACTTCTGTATCTAATAAACTATTATTTCTCCTTCTTGATGAATAACCCTTTTTAGTTAATAAACTCATAACATTGTCTTCTTCAAAATTATAACGGTAGTTTAAAATATAGGGTTCACTTGACACTACTTGAACTTCTCTAATTTCGGTCCAAGATATTTTTTGGTTTTTAGTATTTTTAGCCCAATTCCTACCATCTAGTAATACTTTGTAATTGTAAAAATCTGTAACACTCATTTCAATTACAATATAATTTGGCGGGTTGACTTTTGACCATCTTACTAAGGCAAACCATTGTGCAGGGGTGTAAATAAGCTTATTTTTCGCATTTCTCTCGATAAGAGCATGCACTGAGTCGGCTTCATTCTGTGTGTGCCCACGCTCTAAAAACCTATGAACTATTGTTATTTTATACTTTTTTGCTGCATGTGTATAAAAAGCGAAAACGATACGGTTTCGATTTTGACCGGCACAGTTGTCGGACCAAAATCTGAATTCTTTGGCACCATGACTAACTTTAGTTTCAATAAATTTGGATAGGCAACTTGCTACTTCACATGCCCCGTGTTTCCCGTTACTTTCAGGCCACATGTAACAAAAACCTTCTTGACTAGCTAAATCAAATATAGTGAAATTATAAATCGATAATTTTCTCTTATAGTAAAATAAACCAACATTGCCATGAGGACAATTCAAGATTTTTTGAAAATCAAAACACGCTGTAACTATTTTTCCCTCGCTTTCTAAAGCTTCTTTTTTATCACTTGCTTTCATTTCTCTAGCTTTAATCTTGTTACTCATGTGAAGTTCTTGTTTTTGTTTTTCTTCTTCCGTCATTGTATCTTTGTTAGTATTGTAAATATGGCACTCGTTACAGATGTCTTTCTTCGGTTTGTGAAATGATATATTCAAATTTTGATTTATGACATCTCGGTATTGTCTGACTGTCGATGCTTTTTTAGTTATATTTTCAGTAATACACCACTCATTGTACAAAGAAAACATTTTTGCAAATGTAAGATCACTCTCTAAGTAAATTTTAGTAGTATCTTTACGTACATAATGAGATTCAACGGGCTGGAACGTTTTGACATGCCTTAAAACATCCTGTTTTATTTCATCGTCTATGACAATAGTTCTGGTACCACCGCGTCGATCAGGGGAAACAGAGCCACCACCTGAGCGCCATTTCGCCAGTGCTGTTTGAACAGTTCTTTCCCCTACAGAGAGCGTGTTTAGGAACATCGTTTTGCAAACGAACAACTTATTAGGTATGTCAGAATTAGACTCAATAAGAGGCAAGCAATACTTAATCGATTTCTTGCGCCTAGACACTGGTTTTGTAGTAGAAGGATACTTAGTATCGCCTATTTCGGTATGGTTGATGATGTAATCCCATTGTCGACAGTGATCTCCAATTCGCCAAAAAGAACAAAATATACGTTCCCGTTGTTGTGCATCAAACTTTTGAAAACATTTAAGTCGGCAAGTAACCGGACATGGTTGTTTTAAAATCTTTCCATCTCTTTGAACTCCGTTCCTACTCAAATACGCTTTTCCCATATTTTTTAAACATTTTCTTTTAATGTCTTTCCACTCATCACGGCGACGGTGACGTTTTCTTCCAATTCTGCCTGACGGTGTACTTTCATTTGACGAGCACACAGACGAATCCTGACTCGAAGCGTTACTGAGCTGTGGTGTATTGGCTCTACTAGCACTACTAGATGAACAATTATCAGCATCACAAATAGATAAATTTCCAAATAATGGAGTCGAAGTGGGTACATTGTAATCGAAAAAATTGTTATTCGGAGAGGGCATTGGTGTTATATCCAAAGAAGGTTCTATAATATCAGCCGATTCGTGTGAAAATTCTTCAGCACATGGTTCTGAATCCTTACGTCCTATAGGGTTTTCGTTTGGCATTGGGGAAGCAGTTAAAGGTAAAATCGCAGCTGGATTTGATATTATCTCGTGAATACTTGGTTCAAAACTGCTGTCAAAACTTCCTTTAAGGAGTGCCCGAACATCGTCTTGTACTGCTCCCACTGGTGTTCAGCTTCAAGTGGTACCGGTGATACTAAAAATAAAAACGGCCAATTAGTTAAAAAGTTAATACAAATAACAAATATAGTTATAAAGATAGTTAAAAAATCTATTTTAATCATATTTTAGCCATAATTGAAAAGCAAAGAATCGTATCTCAATTTTGCAACAGAGCATAAAGTCGTATGTCTATGATCCGTCTTTATACGTTTAATTATTTTTATATTTCAACCACGCATAAGGTCGTAAGTATAAGTTACGACTCCTAGAACGAAATTGTTACGTAGTAAAAAGTCTTAACTGACGACTGTTAATGATTGGTTACAGCGCATATAGTCGTAACATAGACGTTCCAACGTTATGCGTCGGAACCATATTTTTTTTGTCGAGGCCTATTGAATACTATCACATACTAATATGATATTCCTATCACACATATAAACAAGTAAATTGAACAATAATAATAAGATAATACAGTAAAACTTACCATTTTCAAAATTCTGACTGGCCGTTAATACTTCGCTATTTGAGTTGGGCTTATCTAACACTAATTTCAAAATCCTTGACGAACGTACGTTACTCATTTCACTAATTTATAATTGCACAAGTCTAAGTTATCAAAAGTAAACAAAAACAACACAACATCAATAATATTTTTAACATTCAAAACTGAGAGACTTCGTTCATGTCATACGACGTCGGTACTGCGCGCTGATTGGCCGGCCGCGGTCCAATAGATCGGAGCGCATCGTCGGAACTATCAGCGCGACTGTATGCGCGGGAGCGTTTAAATGTTAAGACTTTATCAATTCAAAAACTCATTGTTTATAACATATAATTAAAAATTGGATTTCGGGAATATGTAATACTGTTCAACGGGGTTCTAATGGCACAAAAAAACGATTTTTGAAAAAAATAATGTTCCGACTTTTTGCGTGGGAGGCATCGACATTATTGAGTATCACAGGAGACATCACATGGCGTAGTGTCTTGAAAATCCATATCAACTTCCTTACACGTGTCATAATAGTAGCAAATGTGTGAGTGCCATGCATTATTGACGAATTTCTATACATTCGTCAATAATGCATGGCATGGTACATGACAGGGATGACTCTATGCATAACTTTTCTAAGCCTTTGAAATACAGTTCCATTATTATAACGGTACATATTTTAATTAGATTAATTCGAAAAATATAATTATTAGACCTTCTTACTTATAATTACGGGATGCACTATAACGAGGTGTTTTGCTCCCGATTGTATAAAACAAACATCTCTCGTCAGACTGAAGACGTAAGACTAAAGTAAATTGCAAACATTAACAATTGTTTGTGTGCAGAGCTTGTCATAACAAGACGTACTACGGTTTTGTGAAAGTTTGGAAGATAGTTCGGGGCTTGTAAAAATAGGAACAGGTATCTAGTATGTAGTGTAAAGTTATTTAGGATGAGGGACATAAAATCCTTGCTTTAACGGTTATTGTGTTTACCAAATATTTCTTCAAGCGAGGAATTCTTAAATATCACTTTTTCTCTTTTTTAAACACAAATCAGCCATTCTTTTGGAACAAAAAGTTTCATTTCGATACTTTGATTAAACCCTTCAAATACGTTGAATGCTTTCAACGAAATAACCTTAATACGAATGCTCTACACCGTTTTACACGTTTTGAATTGCGGGGTGTACCGCGACACAGAACGAGGGCCAAACACAAGCAGCTGTCGCGACCGCATCACTCGACATCACAAGTGGTGTATGTACAAACCCTGGAATATATCCCACTATTTACAATACATTACACACAGATGTAAGTACCTATACGTAATACATAAGTACCCAAATAATATCTACAAGTTTATTTTTGTTTATTCAAAACATGATTCTTGGCCTACACGCACCGCCGACCTGCACCACGACCAACATAAAAACAGAAATAACGAAAGAAAAAACTACCGATTTTATAATTTTTTAACTGTCATCCGTCAGTCAGGATGACACCTAAAAATTCGTTAAGAATGTGCGTAATATGGAAGGAGTGATGGGGCTATGGAGAATTTCTTGAATTTCTTGAGGATGCGTAAGCGTGCGTGATCCATCGCCGCCCGTTCGATGTCCACCGCGCACAGGATGGATGGAAACCAGCACATGAAGTTTTTTTTTTGCTCCGCTGGTGTAATTGCTGAATGGCGTTCTAGTGTGAGGATAAATAAATAAATAAATAAATAAATAATAGAAAGAAAAATTCATATTCTTCTACGACATGTACGGCACAAGGTCAAATGTGAAGAAAAGAATATGTCACCTAGTATAAAGTGACATTTTCTATATATATATTTTTTATTTTTAGAGATCTGTCTATTCTTCGTAGAGTAAAGTAGAAGGGAAGAAGAAGTAGAAGTGGTCATGGTACGTGTACTATATGTAAGGCCATTTTTTCCGAAGAAATCGCTAAAGAATGACAGATACGCAGCTACTTGTCGTGAAGAAGAAGAATCTGCAACCACAAGACTGCCAATCGTGGCAAAAATCCGCTGTTGCCTACATTTATGTTCATACTTACGAGTCGTCAAAACGTAGCGAACAGCTGATTTTTTTTTTTCGCGATTTCGGATTTGGTCCTATATTAAAAGTTGTTTGTAATGATGAGTAGAATCATTTGTTTAAGTATCGATCACTAATTACCAGTCACCCTATATAATTTTTTTTTATGTATCGAAACAGCTGTGTTACAAAATGTGAAACAAATTTGCATTAAAAAGAAGTTAAGTGCGTTTTTTTTCCTGCCAAATGGTGAGGCATACATTAACATACTAAAATAACGATAAAACAATATTTTCTATCTTAAAGAAAATCCATCAATTCCTGTTTTAGATTCTAGAAACTTTCTTATTTCTTTTCTGAAAGTAGTTTCAGAAGCTCCCATAATCCGAAGTGCATTCACACATAAAAATGCGATACAACAAATAGTGAATAATTTTAAATAGCCCGTGGAGTCCTGGGTGTGCTTCCATACTGCCAATCTGCCAAGCTGCCAGCCTGCCAGACTGCCAGGCCGGCCATATTCCATTCATTCTGGCACAAAAACTGGCAGTATAAACACTGTATGGAGTTTGGCAGTGCAGCGAATGTAGGAGAAAAAGACGAGCGTGTTGTGGTGAGGGGCGTGTACCGAAACGAAATTGTGGGCGCGAGTTGTAAGCAACAGCGATTGTAGCGTAGCACGTGTTTTTTTCATCCTTGAAAAATGGCGGCTATTATCCACTCACCGCTAGTATACACAGGCACTGTGTGTCAATCTGATTGGTTCAGCCAATCAGATTGACACACAGTGTCAATCACACAGGGTCAATCTAGGTATCAATCTAGTTTCTCTGTGTCAGCTAAACAAAAGCTTTATTTTAAATGAACCGACTTCTTACAAGAGCGTAAAAGATTTTAATCGTTTAATTTTATAGCAGCTTTATCAGAATCAAATATTTTAAGTTGGATATTAATCGACATCGCAATAAATATAGTGTCAATGATTTCATCGTCACCCGCTCCCGTGTACGCTTTTCTTTCACACTACACACTAGACCCAATTCCAAATGTAACTGTAGTGCTTGGCACAGCCGAGTGTTCACAAAAAGTATAGTCGCGTATAAAATACTATTTATTTATTGGTTCCATTGACGTTTATACGGGCAAACGCCAAATCACGCCGTAAACACGCCCAAAGCAGCGTGCAATGTACACTAAATAAATCGCGGGTAAAGTTTTACCGCGTCCTAGAATGTGGGCCGCCGTCTATGCTAAAGTTTTGTGAAGAAAGGTAATTCGTGGAATTCGAACGTAATAGGACTGGATCGAGTTTGAAAAGATCATAATCATATTTTGATAAGTTTAATACATTTTCGTGGTGAAAGAATACTTCTGTTTTCCGTAGTTTTTAGTATTTACAATATCTGGGTAGTCAATGTCATCGTCGTTTGAAAAGTATTTGCAAAAATCACCTGAAAATATTTCTCTTGTTATTATTTAAATACCTATATGCGTTTTCAATTTGTATAAAAATGTGTTAAGAATGAAATTCTATAAGTACGAGTATTCTATGAACGCGAACGCTATTCAGAAATATACCTTTTTAACGAACGAAAGCATTAAAGCCATATGGAACTTAAATTTAATGCATAATTTTGTCGAAATTCTGAATTTCAGCAGCCAAATGAACCCTCATCTTTACACGTGGTACTGAATTAGACCACCTTGCGCCACAGAGCAGAAAAGAGGACTCCAAAATGTTGTCTCTCTGTTACATTCAGCGTATTGGGTGAAGAGGTAATGTTATACTGTGGCTGAGTGCTGACAAGTCTGTAGAGGTATATAATCGTCTCATATCGTGCTTTCTCGTCGATTAGGCAAGCAAATGAGGTGAAAGGAATGTATTGTGTGCGAAAGAGACAAAGAGTAGGGCGAAGTAAGCTGAATAAATGACTATTGATTATGTTGATTTTGTTTGTGTTAAATACCTGAGATAAAGTCTCTCTTATTTTTATTCAATGTTGCTTTCTTAGCGTTTTCGGGTAAGTGCTTTGTTTTAAATAATGGAAATATAATTATTCTACTTCCATCTTGCATTTTAAAACTTTTCCCTTGAGCGTAACATTGATGGTCTCTGTTCAAAGTCTCATGAACTTTGCATATAATCTACTTAGCCAGCGCAAATATGAATATATTTATACAAAAGTATAATGTAAAAATATTTCACAAGTCGATTAATCCGCAAAGCTCTTATATAGCCACCAGCCACTCTAAGCTGATCGTTAAAATTGTATTTACTCTGTAAACACTGAAATACATTCGTGGTACAAGTCTAGTCTAAACCACAAGCGTTCTAACAGCCTCAATGTTTTACAAAATAAAATGAAATCTAATTCGAGATTCAGATCAAATATTCCGTTTGTCTCAAGGACTAAACGATTGTATTATAAAAGAATATTACATAAATACTATAGTATTATTGTACAATAATGTGTCTATTTTGTATGGTTTTATTTCGCCTACTTTAGATTACACAGACGATAACATATTACTTGGGTCCGACTCAATGCTAATAATTATAATTATCTCGGAATCAATTTTTGTTCTGAATGATTACGAAACATTTGTTGAAAATAGCTATATAAACTGAACAAATAATCGTCTCATTTCACAAAGTATTTTTATCTATTAAGCCCCATTTAAACGATGCAAGTTGGTTGTGGAGGTCAGAGAGGTAGTCGCTCCATGTGGTATTCAGCTGCATCCAGTTAGACTACAACTAATATAGTTGAGAAATGGCTAGGCATATCGATTTTTACACGATGCAAGTTGTCGTGTTTAGACGACGCATTTTTATTGTTGCTTCAACTAATAGTATGTCATAGGCAATTAAATCGCACTGTTAAAATCAGCCTTAAGATTCTGAACCAGTAAGTTATAAATACATAATATCAAGTTCCCATTGAAAAAGTTTCGCCCAAAATTATTGAAATATTTCAAGAGCATACGTTGTTTTACATTGATACAAGTAAAACCGTATCTCCATAGCAAACGTGCCAATAGCCCCTGGGCTGATGGGGGAGGAGAAGAGTCAATAATAAAACATTGTGAAAGCACTTGGTGTCCACTTCCCAGTAAGCTGTCCAGCTGTTTACTGGGAAGTGGACCTGTAACATAGTACTTGTAGTACAGAGCTCGATATAGGCATAGTCGACGTCTTCATTTCTTAACCGCCACTCCACTGAGGTTGAATATCAGTTGCAGCACCTCGTAATGTCTACTGTTGCCTTACTACCTATTGACAATCGGAGAAAATTCTCAATTTAATGATAGTTTTTGATTCGTTTTAGAAGCCCTAGCTGTCCACGGGATACTTCTTACGATCAAAGGCTCACTCATTTTAAAATGTGTTCACTTGAACAGCGAAGAGACGTGACGGACCAAATCCTTCTCTATAAAATCTTAAACGGTTTACTAAATGTTCCTGATCTTCTGGCTGAATTAAGTATAGCTGTACCGCGACAGAATACCATTAGATCTAGTCGCGAAACCGTTACCTTTGCCATAACTGCAAGACGTACTAACCTTGGTAGCACCGCACCCATGAACCGTCTAATGGGAAAGTACAATGAAATCGCTACACGAACCAATAGCATCGACATCTACTCTAACCCTTTGCGGCAATTCCGATCGAAACTTCTAACCAGCTCTGAGTCTCGAGTCGTCTGTGCGCCACGTGCCCTCCATTAGTAATTGTACTTAAATACTTCCTTTCCCTCCTTTACCAGCCCTCTTTTGGTTGTTTTTTATTATTATTATTGTATTTTCGATTGTATTTGTGAACATTGCTCATTTGAATTTTAATTTTACTTCTGTTTATAACTTTTAAGTAATTCAACTAACGATGTCTTGTACGTACTATTAATTTCTGTGCTAGTGCTGTGCACTTCTGTAAGTGACGAATTCACAATTCCTAAAACTGTATGTGTTTTTAGTTTGTGTATGTCTTAGTGAGTGAGTCGTTGAAGTGCCATATAAATAAATAAATAAAAATAAAATAAAATAGTTTTTTTAATTTTTTTTTTTTGTCTAAAGTGGTAAAGCTATAACGAGTTCCATTATAACCGACCTCGTGATTGCTTTACCGTATAATACACCCACTTACAAAAACCATAGATTTTGTGTTATTAAAGTGCGTAATTTAATGCTTTCTCACAGAGCCACCTACTATTTTGATCTTCTACTATTTTTTCACCTTAAAAAACTAATATTACACAGTTTTGTAGCCAATTATGACGCAAATTATTTCATTATGTAGTTGGCGCGGGCTACTCACTTTTATTTACATAGTAGTTTACAAAAAGCATAAAACAATAACCTGCACAGTGCCTGAATAAGCCAACGTAACATGCATCGTGCAGATACAAGCAGCAGCACAATAAAGAACTACGCGTACGCTACGCCGTAACAGTAACCGCTACGTGAGCTATGCGAGTGCTACGCCGTAGCAGTGACCGCTACGCGAGCTACGGTATGAAATGCCCTTTGAATATTCATGATTGTCAACAAAGGTACTCAATAATAATGCCAGAGCAGCACAGTACAGGCAGTTTAAATGTATTTTCAACATGGTATCAAAAGCTGTAGTAATAAATAAATATTTTCTGTTCTAAAAATTTTCTTTAGTAATCTTGTAGACCCATACAAATGTATCAAGAATTAGATTTGTTGCAATGCCGCCGTGTCGCGGTGCTCCGTCTTACATTACTGTAAGTCATGATCGATAGCTGCACCTGTGACTGATCGCCCGGCGTGTTTGTTGCTACGTTTACTTGTATTGGATATAGTTGAAAAATTGTAGTGTTAACTTTTATTGTTGTCTTTTTCGTTCTCGGATAATTTACATTGGATTAAAAGATTCAAGCAAAGAGCTATGTATGTGTGTATAAAATTACTAAAAATTATGTTGTGACGTGACACTTCTTAGTGCTGATCGTTCACCCAATTTTCTCATTTCGATTCATAAGTTGCATTTAGCCTAATCGATATTCGCAATAAATAAAAATGAAACAATTTGAATAAACTGAATAAAAACTCGTAGGTATATTTCCCATGAATTATTTTATTTTTGAAATTAATTGTTGTGAACATACACGTACAAAGTGGATAGGGGTGTAACTTTTTAGGGTTACATCGTCCGAATGGAAAAACGGAACCTTTATAGGGTCACTCGTGTGCCTGTCTGTCGGTCTGTCGGTTTGTCACAGCCAATTTGTTTCGTATCTACTTGACCGATTATGTTGATATTGGGTACAGACATTACGAATTTCCGTGACCCAAACAAGGACGTGTTACGTAAATAATTGAATTTTGAATATAGGGTGACTTTTGGGGGCAAATTAGGAAATTAAAAAAAAGTTTTGCAAGCTGTGCCGTGTGATGTCAAATGAAAAGGCTTATTTCGAGAGTCTCAAATTTATTTTTTGTATTATTTTAAAATAAACATAAAGTTATTGAAGAAAATATATGAAAATTGACCATAACCCCCCCCCCCCCCCCCCCGTCATGGTTTAAAAATATGTATTTTAAAAGTTATTAATAAAATAGACCATTCTAGTTATATCCGAAACCCATTGAGCGTAAAATTTTGAAAAAAAAAAAAAGAACAGAGAATAGTTTTTTGATTATAGATTCAGGGGGAAACCTACAAGAAGTCAATGGTCTCAAATAACATACCAAATCTCTCAATATAGTGCGTAACTTACATTTGCAATTCAAATGTATGGTAGAACAGGTTTTTCATTTACAATAATTATGTTAAGTTTTTCTTGGGATAAGTTATTGGTATAATTTATGCATGGTGTCTATTATGTACTTACAAAAAATTTTGAGATGTAAAGTGTCTGAGGGATTCCCAGTTTATAGAATTAATGTATTATCATTCCAAAACAAAATTGTGCTGAGCCTACTCCATGTACTTATAAAACCTTGCATGCTTTATTGTATGTACACACATGTTTAGCAAATAAAGTATCTGAATCTGAATCTACTCAAAACGTGTATAAAAATTCACAATAATTAAAACTAAAATTCACAATAAATAAAGTGTCGAGTAAATTAAAATAATTTTGAACAGCGAGCGCATTCCAAATATAAATTCAATTATAGACACAATTCTTCGCAAAATTCAGTAAATAAGGTACTTTGGTCATAGGACCTGCCTGTTATTGACTCGGTTTCAATATAATGTTTACGACTAAAATTACATTAGACAAGCATAAGTCACAATTATAAAAAATGCTTATTTTATTTAATGCTTAAAATGAGTTCATTTCATCATATTAATTACTCAAGTCGATCAAAATAAAATAAAAAACCAGACAATTGCGAGTCGGAATCGCGCACCGAGGGTTCCGTACTTTGTAGGTATGTATGTAACATATTATAAATAGTTTATCACGGGAATCGTGTCTTGAATATTTTTCGCGTTTGTCGTGTGACAAATCTATGTATTCACATAATAATGAGTACATATAACAGTATAAGCAGTTAGGTAGTACAGCTTTACATACATTACTGAACTATGAAATAACTGTACTAACTATAAATAACTCATAAATTATGAAACGAATGACTGTTTTAGTAGTACTTAATAATAATTCGTATATGAGAACTAGCCAAGTCAGACGTTAGGTTTCAATATATATCCTAAGTTATAAGAAGAAATTATATTTGAAGTTATTATAAAATATTTTATGTTGTTATAAATAAATTTCAGGACTGACCAATGAACTTGGCACCCATTTAGATCTCACTTCTTTTGTCGTTGAAGTTAACAACCAAGACATATATCATAATATTGAACTTGGCTTTCATTTCACATTTATGTTTTTAAAGGGATAAATATTAACATAATCAATTTATGGTGTCGTATATCGTCATTCTTGGGTCCGATGTGACCCAGTACTCAACCAGCGTAAGTTCGTGGATTCGGTTTCATTCGGGGGCGCTTTCGAACAATACGTTTAAGCATTCTTATTTTTTCCAAGCAACTGAAGAAGACAAGAAAATGAAAACTACTTGTTTTATTTTATTTTATTTTATTTGGGAAAACAAACAATCATACATTGTATCTTACATCTAGATATACAATATGCTATGAATAAATGTACGATCCACTACGTTTCCACATATTACATAGTTAGATACAGGGTAAAATAAACATCAACATAAATACAATTAGAGCAATACAATTTTTTCGCTATCTTAAAATCCAATGGTTAAAAAACAACATTACTACTTATGTAATTTAGAAATTCAAGAAGTTTGCTAATACTTTCACGAATCCCTTACAACATTTCAGACGCGCGATAGTATGCCATTTGCTTGAGATGACTTCTACAAATTGTATGCGGTGACACACACCTGATGCTTCTGTGCCCCTAGTAGCCACGTATGATACATTATGTATCACTTTGAATATTTGTTGTGAACAATTTATTATTATTATTACTGCTCATTTATGATCGTATTTAACGATTAGTATCGCCTAACCTATACTATATCCGGATAAGTTTTCTTCGTCTTCGTGTGTTTCGTCTGGTTAAGTTGTTAACTCACCTGACAAATATTCTATAAAATTTGTGCTTCATGCACGAATGGGGCCTCCCATTCGAGCAGTTACGTGATTTTTTATAGAGACTCCAATTTGTAAAGACAAACTGTAATAGTTTATTAGTCTAAATAAACCAGTCCTGAATAAATTGTCTCATTCTTTAGTGCCGGCAGAAAATTTTAGTGAAAGATTATTTTTTGTGGATTGCTTTTAGCGATAAGACCGCCCATTGTGTCACCTCTTGTAAAATGTTGACACTCATATCTGTAATATTTATGGTGTAAATAATAAAGAATATTCTATTCTATTATTTTCACCAGATACGACAACATCGCTCTGGTGCCCCTTGTTGATAGAACTGTGAACCTTCTTGACGCAATCCATTAGTCGAATTGTACAGCAATAAAAATACTTTAACTTTTATTAAGAGCGACTACAAGATAAAGTCAACATCTGCTGTTCTGTTCGCCGGGCTTTAAAAAAGAGAAATAAAATACCTATCCTCAGTAACAAACAAAACTTGTAACTTAAGCCCTAGTACTTTCAAACCTAAGCCTAGAACAACGCATTAAGAACCACATTAGTTAACAGTAAAAGCCATTAAAAACATTAGCGTGAAGACACACCGTCCCCCGCCGTGTGTACGCGGCGTTACATTAAGCGTATTCAAAAGGCGGCCGTTCTAACCGTTTTACTAACGAGTAACGAAACTCTGTGTGCTGCTATGTACGTTCTATAAACCGTTGGGTTAGATTATGTTGATAAGCAGTAGCGGATAATTAAAAAATCTTGTGAAATTTCCAAGTTCGCATCACTTTCACTTTCAGATGATTTTTTTAAGTAGTACATATGTACCCATGTATATTCCGATAAAAACTTTTTACAAAAAAAAAAAACTGACTTCCAAAAAAAAACTGCATGGTGAAAAATAACTGTAATTTCGGAAGTCGGTGCCGTTGGTTCCGCATCTTCGTTTTTTGAAACCGACTTCCAAAATTAAAGTTGTTTTTCACTTTGTAGTGTTTTTTTGGAAGTCGTTTTTTTTTGTAAAAAGTTTTTATTTTTCATTTTACCTACCCCACACAAAATCTTGCTACGTAAATGCGATGTCACATATACAACGTGTAACGTTAAATGCGCAAAACCTGAAAATAGTTTGATCAGAATAACGAGCAGAATTAATTGAACCACTTTTTAATATAGGTCACATTTTTCAAAAAATCTTCATTAAAAACGTTGCCGTGTCTATTTATTAATAAGTCAAGCAAGCCAATGTCAGCGCGACGCAGCGGCCCGGTGACGACTTCTCCTTCGGTAAAGCGTTGTTGCAGACGCAAGAAACGATCAGAATGGCCAGTAAAACTAAAACAGCACATTACCAATTTTTTTAATGTTTTTTTTTCTCCCTGAAATAGGTCAATTGAATTAAAAATCAGTTGGGGTGTTGGGGTTTTGCGCATTTAACGTTATACGTTGTATGGAAGAAAAAACCAAAGAAGAGAAAACATATTTCAAATTAAGAATGATAAAAACGAAACTTAAAAAGAGGTTTAATACCTTCTTGTTGGCTCTAAGAATATTAGGTACTTGTATTTAAGCTCCTCGGAAGCGAGATATTAAAACTATAATATTAATGTTTAGATGCTCGTCAATATTGAAACGGTTGGATTTCAACTTCAGGAACTGTTCCTCGTCAGTACAAAGTCTGAAACATTAGGTACATCAGGTAAGGGGGCTGCTTCACAGGCACTATCAGTAGCACTACAAGATTTGTACGAAATTATCTGCCTGATATATAGATAACCGAAACTTATTTGGAGGTAGTAAAACAAGCCAAAATGAATAAATAATAAAAAAATAAGGTTGACACTCATGTCATCTTGTTTCATCATCTTAGAACAAAAACTCGCTACCCGCTCCGCTTGTCAATAAAGTCGCGGCCTCACCCAGCACTCATTACGAACTCGTGAGACAAAAGCCTCGCTCAAGTTCCATTATGATATAAAAAGGAAGGGTCGCGCCCATACAACTCACACAAACAAAATGTAATACATAAATTGCGTTACACCGTTACCAAAGGTCAGGTAAGTGCAGAAGGTTCACGTGTTATTTGAAATACAAGCATTTATGGAAGCAGAAAAACGTCATCACTTCTAAACGTCATGAGTATCTACTTAATTGTTGAGGGTCACAATGTTCTAAGTAATTCTGTTGTGTATCTTTTAATGTACATGAGATTCTTGTGAAGATGTCCATTAAATAACTTTTGCATAAAATGTCAACAGAAATCATAAATTGGAAAATGTTGCAAGCGTCAAATTAACCTAACCCGCATGCTGCTTCGTCTTTTTTATCTATATCTTATAATTATCAACAATGGTATGGTTCGCCATTTATAAAAAAAATAATAGATATAAGTCCGTGTTATCTTCATGATAAGTGAGCCTTCGGGTTTCCTTATTCGAAGTCCCCGCCCAACCACTTGAAATAAAACTTGGAGTTTGTTTAGTTCTCCGCTTTCTTCAACTTTATTATCGCTTACAATGTTTGTGCCGCGAGTATTGTATAAAGCTGTTATGGGACAGTTTTCATGTCGTATTGTGTGCAAACAAAGTGTCCAACTTGAGGTGTATTGCTTGCTGCGTTTTTTTTATTTGTTCTATAAATTGAGTTTATAGTTCTGAAGAAACTTGTTTCATAATTTGGCCTCCCGCGTGTTTTATTTTCCAGGATCTGCCTGTATATTTGTAGATTAATCAAGATAAACGAGCCTGTTTTAAACGCACAAACAAAATAGTACAATCTCAACGGCATAATAAATGATGTCTAAGTACCTACCTAATCTCTTCTGACTTCTGCGTCGTATTTTTATTATTTTTTACTAGGTCATTACATTCTGAATAGAATAGAATATCCTCTCTATACAGTGTGTCCGGACATGGACTAGCGATATTCTAAATACTTAAATATAAGCTATTTTAAAGTACAATTACACTATAGGCTTAGGTCCAATATACTTCCCCGCTATGTGGCAGCCATTTTGTTTTTTTTGTTGAAGTATGCTCTATGCGAGTACAAAAAAAATCATATATCTCAAAGTTTTAGTCATACTGAGATAAAAATAGGCTTATTCGAAAGGCAATAATATTGTCTACCGTCTGCACTACAAAGCAATATGTTCACAATTCCATAACTTTTGAAAAAAAATGTGAAAGTCGAAAAAAAAAACAAAAAATTATGCAATTCAACCAATAATTGTTAATTACTACAAAAACAACCCCGAGAGCTTTTTTATTTTTTATACTAGATCGACAGTTTTTGAGCTAAGCTACAATACAACATAAAATTCACAACTGTATGTCTAATACTTTAAGAGTTATTGTTGTATGAATATAGCGTATGCGCAAGCACAAAAGGCCTTTGTCGGAACCCTAAACAGGAAATCATTAAAAAAACATAACATTCATATTGAATTTTATTTAATGTTTTTTCCAATATTAAATGAAGATTAAAATATCTAAAGCAGTTGCTCAAAGTGGCCACCTCCAGCTTGTAGACACACTACGGCTCTCTGTGCCACCTGGGTTTATGAGCGCCTAATTAAATCCAAATCGGATCTAATTTCTTCGGCGGCTGCCATAATTTTTGCGACGAGTTCTTCCCTGGTATTTGGAACTGTAGCGTATACTTTTTGTTTCATATGACCCCACAAAAAATAATCCAAGGGTGTCAAATCGGGTGAGCGAGGCGGCCACGCTACTACACCACCACGACCGATCCACGGCTGTAGATTATTATTTAAATATTCTCTCACTGCTCGAGAAAAATGCGCGGGTGCACCATCGAGCTGGAACCACATACGCCGACGGTATGATAGAGGTAGGTCCATGAGGCTGTCCGCAAACTGTGTCTGTAAGAATTCTAAAAATCTAGCGCCGTTTAATGTAGGTGGCAATTCCAATGGCCCTATCAGCCTATCGTTGATTATGCCGGCCCACACATTTACTGAGAATTCATGTTGAAATGAGCTTGGGCGCACCGCCCTTGGATTTGCGGAGCACCAGAGATGGTCGTTTCTGTGGTTTGTAATCCCAGCTCTTGTAAATTTGGCTTCATCAGTCCACAGTATTCTTTGTAAAAAATTACGGTTCTGTCTCAAATTTCTATTTATCCACGAACAAAACACAGATCTCGCAGCAAAATCTGGTTCGATCACGTCTTGAACCCGTCGAAAATGATAAGGGTGTAACCCTTCTCTTTTCAAAATTCTCCATACATGCCACTTAGACATTCGAAGTTGCACTGAAATCCGTCTAACGCTTAGTCTAGGATCATTGGTTATTAGTCTAAGCACTTCTTCTTCATCTTCGGGCGATACCAAGCGATTGCGTTCATTAACAGCTCTTTGAATACCTCTTTCCGCTAATCTTGAATGCACGTCGATAAAAGTTTGGCGACTCGGTGTAGGCCTGTTAGGGTACCTTCGTCGATATTCTTGTACAGCCAAATTTGCACTTCCATTGCAAAAGCCATACACAAAGTGTATGTCAGCAATATGTTGCGATGAATATTGACGCTGTGCCATACTTTATCACACTTTTAAATACAAAACACTAACGCAGCACGTAAACAGCACGGACGGTAAGTGAAAGTAGCGATAGCGATCACAACGCAGGGCGAGGGACAACTAAACTAACCCAACTAATAATTTGTCCTTAAAACTGATTTTGTTTCAGGTAGTGGACTAATACGTTCTATCTCGCTTACTCACGGTAGTAACGAACAGTATTTCTCGCCTGCTCTCAGATGGAATACAGTGAATGCCATAAATGACACTCTGGCGGTTAACAAAGACGTTTTGTGCTTGCGCATACGCTATGTTCAAACAACAATAACTCTTAAAGTATTAAACATACAGTTGTGAATTTTATGTTGCATTGTAGCGTAGCTCAAAAACTGTCGATCTAGTATAAAAAATAAAAAAGTTCTCGGGGTTGTTTTTGTAGTAATTAACCATTATTGGTTGAATTGCATAATTTTTTGATTTTTTTTTCGACTTTCACATTTTTTTTCAAAAGTTATGGAATTGTGAACACATTGCTTTGTAATGCAGACGGTAGACAATATTATTGCCTTCCGAATAAGCCTATTTTTATCTCAGTATGACTAAAACTTTGAGATATATGATTTTTTTTGTACTCGCATAGAGCATATTTCAACAAAAAAAACAAAATGGCTGCCACATAGCGGGGAAGTGTATTGGACCCAAGCCTATAGTGTAATAGTACTTTAAAATAGCTTATATTTAAGTATTTAGAATATCGCTAGTCCATGTCCGGACACACTGTATAAGACCTCTTAATTTTTTATTTCACGTATTTTGTTTACTTATTTTAGCGTGCAAAAATACCTTGAAATAAAATTATAAGCGTTTCAATTACTACTTTTGAGATCAAGTGACGAAAAAATATTTTAAAATCAAATTGTTTTACTAGTATTCATTTAAATACCTTAGACGTATGACAAGTTAATATTTTGAACTATGTTTATAAGTTAAGAACTCACTTATCGTGTAGAAAACGTTATTATAAGAGATCATTTAATAGTATCTCTGTGATGAATTTTCTTGTATGTGCTTACTTATAAAACAAAAAAATAAAGCATTTATTTCAATTAACAGGCACTTTTGAATTGCCAAGGAGTTGGTCAGTCAGAAATGTTGCCCATCCCAAAGCGTAGAAGGTACCTATGGAGAAAAATAGACAAGAAACTTTTAAATTACAATCAGAACAATTTACTATAACAGTATTAATAACAATTAATTAATACAACAACGAAGCATCAAACCAAATTAATACTACGTCGTCACAAATGAGAAGCAAACATTTGACGCTGCTACCGAGGACTGATTTGCTCCAACTCGTAAGTCCTCAGGCAATCTTGTAATCCACCGCAAGAGGATTGCCCGCGCTTTGACCAGCCACCTTTACGAGGCGGCGCAATTTATGGACGAGTTCCTTAGACGACTTCTTGCGGCTTCCGGGAATATTGAAAGTTCGTGTTGAAGTTAAATACTTAAAAGTTACTGGCCACTGGACAAAACAGTATAGCATTTTTCTTAGGTTTAATATACAAGATCAGTGGTAAACATAGATTTTAGCTACAATTTAAGTTCAGTCTTTCATTATTTATTTTATTTATTCCTTTATTTCAGGCAACTAAGGCCCATAGAAAAAACAATACATACTACTAAAAACATACTTATAAACTAATACATACAAAATTATGACAAATATAATACTATAATAATATAACTTAAAATACTATAAATAAATACAACATAACAAACTTATACTACTGCACACGAAGTGTCGGCGTCGTGTTTCGCTGGCTAATTTCATTTGATGCCTTGACTCGTAAGCTCATTAAGGAGGCATTTTATAATGTATTGCTAACTAAAGGGAGTAATAATAAAGAAGAAGATCCGCGTGTACCTGTATGTTTTATCACTTCTAGAACATAGAAATGCTTAGATCAAATTACATGGCTGTAAACAATCGTCTGTACCGCTTATCTCTTGTGCCTCAGATCCTTGTAAATCCTTAGCCTAATACTGCAAGACATTCGTGAGTAATTTAAGGATTGCCGGCTTCCGATACGTGCCGACAAGTGTTCACGAGCCGACGACTAGTGACTTGAGTTACTACCGATAAGCTATAAATATTATTGATGATAGGTGCTGTAGCGGTAATACTCGGGTGATAAAGATATCCATATCTCATGAAAGTTTATAAGTACAGACACCTTAATCACAGTGTATTTCTATTTCGGATATAACAATAAATAATAGAAATAAAAAAAGTTACTAAAAATTTAAGGGTGTATACATATAAGAAACGTGTTTAGTTTGGAGTTTTTGCCTTGTGTTATGGAACCATTCGTGTGCGACTCCGACTCGTACATGGCCAGAAGCAGTGTAGAAACATGGTTCTTAGATGAGAGCACCAAGAGTAATAATATGACATTATTTATAAATAAAATCATATTATTATTATTATCATATTATATTTATTATTTATAAGTTTTTTTTTTTTTACAATTATCCAACACGACCATAATCACGCCGTTTTCGTTTCGTATTCTTTAAAAGTAGATGTCAAAAGACCAAAAGTGTTACGTGCCAGCTCGCCAGAAAAAAGAACAAAGGAAAATAAAATTTCACACTTCACTCCTGACTCTCCAAAAAGTTTCAATTCAATTCTAACTCAAAAAGGAGGTCAACTATTCACATAACTGGACACTGACACTCATGAAATAACTTCACGATGAGTGCATCGATTGCTCTTTTTGTTTTAGCAGCGATTCGAACATTTTGAACTATCCTAACGATGTAAACGCGACTCAGCGTGAATTTTATAAACATGTTCTTTATGTTGCAAAAATGTATTGGTTTTTGACGGTTTCTGAATAAAAAAATATGTGGATAGATAATCAAATCTAGACACTCGCACTGTCTAGAATATATCTCACAGGTCTAATAGGCAAATCCATCTCTCGTGTTGTACACAACAGACATTTTTTTTTGTACATAATTGCAAAGCGAAAATATTTTTGTATAAGTTTTTTCAAGTACTGAATAACGATTGCTGTATGTGGTTTGTGTATGTAAATGTTAGTTTTGGATTTCGAGACCTCAATATCCAAACAATTATTTACACTAAATCTTCCACTATAAACAAAATTTTCAAGCTGTGTTAAGCAACACGTACCCAGCTAAATAACCATGAAACGAATTAAAATATCTTGGTAATGGGCAGTAATTGAGGTTGGAAGGCGTCCAGCGTCGGCGATCACGTAGGAACGCCGATCGGTACAAATTAGCCCGAGACTCTTGTGTCTGATACTTATGTGAGCCTAGTGCCAATTTGGGAATATTTTTTTCTCAGGTTAAGTTCAACAGATTATCTGGCCTTTGATTGAATTACTAAGATACCTTTATGTATAAGTTATTTTGTGTAAAGTGTGGAAGGCAACCTAGAAAATAAACACAAGTGATACCCATATTAGGTGTACGTGATGTTTTTTAACACTAAAAAACCTAATAAAAAAAGCCTAACATTTGCCTCCGAATCACTGACTCCGTCACTTGCTACCTACTGTTACCTACACGACTCTGAATCTACGAAGAATTGAAACCTCTTCAAGTCCACGTAATCATTTACCCACTAAACTGCCGCTATCCATAGTGAAACCAGTCAACTCCACGCATTACTGCCCTTTATTACAGCCCCCTCAATCACGGGTTATACGCTTCTACAAATAGGATGGTCCTTTAGGATGGTCCAAAGGATGCCAGTTTTTGATCCTTCTCTCCGCAAAGATTGGAAATTCCGTAATTGTGACGTAATAAACGGCCTCTTTGTTTGATGTTGATCGTGCAAAGTTGTATCTTTACTTTCAATAAAATAATAAAATGCCAACAATATAGAATAAAGAGTATTCTATTCTATACAGCGTCAAGTCAAACGACAGACGTAATAATATTAGGGACGTCCTAAGCTACTCATCAATATTAATTAGCTGTTTGCACTAGTGACGCGCACGGTAATGCTGTATATCCGAATAAATGAAGAGGACCGTATGTACGCGCGCAACACGGCCGTGTGCGATTCACTCTCAGTGACTAGCACATTCGAAATCCTGCTCCGGGAGAAGATGCACCTTCACTTGATCCAGAATCACATGTGACCTAACATACGTGCTCTCCACCATTTAGCAGGCAAGAGTTGTTATTGATTCATACTAGTCAACTTTATTAAAATCTGTGTATTCGTAACCCCATACTGGGTAAGTGTTGAACAGCTTCATCTTTACATTTTGTGTATCTGTTATCTAGGCTACCTTGGGCGTGTGCCTTTTTGCTCATAACCTCTTTCATATTGTTTTAGCTTACTATACCTTCCGCATAGTAATTCTTATGCAACCTATTTACCTTCAGCTCTGAGCATTGTGATAGCGACTCAAACTCGACGCATTTATTTAATTTAAAGCATTTACAGGCACTTTAAACAGTCACCAAGTCGGTAAAATAGTCAGAAAGTTGGAAAAGATCTCTACGGAAAAGAAAGAGCAAGAAAATCCAACGACACTATTTCAAATCAAGATATTACATAATCCTGGGTACCTTCTTTTTGTTGCTTTTTTAAGGTGACAACAATGTAAAAATAAAAACGTAAAAATAAGGGAAGGAGCGAGACAACCCCGACACAAGTATTATTAATTACTTACTGGGGTTGTTTCATTCTCATTTGTAAATGTAACCGTTTGAGACACAATAAAAAAAAAAAAGTTTTTTTATTTAAAAATAAAATATAAGTTTGAAGATAAGCCCGGGCAGTAAAGCGATGGCCAATCTCAACTGATGGCACCCGTTCACGAACATGACGAGGGCTTAGCATCATGCAACTCAACCATTTTAAAGGGATCCAATGAGCCAACACGCGCCCCGCCATCAGCGAGACATTTGAATAAGCATGACAAAATGTTTTCCGTATGCAAAATATTTAAAAAATACTTTATCTGGGTGATATCTAGAATATGACAGCAAGCAGCATATATTTACTTGTATCATTACTGTCTTCTGTATTTACGTTCAAAAGAGAAGTACCTGAGTTCATACTAGATTTTTCTGTAGGATTAGATTACGTTTGAAAACAATTCTTTGAGATTGAATTCTTCACTACCCAACAATTTTCACTAGGAACACAGAGCACAGAATGAAGTGAGACTTGGCAAAAATACTTTTATCTAACTTAATACGAAGTGCAAAATCAAAACCAAAAGTCATTTTTTTCAAATTAGGCTAAGAATATCGGCTAAGACTAGCACTTATCGAACAGACAGTCCCAAAAACAAAAAAAAAAACCGGCCAAATCTATAAAAATAAAATAAAAAAGATAAATATGAAAATCTATAAAAATGGCAAAAAAATCATGTCTGTTGTATAGGAGCCCCACTTAAATATTATATTTATTTTATTCTGTTTTAGTATTTGTTGTTATACTAGTAGAGGCAACAGAAATACATCATCTGTGAAAATTTCAACTGTCTAACTATCACGGTTCATGAGATACAGCCTGGTGACAGACGGACGGACGGACGGGCGGACAGACGGACGAACGGACGGATGGACGGAGCCGAGTCTTAGTAATAGGGTACCGTTTTACCCTTTGGGTACGGAACCCTAAAAACGAAGAAGACGTGGCGCAACAAACTCCCCAGCAGCACAGCTGTCTATTCAACTAGAAAAACTTGCTTCTTGACATATATTATTTTCTATATATATTTAGTACGTATGTAAAGTAATTAATTATGACACATAGAATTTTATATCATAATATATCAGCTAGCTCATGGCTAGCTAGCAAGATCTATAATATTTTCCCAATTATGTTGGAGTAAGCTTCCAGTCGAACCGTTTGCAGCTGAATACCAGTATTTTACATGGAGCGACTGCCTATCAGACTTCCACAACCCAGTTTCTGGGTTAAACGATACCCCTTGGTAAGACTGGTTTTCATACTAGCAATATCTATAATATGTATCGGAAATCTCATATATCGGAAAAAAAAACTTCACAACACTATTTAAAGCTGCTATAGATTATGGTGGAGGTGTTACTGCTCTCTGCAGACACCTGCAAGACGTAGTCCTAACGTTCAAAAAGCAGGTAGTTATTGTACTTCCCTTGACCACCTCTTTTTTACAAAGAATTCTAGTCCAATACTAGGCTGGTGCCCGTGGGTTTGTCAAAATGGAAGGTTCATCATTCTCGGTTATTTTATCAAGACAGTTAATAAAATTACTAACTCTACCAAAACCATCGCAACGTCAGTCCAATTAATTCCACCAATTACAATTGGACTGGACTGTGGTTAATATAATGTGCTAACCAAGGGCTGGCGATATATTTTATACTTCCTTTCTCCAGAAAAATATTTCTTGTTTCTACCATCTTAGAATTTTTCACTATGCACAATTTTTCACAGAAAGAAGATATTTATTAAATCGACGCCCGATACAGATTTTTCCAATTTCCATTGCTTGGCAGATTTTTATAAGTTTTGACAGCATTTCTCAAAGTTTGCCGCGCTTTCAGCTTGTCGAGTAGAACTGAAACTGATATTTAACTTTTTTGCAGATTTACAGGCAAGAAATAAATTTTGAAGGAAAGTAATTAGAAACGTAAGACAGAATTTATAAAACAATACTTAAAACCAGTTTTGCTGTTTTCACCAAGGATTTGTCGAGTGCAATTAATTCTGAATGCATGTTAAACGGATATGTACAACGGTATGAGCAATCTAAATTGCTTCTCTAATCACGCAAAAAAATATGCTTCTGTTAGGAGAAGGTTGACATCAGTGAAGAAAAACATCATTAGGAAATTTAAACTCATAAATATAGGTCTGGAATCCACCTTGAGTTAGCGTGGTATTCAATGCTCATGCGTTCACTGTATCAGAAGAGCCCTGCCTTTACACTGCAGTGGGACAGTATTTAGTTGGTATTATTAGGAAAGGGTTACATTTAGACTCTTTTGTGTATCCAATAGACTCCAAACACATGACTTCTAGTTTGCCTGTTCAGCTTTGTCCTGGATTTCAGACTATTATGGTCCAAATGCACTAATATATAGAAGGGATCGCTTATAAGAATATGCTTATTAATCATAGATTCGTAAATTAGTTTTTATATAAAAAATACCGGTCTAGTTTGAGTCGGACTCGCGCACTGGTTGTACAAGGTTGTACAAATTTGTTGGTATATAACTAGAAATTTACGATTTTCGGTTTTTTTTACTTGTGCTAAATGAAATTGCTTCTTGCCAAATGTCATGATTTTAGGTCAACGGGAAGTACCCTATAGATTTTGATTCCCTCGCGAGGGTCAAAATATGCGACATAAACAGAATATAAACACTCGTAGCTTTTGATTGCGTTGGTTTAAAAGTTTTATTTTTTCACTGCTTCAAAGGATTGCCACTTTGAGTATTTCGTATTAATTTCAATTTGATAACTTTACGCGTTCCTGAGAAAAAGTGGTTTTGACCTCAAAAGGAACATCGTAGCGTTGAGGTACGGAACCCTAAAAACAAAGAATTTTCGTACTCATAGAAAAGTTGCAAAACACTACGTGAGTACCCATCCATATATTTGCAGATTCACACATTATACTAAAAAGTAACAACCTGATAGTATTATTTTATTCCATTTTAAAAACCAAGGAGTCGTATCTGTCTACAAAAAAATTGGCCAAGTGCGTGTCGGACCACACCATAATGAAGGGTTCCGTAGTTGGAATGAATGTATCCCAAGAAAATCATGTTCACCCATACATTACAACTTTAAGTTGGTCGATTATTACTCGTAAACTTGTAAAGCCTACTTAGCTGTGATAGGTTTCCTTTTAATTTCGTTATATGCAACTATTTAGCTGGCACGGGGGGGGGGGGAGTCATTTGTAACAAAAAATAGCAATTTAAAGCTTAATATTTCGCAAACGGATCCCTAAATCGAAAAATAGTTTAGTCAAACTCGCAATATTTTTGAAAGACCTATCTAACGATACCCTACGATGCCTCATGGGGTAGACGAGAAAAAAAAAACATCGCTACTTAACGTGTAGAGGAGGTACCCTAAACCTATTTTTTTTCAAGATTTTATTTTACCACTTTTTTGGCGTGATAAATATGTATATCTATGCCAAATGATGGCTTTGTAGTACTAAGATTCTCTAAGCTAAGCTGCAGATGGACGGAAGGACGGATGGACGGACGGACAGACGGACAACGAAAATATAAAGGTCCCTCGTTGACTACGGAACCCTAAAAATATAAAAGTGTTCTAATAAAAATTTACGGCACTCTGTAAACAGACAGGATACGGTAAAATTGTAACCTTTAAACACAATTTGATACGGTTCCGAGAGAATTTTTATATAAAAGGGAGTGCTGAATTAGAAAAGAGATATTTCAGTTTATTCGTCAGGTAGGTTCGAGTATCAGGTTTCCAGCGTAAATATTTTATTAGTAGCTATAAAATATTTTATTAGTAAGTATCAAATATGCAATAAACCTGGTGACACGTTTCCCGATATTATTGACGTCTGTGTGAATGGAGTCTACTATGTAGGAACTGCATAGGAATGCTCCTTGATTTTGACGCTCTCCTATTAGTTGATAAGGAAATGGTATTTTCCTTCATAAAATACTTATCAATCGCATATTAAAATTACATTTTAGAGACACTTTGATATATACCCCTTTACTAATAAACGTTGTATAGCGTCTGTATAGTTACACAACGCTTTGTCTTCTTCTTTCCAAAGTCAAATTACTGACGACTGAAAGAGAGAAATCGGTGTGTAACTATTCATCTGATATAATACGTTTATAAGTAAGGGGGCTAGTGTCTAAACACACTATGCCGAAGTTACGCGACCGAAGTTCGGCGGCTGATTTTACGTTCCGACGTATTGGGCTGATATGACACACCTTAAGTGCCGAACTTACGCGGCAGAAACTCAGTTCCGAAACTTTGTGTGTGTATTTAGTGTCTCGAGCGCTGTCGTGGCGTCGTGTCATGTTATCTACACAGTTGGACAGACATACGCAAAACAAAGTGATCTTGTAATTACTTTCGAGGTGCGAAACCCGAACTTACGCCCGACCGAAGTTAGGCTGTACGCTATGACGCGACGTAATTTCGGCATAGTGTGTCGTCAGTAATTCAAATAGCATTGCAGGCGTAATTGTGCTGAACTTCGGTCGCGTCACTTCGGCATAGTGTGTTTAGACACTTACGATTGCTTAAGGTACGTGCAAGAATGCATTACTGAAATATACTTCAGAATGAAAGAAACGTCTACTTTGATTTACGCATTACTTAAAATCATTTTATATCTGAGTAAATGCACAAAATTATTAATGTGACATTACTGATACTCAGAATACTGATATTCAGCTATATCCAGTTAGACTGGGAGCCGAGCCTAATATGGTTGGGAAAAGTCTAGGCGGCTGATGATGTTGACATTTATACTCAGAGCACAGACAGAGCAGCGCCGACATTACAAGGGAAACCTGTTGTAGTAGACGGGGCGCTGTAAAAATATATTAGACATCTCGAGCCTCTAAAGTACAGCATCACTAACAGCATGTCGTCCCCACATTGCTAACACAAGTGCATGTACAACTCCCCTAAAACGTAACCCGTAGTTCACGCCGGGCACTCTTCACGCTGCTTTATCGCCGGGAGTGCGCAGACACGGCGCTAGTAGCACAAATACTGTCACACTATCTCGATTTTATGTAGCAGGGGACTAATCTTGATAATGGCGGATGAGATGGCACTTTGGTGTCGAGTGGAGCCTGCTGCTAGTTCGGTGACTAATTATTTTACCTTAGGGTAATTACATTAGCTGTCAGTTTATTATAATACTTATTTTCATTTTGTTAAAATGGATACATTTTATTTGGAAATCAAATAAAATACATCCTTAATTTTATTTTAGTTGGATAAAAGTTCAACTCATTTATTTTATTTCAGTGCTTCCTTAACTTTTAATTATATTTGTTCAACAATTATTTACTAATTTGCTGCTTTTTCATTTTAGCATACGGCCTCAGTTTCAAGCAGCAATATTAACCTCATTGACGCTAATTACCACTCATTTCACTCCCTCGGTATTACGGACGTAAAATTCCATACAAATGTACCTATTTCCGTAACCTACTTTACTTAAAGAAAGTAAGACACCAAACTCGTTAGTGAAGGAACAAATTTGCCAGCGAGACGAAGAAAGTTGAACGCGATGCGACGCTATAAGTCAGCGAGAGATGATATAAATCATCGCACGAGTTTCGGCAGCTATTTATTGAGTGCTCGGTTTGTGATGGAGTTAGGGAAATGTGCTGGTAGAGGAGGTTTTGAGGTTGATCCTCAAACAAATAAAGCTGTTTATTCAGCAAGCATAGGCTCAGACTTAAAACCCGTCAGAATATTCAACTTATTTATTTCAGACTGTTTCAGTATTTACACTAACACACTCGACTCACTATGTGTAAATTAAACAACACAAGGAAACGAACCATCCAAAACGGAACATGAAATTAATTACAACAAACTGTCATGGCGCCGCACAACATTCTAAGCTGAAATCTCACAAATATAAAGGGAAAATTGTTTTTCAGCGTAAAAGCGCTCTTGAAAACTGCAATTGTACGTTCCACGGCTTGAACTGCCCGATTTAGTTAAAATGTTTCAGCTAACATAACATTACGAATATAAAATTGTGTTATACTCGTACGAATTTCATTTGCAAGTACGAATGTAAAGAAATTGAATGAGTCTGCGAAGTGCTGCTTGAATTCATGACAACCTGGTACTTATTAAATGTAATTTAGTAAAAAGTGGAGGTCTTGAGAATCTCTTGAATGGTTTAATGACTGTAATATCTGTCAGTAATAAAACGTGTTGGGTTATTTTCATTTGTTTCTTTGAATGCGACGGAAGGAAGGTGAGGGAGGACGAAAGTCCTAAAGTAGGTATTAGCCTGCTACTGAAGATTTCTAGACGACCTTATTATAAATTCTGAGAATCACCATTGCTTTATGAAAAATCGAAATCTGTTGAATACCGCCTTTTGGAACCATTAAATACCAAAAGGCGGTATTTTTACACCCTTAGATCAAGGGGTACCCTAATTATTACCCAGCAACTGGGTGGTGGAAATCTGATAGGCATTCACTCAATGTAAAATACGAGTATTCAGCTTCATCCGCTGAGACTGGAAGCCAACCTCAACATAGTTGAGAAAAGGCTAGGCAGATGATGCTGATGACACTCTTAGAATTAATTATTGAATTAATTAATTATTTTATTATTATCTATTTGAATTAGTATCTTGGGAAAATAACGACGTGACCACCCTGTGGCGTAAAAAGGCTAACAATTTCAACATTTAAATCACTTAAAAGGTGAAGATTTTGTTTCCTCACAAAAAAAGGAATAAGTTAGTGCCGTCAGTTTTTAATAAATTATAATAAAATACTCAATGGAAACTAAGGATAAGCTATTAAAAATCTACGGAATAGTTTCTAGCCAGCAGCATCAAACTGAAAAGAAAATTTAAAGAAATAAGGTGCAAAAATAGCTCTCGACTGTAGTATTTGTCGACGGAATCGAACAATCCGCTCGTTGCAGTACCGTCGGCAATCTGATCAGCGACTCGATAACAAAATAACATTGTATGTACAAGTGTGCCGTGTGCAGGATCGGGACGAGAAATTGATACTACTTTCGAGAATTACGAGGACTAGACGTAGAATACTATGATAATGTTTAGTCTTTTCGTAAGTATCTATTCCTAAATATACACGCCTTGGGATACACGAAGAAGCCTCCTCGTGTAGCGCAGTTTTTTCCGCCAGGTACTCAACGCGCACTCGAGCGCTTGGCGCATCTTGGACAGTCACACCCAACACCTTATTTGACTGGCCAATTCTTCCCTTGCGGTGGTGGAGCTAACGCCCGCCTGGTTTGCGACCGGCGTCCAGCAACCTACTGTATTTCGTCGATGCGTGGGAGTTCCAATGCCTCAGGCATCTTCTGGGCACACTCGTTCCATCATAGACCTCATCCATCGCTTTCCATCAGGCGTTACCAAGATTAAGAGCGGGCCCATTCAGCAATAAAAAAATTAAATTAAAAAAACTTAGGGGCAACAAAGGTCGCTAGCTATTATTTAATGTATCAAAGAATGCGGAGGTAGCAAAGCAACGTTTTTCTGGCATCAAGGATTACATACGGTAATCACAACTGCCTATTTATTTTCGTTCAATCTTTAAAACCATTGTCACGGAGTAATGATGATGTGAACGACATTACCCCAGAAGAGAATGATTTTTGGAACAAAATATTAACTGTGGTTTTATTATAGTAACAATGTCATAGTAACATACAAAATTTGCATATTTAAATAATTACTATCCACAAAATAATTATTTTGTTGCCACTACACCAACTTTTCATGGAGTATTCGATACAATATTTAAATATTTTTACTGTGAAATAACACCAACTCACAATGCGAGCCCATTTGAAGAAAGGCTTAATTTTTAGCAATATTCAGATGTTGAGTGCTATTGTGTTATAAATAATGGTTATACTTGATGATGGAAGAACAGAAAATAGTTTAATAATGAATGTTTTAATTTAAGTCTTTTGGCACGGACTAGATAATCATTTCGTTAGATTGATCTAGTCCGATGTCTACTACTATGATGTTATTTGTATATGAATATTTTTTGGTCGCGGTTATGTGATAATCGAAACAATCATGGAAATTGATTCATCCTTTATAATCAAAAATCAGTTAATAATGAAACTCTATAATATTATAATAAAACCTCTAGAAACAAACGTGACACTAAAGTTTTCGCTCTCCCAATCTCAACAGTTTAGATAACGAGTTACAGTTGTATAACCACACGATACAACATAAACTTTGCGCCGCGAAACACCAATTAAAAGCAACAACAGAACTATTTCATTATTTAGTAGTGTTAGCTACTTAGCCCCGTGTTGCCCGGGCAATGGGCATCCCAATCGTGGAGGGTACATTTTTTTATCACTTCATCTAAATATTCAGTGGAAGGCGTAAAAACCGCGCGCCGGTAACTACTGCCTATCGGGTGTAGATACACTAAGACATAAAAAATAAAAACTTTTTTTTCGTAGTATTTTAGGAAAAATTATACCTATTAGGAAAAAAAAACAATATGAAAAATTTTATACCATGACAATGTATTGAATTCAGCACATGATTGTAGACCCCCTAGCGTAAAAATTTACCGATGTTTATGAAAAAAAAAAGCTTTTTCATAGAAAAGTGCAATATCTACGCGGTTAAAATGTATGGCACAGCTATTTTTTTTTTTAATAACCGGAAAAAAAAAATCATCGCAGGGGGGTTCAAAATCATGTACTGAATTCATGGTTACAGTTTGCGCACTGGTTAAACATTTATCCTGTATTTTAGTAGCTCCTAATTATTTTTCTATGAAAATGATAGCAACTAATAGGGTTGGCGTTGGCAAAGTTTTCTTGTTGCAGCACGCGTTGCTACGCGTGTTGTTTTTTGAAACGTACGAGTAGATACTAAAGAAATACAGACAAAATCACACTAATATTATAAAGGCGAAATTTTGTTTGTGTGTGTGTGTGTGTGTTTGCATGTTTGTTACTTCTTCACGCTCAAACGGCTGGACCAATTTTGATGAAAATTGGCATGCACATAGTTTATAACCAGGATTCTTATCTCGATATTCCCACGGGATCGAAACCTATACGGGTGAAACCGCGGGGCGCTGTTAGTTGAGAATAATTTCTACGCACGACACTTTGAGAAATAAAAGTGGTTGTGCTAAACATGCAGCAGCATTTGCATGCATGTTCTGTACAACGCATCCACAATTCCACGTACTATCAAAATTTGTCACAAGAAATAAAAATACAACATGCTAAAAATAACCATTATACATTTCACGAATTCCTAGTATGTCCCCCATGCCAATACAGGCTATTAGAAGGCGTGAAGGTATCGGAGGTAGGCAGTAAAGCAGATTTACGAGTGGCGTGCACAATGAGAGCCCTTATGAATTCGCAACGTATCGGCCTGCGAACAATTTCGATACGCTTACATTTTTAAATAAACTTGCTTTGTTAATAGGTCTGTTTGAGTTTTACATTACTGACGAGGCTAGTGGGTTTTTTACTGATGTGGTTTTAGATGAGTTTCAATGGAGTGTTCTAAAAGGTAACATGATAATTATAATACCTATGTAAGTACCTGAATCGGAATAATGGATGTATATGTTTATAGTAAATGATTTATAAAAATGTCATCTTCAAATTTGATTGAGATTAACAAACATGATCAAAATTATAAGAAAATCCTTTAGCTTTGGACCGGCAAGAGTATCTGACCTAGAACTCGGCTACTAGATGAAGGGAATCTGATATTTTTTTCCCCAGCCTTTTAAAAAATTCTGAAACACATTGTCTTAGATTACTTTTTTAGAAATGACTAGCGACCCGCCCCGGCTTCGCACGGGTGCAATGGAGAAACACTGATTATTTTAGAGCCATTATTTCTCGTAAAAAGTATAGTATAAAAAATGGTTATTGTGGGTTATCCCTAAGAGATAGACATATACCATCGCGGACTTTTTTGTAGACCTTTTTAAGGTGTACAATACTGTAGTACATTATTTTGATATATCTCGACGGGTTCAGCCAGCGTTTACAATGTAAGCGCAAAAAAATGTGTTTATTTACGACATTACATTAGAAAACTCTAAAATTATCAGAGTTTCTCTACTATATTATGCATGTATTATACATATAAACCTTCCTCTTGAATCACTCTATCTACTAAAAAAAACCGCATCGAAATCCGTTGCGCAGTTTTAAAGATCTAAGCATATATAGGGACAGACAGACAGGGAAGCGATTTTGTTTTATATTATGTAGTGATGAATCAAATCACCAAGGGGCCACTGATTGATCTAGTAAAATAGTCTAAAATGGAGCAAATACAAACATTAAGCAAAAATGCAAGCACTCGCGACAGCTGCGATCTATCACGAAGCAGACGAAGATAAACTAGTTGCAATAAACGGCGCAACAGCTATCTTAATTCAGGTTCAAATTAAATTGAATCACTTCTATAACAGTAAAAGAGCTCCTTGTGAAGGATCTAATCTGGGGAATTATTTCGACCGTACTTAGCAACAGCTAGTTTCATATACAGGTAAATTCAGGGAAATGAATTGTTAAACAAATTTACTAACATATTAAATTGTTCATAAAACAACACAACTATTATTCTGTAATAGCTGTATGAAATAGCTATACAAATTAACGTAACGTGTCATTTTGCTTTACAATTAATCCGTCCGACATTTTTATTGATCATAAGATCAAAAAACAACTGATTAGGCATAGGTGGCGGTAACTACATAACATCACGTAGGACATTCGTGTTAGCATGTTTGCCAAACCTATCACATAAAAATAATGTTTAGCAATTCTGTCAAACGATGCGTGTTTTGGGGTCCAATCCGCAATACATGTGGAGATCGGTTCTGTTTAAGGTTTTAAGCCACTTACTGGTGGCTTCAAGAGCACATTACATCAGCAAACGGCGGTAACTGCGGTGTAAACACATTGTAACGGCCACGAGACGTCACTCCTGCCACTACGCTCTATTGACGCGCTGGCGTGTGGCCAAATACTTTGAAATCGCTCAGCAGCTGCTCTGCTTGAATGTAAACCTTACTGGATGGGAGTAAGGGAAGAATGATGTGCATTAATAAGTTTGTTCGTGCGGTCAGTATGACCAATTTATTTTTGCAGTTCACTCCAACCGATTTTCAACTGTGTGTCTAAACAATATAGTTGAGTATTATATACCAGAACTAGATAGCGTTGGTTATAGCTGGATAATAGTAACGGTAACGGGAAAAGGCTTAAGGGTCGTCTGGGGTGATGTTCAGTTTTTTTTACACGTTACATGCAAAAATTAAGCGATACTTTAAGAAAGGCATCTGGTTTTAGTGTAGTCCTATTCCGAAGCAATAAGGTTGAGAATTGCTTGTTAAAAATGAAATGTTGTATAGCCATAGTCATGAATCCGGTTATAGTGGACGTTCCAAATGGCTGGTAATAATTTTGTGCTCAAATAGCAATCCGTCTGGAATGAAGTCCGGTGACCTCGGGTGACCTCTGTTGACCAATAAGGCAGATATTATTGGACTTGATATAGAAGTTATAGAAACACAAAAACGTATCGCTAGAAAAGCAAATACCTGACGGTGCTTACTCAACGATTTATTACTAACAGAACAGATTCCAAGAAAATACGCTATGTAGTACCAACTTTGGAATAATACATCCGGGAATACCTACAAGTAAATCAGTAAAAATAATGATAATATTTTATTTGTTGATAAGCACGCAATTTGATAACAATGTTCAATATAGGATAAATGACTGTACCTACTTCCTGACTGCGATTTGGCTATAACTTTCAGATTTCCTTACGGTGGTTTCCTCTACCTTAAGTCCTAAATCTTAAATTAAGTTCAATATGCTAATTAAAAAACCATTATTTACTACCCGTGTTTAGTTGGCACATTCGAATAAAACAAGTCACAACAAGTGATTGTATTATTTTGGTTTAAAACAAAAGCAAGCGCAAGACAAAGACGAATCACTGAACGAAGTTGTGACGTCACTGATAGCTCCATTACCGGACAAACAGTCACCGACGTAATCGATTTAGTTGCTCTGCGCTCGCGCTGGATAAATTGATTTCAGATTTACCGTGGTACAAGTTATAGGCAATAGCAATTGAATTTGTCAGGAGTTAGGATGCATTTTCACTAAGGATTTATTTATTTATTTATCCTCACACTGGAACGCCATTCAGCAATTACACCAATGAAGCAAAAAATCACTTCAAGTGCTGGTTTCCATCCATCCTGTGCGCGGTGGACATCAAACGGGCGGCGATGTGCGAGGATGCACACATACTACACATGTGCAATACCCACTTATAGGATACTTTCATTTTCCTAGCCTCGCACATTGCAGCTATGGTGGAAAAGAGCTCCGCTTCCGCTAGCGAGATCTTGTACAGTAGCATACGAAACAAGCGACTAAGTTGATTGATGGGACGGCAGCTATAGATGTTATTGAATATTTTTGTGTTATTCGAACATTTCAAAACTCGCGATGTAGGTATGTACAGACGCCAGCATATGAAACTACTACAATCTGTCAAATTTCTTTAATAGATTTCAGCTTTATCGCTAAAGCATAAGGTTCAAAGTTGATTGGGAAAATTTGACCGTTTTGGGTAGCTTTATGTGCTGGCGTCTGTACATCTGCAGAGAAATATGCCTTTTTACAATGTCTGCTGATTCTAAACTACGAAACTCATTTTTCTTCATCAATTGATTCGAAAATGCTACTCGCTTTGTTTTCTTAATACTAGATAAACTGCTGAAAATGCATTATAAATATCTCAGTTCTACAAGTCTAAAGAAAAACAGCTACAATTATATTCCTGTTATTGTGTTTAAGATTTTTTTCTTTTTTTGTGACATCTGGTTCCACAAGCACCCGCTATGAGCCACTATCTTATACCATACCTTTCTGTCGCTAAAGTCGTCGCGACGCGTTCAAGCAAAGACAGCTATCGCTCGCCGTGCAGCGAGAATCAATCTATTCGAATACAGCTCTGAATTTTTACCTGCAATACTGGACAACAACTTCCCATACATATCCGAGATCTGTGTGAAAATAGAACAAACCTCGAGAATTGATGTTAGAGAGACGATGTTGTTCGGTGCGTCGAATGTCCGCAGAAGTGATTGTTATTCGTCTGCGTTTTGACGTGTTTTCTGTGAAGATACTCATGTTTTTAGAGGAAGATGTAGAAGATTTTTTAGATTAAAACTGCATTAAAGCCGTCTTCAAAATATAAGCTTACAGGAGCATCAAAACCTCTGATGGACGGCAGCGGTGCATTTCAACCTCAAAACCAAACTGAAGCAAAACCTGACGCTTAAACCCAAATTAAAATTTTCGTTGAATTATTAAATCATGCTCAATAGCATAATGTAATCATGTTCAAATTTCAGATAAAACTCAGGACAAAATCCCTTGCAGTGCATCAAGAGTGCACAAGGTAAACAAGCAACCTATTCTAATCCGTTTCCATCGAGCTCTCGTTCAGTATGCCTGGTGCGAAATTCTGCTGCCTTGATACCTGAGGATGTAAAACCTCTAATGACAGATATATTTAATGCTAAGCGGATTACGGTATCGTGGCCAGGATTAGTCCCGTGCCATCTGCTGCAATGCTGCGAACTAAGGAGAAATAATGCAATGAATTATGTAGACGATGGTCATTTACATAGTTTGTTTTTAATAACATAACATAACATCACACCTGTGTTAATCACGAAACATTTCAACTTTTAAAATAAAACATGTATTCCACATACAGGTGTGAGTTATGTTCTGTTATTAAAAACAATCAATATACATATAGTAATATATATTTATATATATAACTATGAACAGCTCAGCTCCTACAGACATTGACGATAAATATTAATGATTAAATCATGAAGATATTATTGCCAAGCTGTCTATGTTGTAATATTAATTATGCTTATCTTAACTGTACATAAGGTAAGCACATATTTCAGTAGTTAGTTATATTTTTAGAGCCTTTGCAATAAACCGGACACAAATACGGGCTGCTAATGAGAGCGTCCTTATAAAAAAAAAATATCATTTTACCCGACCTAGGAATCGTTTTCACGTTTAAATGTGATTTTAAATGGCCTACTCGTAATAAATGATTTGACTTTGTCATGACGCCGTGCTCAGCAGTCTAGACCAACGAGGCAGGTTGTTGAATAAAAGAGGTTTGAGAATAAACCATTCAATAAGTAGAGACTTATAACTTGAAAGTTATACCATTAGGCCAAGTTCATTGAATATATCATCAAGAGACCCAAATTCTGTTCAAACTTAGTAAGTTGTGACTATAATGCAAGTCAGAGCAATTGGGTAGTTGAAACAGACACATCTGTCCTGTTCTTGTATTATGAATGAAAAAAGTTAAGAACATCAGAGGAAGATTAATTAATATATTAAGATAAATATTGGTGCACTTTGAGTGTGAGAAGCCAAAAGTCTAATTAACAACTAAAACGTTATTGAACACGCCATAAATAACACTAATTAATCAACACATTACACCATTCCTACAGCAAACTCAAAACTAAATTTCTCCTAAGTTTTCAACACTTACAATAACAAGTTTCCAACACATTCCACGTCACATAACAAAGCACGACGAAGTAAATGTATTTCAGATTTAATCTATGTTAAGTGATCCGCTGCGAGATGATAACAATATAAACGTCAAGATGCTTCTGTTGATTAAAGATTGCTATCTGCATCCCTTTCTAACTCGAAAAGTGTGATAGAGAGGACCAGCGAATCAGGTGATTGAATTGTATCGCACGCACAATAGAATGAAAATTAGATTTAGTGAATCACATTGTTCGTCTGCTTGTATTGATAAGTGATAATTTCAGAGCAATAAATGGCTCGTATGTGTATGAGTTTCGTAAGGGCGAATAATTGTAATGTAATTGTTGTCATGAGGCTGGAATTCACCTACCTTTAATCATGCCATCTTAATTTATAGATTTCGGAAAACTTACAGCTAGACAGGCTAATCAGCAGTGGACTGCGATAGGCTGAGTCAATTCAAATATATTTGCAATGACATTGTCTTCTTAAAATGTTGTCCTGAACCCTTTAAAGGTTGAGTTTTCCAAACCATTATATCAATAATTTTTAGTACTAACCACCAACAAACCAGGTCAACAATAAAATCGCAAGCAATACATCCACAATGCGGCATTATTACCCAGTTGCAGTACAATTTCACATCATAATCGGCACGTGCCTTAAATTCCGGAGCACTGTCTACGTTGCACTCTGGTCCGTCACGGCGCGCGGCGAGAGGCTAGGGAGCTATAAATTGAGCTCGAAAGCTCACACCTGACAGCTACCGAGTTCAATTAAACTGACGCTACGTTTTATACGTAATTTGATGATGTGGGGACTTTAAGAAGATAATTTATGAGACGGAGATAGAATAGTGTAGATGTTGTTATTGGAAAATCGGGCCAAATAACTTTAAACACATTAAAATATACACAAACATGCTATATAAATGCTATGTTTCTACACTATACTAATAAACGAAAGTAATTCTGTCTGTATGTTGCTCTGTCGGTTTCACGCCTTAATGGATTTGGCTGTTTGGCACTTGGAAATGGTAAAAAATAAAATTAAAAAAATTAATTAAATTAGGGTACTCCATAGACAAGTTTAGATGTTATTACAAAATTGCCTACTAAAAATACGTCAATTTACGTCAGGCGCTGACTAATTTGACAAGACTTACCTAATATTTATCTTCTGTCCTTTTCTTAAAGAAATAGAAAGAAAAAGATGCACTGAACTTAAATTCAGTTTAGTTTGTGAACAAGAGAATCGGCGCCAATGAATGTTTTATCAAAATTATGATCACAAACAACAGAGCTCGTTCGTTTTATTTAAAGTTTGTATGCGTAACTATTCATACCGACACAGCTACGAGTATCCGTGTATCGGATGTAAACCGATGTCTTAGCCTTTGCGAATAATCAGCGTCCAGAAGGCAGCTATCAGATTTGTACCGAAGATAGCGTGTAAAGCTTTTTTGGACCCGTTCTATGCGATTCACATGTGTACCATAAATTGAATTCCAAACAGATGACGCGTATTCCAAAACGATTCGTACAAATTAATTATAGAGTATTGCCGGTCGATTCTGGAAAAATTTCACCGTGATAACTAAGTTGAAGTGAGCTTAGAGTGAGCTGTGAGTCATGCTAATGCTAGGGATTGATACTATTGCCAACTCACTCCACGCTAACTTCACCCAAGTTTTCACGGTGATATGGTTACAGAATCGCACGGCTGTTAAGGTTTGGACCGTTCTGAAGTCATAACAGGTTCTTTTTGTGAATCCCAGTGTTTTAGCAGCCCCAGAAACAATAGAGTCAATGTGAGGTATGAAGGTAGGCTTACTGTCAAGGTGTCACCTAAGTTTCGAATTTTGTCGACTTTTTGAAGTACTCTTCCTTTGAGAGAATATGAAGAAGTGAGCGTACGGTATTTTTTTGTGAATGTTATATGGTAACACGTATATATATAAGTTTTGATATCTTTTGAGTAAGGTGAAGTGATTTTCGATTACGAGACTCAATTTTAGCATAATATTATTTAAGTAAGGGTGATTTGATTTTCGCATCGCCGACTGACGGTCCTCCGATTTAATTACGGAACATAGCTGTCGTCAGCTGCTAAAATTTATCGCATTTTATGCGATAGATTTTAACAAATTGTTCAAATTAATTTTAATGAAAACTAGGCTTGCGGATATTCTTCATGCATGGTGGTTTGATACGATGGCCTTAGATACTCGTGTCCTGCCAAGGAGAGCTACACACTTGTTCAGGTCACATTTGATTCGGCAGTACTCGTTAGACAACAAAAAAGACTCGAAGCAATTACTACTCTTAGTAGCTCAACTGTCAGTAAAGACACAATTACTTTTTGCATTGTTACCGATTTTAAGGAGATTTCGCGACATCAGAGCGGATATTCGGCTTTCATTCGTCTCGTGAAAGTGGCTAGGACAGACCGAAGACGGAGGACAGGGTATTGTAGTGCGGCCTGAGAGAAGCCTATATTCTGCAGTCATCTGCCATAGGCTTAGTTGATTGTTATTGATTGCGCCGATTGGCAAATTCCGTTCATCTACCCTCAGAAACATGTTCGCATCAGGTCGGCAAATTCGAGCTAAGCCATCATCATCTACATTATCCGATTTTGTCACCGATATACACGAACAGGTGTGCAGCACACCGAAACAGGCGTAAATACTAATAATATCACGTTTTTTAAGTCTCTTCAGAACTTCCCGTAAAGAGGTCTGAAGCTCTTAAGCCGTTTGATACCGTTGATGAGAATAAATTGAAATACTGCTAACTTTTAATTAATATTAAGTAGCAAGCGAGTCTCCTCATTAAAAACTCATGTAAAGTGGGCGAAAATTAATAAGTTCCTTAGTTGAGTTTATCGTTTTATGAGGACTGACTTTCTGGCGGATTGATGTGGTAAAAAGAGGACTTCATTAAAATTGCATGACATTGTTTAGAAAAAATAATTTTTGATGAAACTGCGTTTTATATACTATATATTCAATGCAGGAGGAAGACAAAATCTGCAACACAAGCCGATTACAGCTTCTGAGCCTTGTTTTAAGCTTTAGTAAAAGCCTCATATGTTATTAGACCATTTCTTTATTACGAGTATTAATCATCAAATTCGTAGATTCATGCAGTTTGATAAAAACAACTTTTAGAATTCAGCTGGGCTGAGCAACGTTTGGGAAGCTTCGTCGAGTCTTTTCGTCACGTATTCCACAGAACCTAAAGACTAAGGTCTTCAATCAGTGCGTCCTGCCAGTTATGACTTACGGAGCCGAAACGTGGACACTCACGGTACGTTAGGTCCATAAATTCAAAGTCGCTCAGCGAGATATGGAACGGACCAAGCTTGGAGTCTCTCTGAAGGATCGAATCCACAACAAGGTGATCCGGCAGAGAACCAAAGTTGACGATATAGCTCACAGAATAAGCAAGCCGAAGTGGCGATATCAGCCGTAGAACCGATGACCGTTGGGGTAGACGCGTTCTTGAGTGGAGACCGCGAATCGACCTTATATGTACCTAATAAGAAAGTGATTTAAACCTTGAAGATTGTCTCAAAAAGACTTCAAAACTCAGAGTTTTGACCTTACAACTTTCAAACTGTTTAAATTATTAGAATGGAGTGTGCGACTTAACAAGACTCAATTTACAATTTTTCGTCAATTTGCTTCATTCAGTTCCAATTGGGATTTTGCCAATTGCCATTACATAGAAGTTTAGATTGGTTCGTTTAAAAACAGAGTTTTATTAAAAATAAATTACTTTTTTCTGACGATTGAACGCTAGGAGCGGTTCAGCATTATTTGACAGGCTTTTAACGTTAATTTTTAATATAATTCTTGAAAGAAATTACTTTTGGTCTATTTTGGTGATAGTACCTATATACTCGTATATATATGTATATATTTGTAAGTAGTAAGTATGATGATTTTCCTTTCATATATCCTGAAACCTCCCAAACCTAAGCCCAAGGTTTTGTACAGGCGTTGTTTTGCGCGCATGAACGTCGAGAAGCTCAAAGAAGATGCATCTGTGGTTGACTGGGAGCCTATGACGGAAGCTACCTCAGTTGACGACAAGGTTGCAATGTTCAGTGATGTTTTAGTAAACCTTTATAACATCCATGCTCCCGTCAAAAAGGTTAAAATAAACGCCCACCTGCACCATGGATGTCTAGAGGTAGACAGAAGGCAATGCGACGTAGGAACCGCGCGTTCCATAAATTTAAAAAGGATCCTACTGATGAAAACTGGAAATCACTTAAGGCTGCAAAAAATAGATGTAATCAGATGATACGCAATGCTAAACGCCGCCATATTCATTGATACTCGTACTATCAATTTTTCCTATTCTGCCGATATTTGGAAATATCTTGAAACTCTTGGTATCGGAAAATCGTGACATTTAGATATTCCTAGATCAATTGACTTAGACGATCTCAACCAGCATTTCTCCACTGTTTCTACCATGGATCGTCTAACCAAGCAACAAACTCTCTCTCTCTCTAATTTGTGGTCTATCGCGTCCTCATACTATTTTTTTTCAGTTTCATTCCAGTTGAACGGGGAGATTTTTTTTTTTAAACGTGAGATCAGAAAGATCATTCTCTCCATCAAATCAAAAGCGGTGGGATGTGACAATATCACCCGTGTTATGATCATTACTATTGTGGATTATATCCTACCCACGATTACCCACATTATAAATTTTTCCTTGTGCTCCGGAGTATTCCCTTCCATGTGACGTAAAGCCTATGTTCATCCACCACCTAAGGTTTCCAATCCCTCAAAAGGTTTCCAATCCTTTTCCTACCGAGTTCCGTCCATTGCTATCCTTCCCTTTCTATCCAAAGTGCTCGAGGACTGTGTCCACAACAATTCTCTAACTTTGTTCATTGTACCTAACTCAATCATCAGTTCTCACCAGTCTGGGTTTAGGCCTGGGCACAGTACTTTTTCCGCACTCCTTAAAGTGATTGGCGATATAAGGGCAGGACTGGAGGACAACAAAGTTATTCTTCTAGTGTTGGTTGATTTCTCGAATGCCTTCACTAACGTCAGTCCCAACATCCTGTTAGCCATTCTGTCCTATGTTATGGTCTCTCCTGAAGCACTGGAATGGTTCTCCTCTTACCTTCAGGAAGATCAGCAGTCCGTTAATGTTGGAGATTTTTCTTCTAGATGGTGTGATTTAGAAAGTGGCGTTCCTCAAGACAGTATACTTTCTCCTCTTCTGTTTTCTATTTTTATTAATCTTACAACTTCCCAAACTTCAGTGTGCGTGTCATCAGTATGCGGATAACTGGTAGTTGTACTATCGTGGGAAGGTTGATTAATTACCTGACACCATCAACAAATTAAATAAGGACTTGATAGCTATAAAAACCTGGCCTAGTAGATTTGGTTTAGCTGTAAGCCCTACGAAGTGTCAGGTGATCATCATTGGCAGTTTTTTATAGTATTAGCAAGGTAGATGGTACAATCTTGCCGGCAGTTCTCTTCAATGGTACGATCGTTCTTTTTGAGACTGACGTGAAGGACCTAGGCTTGAACATTGATTGTACCCTGAACTAGCGGATTCAAGTCGCTAGGGTGAGGCAGAAGGTTACTGGAACGCTGCGGGCTCTGTATCGTTTGAAAAATTTATTTCCATCAAGAACGAAGACAATGCTTCTGCAGTGTTTTATTTTCCCTATCATCGATTATGGTGATGTGTGCTACTATGACCTGAATTCAGATCTCCTTGACAAACTGGACCGTCTTCTTAATAACTGCATTCGATTCCTTTCCATTCTGCGTAAATATGATCATGTCTCTGCGCATTGGTCACTTTCAGTACATTTGCGCCAACCACAATAGAAATCTACGTTCATCACACAAACGTCTTCTCCAGTGTCCCACTCACCGCACAGACTTTATACACTCTTCCTTCTTCATTCAGTCTATCTCTCTGTGGAATGCGCTCCCCCAGGAAATCAGGATGGCTGTCAACCGATTATCTTTTAAAGTTAAGCTTTGTGAGCACACCCGCGTGAAGCTGGTAATATCGTCACAACGCTAATATTTTCTCATTGTTTGTCTTATTTCTTTTTAGTATATTCATGTAATTGTGTATATTTATTTGTGCTTATTTGTGCGTATATGTAATTAGGTATTTATGTCGGAGGAGTGAAGTAAAAGGTTTGTTTACGTACTAATAGCGCCATCTATTAGCGTATAAGATACATTAATCGATTAATCAAATCAATAACAATTGTCATTGAGTCAGTAGTTCGAGTCGAGGTTGTCAATGTCTTGTCGCGTGTGGCTTTTAGCATCAGCTATCAGAAGGTGAGACTAGTGTGTTAGCGACATGACAGATTGCACATCCAGAGCTCGACTGCGCCGGATGTGCGCACTGATTCTACCCGGTTGGGTACGTGCAACATGGCGGACACCGATGGAATTTCGGATAAAAATCCCTCAACATCTCCGACATATATTATATTTAAAGTTTTAATAGGTTTATGGGTATCTTTATATTTAAAATATTTATTCCTCAATTTTTATATATGCACCTACTACTAATTTTCTCTGCATCAGCCAAAGGTTGACTGGTAGAAAATGCCTATGGCATTAAGTCCGTCTCTGTACATTTATGTGCTTGAAGAATTAAATAAATAATAAATAATTATATAATCATTGTTAATGAGTTTCAGAGAAGTTCCTTTATCTAATATTTCATTGGTTCTAATTTTATGGCGATGTGATTAACTTTTATAAAGTGCGAGGTCGTAATAAATCCTACCCTAATTAAAAAGAAAAAAATATAATAATTTACTGACAACTGACAATTCATAAAAACATTTAAGTTCGCTGAGGTGTCATGAAAAAACAGCATACCTGAAAATCTTACATGAAGAATTCTTAAATTACTCCATGAATTGGTTACCTTGCCAAAGAAATCGTTCACACTTTTCAGCTTCCTCAATTTCCTTATAAAAGTGTTTGAGTTCGCTTACTAAACACAAATTACTCGAGTATCGATTACCAAGTAATCGGCGAGGCGAGAGGCACTAAAAAGCTTATTGACTTCACTGAGCGACGTTTAGACTTCGGACCGTCGGGAGATTGGTTTGGGAACTTGGTGGACTTCAGAAAGTAGTTTTGAAGCTTTAAAGCATTTTTATTTCTTATTGCAGTATAGTGTATTGTTGTGGACTGAAGGTTGTAAGTTTGGAACTTGGCTTGTATTTATATGGCTTTTTCAATGTCAAAGTAGTTCATCAGTTATTTGACTGTAGGACACTAAACGAGACACAATCAAGGTTTTTCATACACAACATTATCCATCGGGCTCTTGTCAACGCCGGTGTGCCAGCTGTTTTAGAACCTATTGGCTTGCCACGCGGTGATGGGAAGAGGCCAGATAGAATGACCATAATGCCTTGAGTTGGGTAGGCCTTTGATTTTGGATACACCCTGTGTCGGCACCGTCGCACCATCCCATCTTCCTAGCACGGTGGGCTGTGCTGTGTGTATACCTTATCCTGAACTGGATTTATTCAAAATTGCCTATCCTACTTTACATAAGCACTATACGCAAAACTGGCGGCCATTCTATTTGACCATAAAGTGACGATGTTGTGGCGTTCTGCCAAACTATACCGAGGGGATCCTCCACCTACTGCATGAGATACTTCTTACCAGAACCTCATTATGGTCTGCATTTTAAATACGACATTTTTTTACTTAAATCACTGTATTATTTAAGTTTATCATGCTGCAAACAGTTTGCGAGGGCTGAGCATTGAAGTGGCATGCTTGGCGGCTTGCCAAACTGCACGCAAGGGAATCACTTGAGCTGAGCACTTAAGGCGTTTTCTTCGGACGCCCAATGCTGCGTTCTACCTTAAGTGAGTTGCAAATCGTTTGAATTGTAAATGTATTGTAGAGTACACGATGGACAAAGATTTCTCTAAAATATAAAGTTCTGTTGTGTTTATTTGGGAAAACCGTAGCGTGACCGTGACGTAAGATGGGTCAGAGTATACGAAACGAGGCACTATGAAAAAGGACTAATTATAGAAAAATTTCGTTCACGGCCCTTGACAACTAGATCAGTCACAGGTCATGTCAATATTACACTATTAAGGGGCGGTAACCTTGAGGCCAAGGTCACCGACCTTAAACCGAAGTTTAATATCCAAGGTACATTCAATATGAGGTGAAGGTCAATATCCACTAAAGAAGGACCATGAGCAAGGCCAAGTGACCTTGTGAGTGTCCACGACGTGAGGTGCAGAAATAGTATCCTTCTTCATGTTCTAAAGCTTATTAGTGACCTGATACGACGTAAGGTGCAGCAATAGTATCCTTTTTCTTGTTCTAAAGCTTATTAGTGACCTGACACGACGTGAGTTGCAGAAATAGTATCTTTTTCCTATTCTAAAGCTTATAACATCTCGAAATCGGTGGGTCGAAATACAATATTTTCCGCTTTTTAAAATATTTGAATTTATTAAGGCTTAGTTCTTGAATTTAGCTAGGAAGTTTATTATAAAAACGGCATCTGAACTAGCCACTTATTTTCTTAATCCTGGTTATGGAAAAACACATTTTTATATGTTCCTAGTACGAGTATTTATATTATGAATATCATTGTATTTTTTAAACAGATTTATATTGTTATGTGCGTACAAAAGATTTTCATAAACAAGGATACTCAGAAGGCACATTCATTATATCAATCTCTTTAAATTTGTCTCTGAGGAAGTGTCTGGGACTTCATTTATAAAATTTATAAAAAAATTGCCCTTTTTTTAAAACAAATATTTACAGAATATCGGCAGCATTTTTCCACAACAGAATACCCTGCTACATTACACTATGAAAATAACTAAGGTATACTTAACGGGCAGTCACTCAAATTTTTCTAACGGCGTATGCTGCAGAGCTAAGATTTCCCCATCCAAGCTTGGCATTCTAAGTTATGCTTAAGAACGCGGTGATATCTTCGGGGTTAGCGTCAGCTGTGCTGCGGGGGAGTTTGTTGCGCCACTTTTTCTCCCCAGCGAAAGCACTAGGAAATTGTGACTGTCTTTTGTAATTTTGGCGTTCGAAAAGTTCTGATTCTCAGCCTAGTTTGAATAAAAATGCCTTTTGATTTTGATTTTGTCTAAACACTTCACCTTTGATGAGCACACTAGTTTTTACTTGTCTAACATGAGGTATCGTAAACTTAATAGGTACATTTCGTTTTTCTCGTTAAGAAGTAGGTTATTAACATTAAATCAGTTAACTACTTTAACGAGGGCGCTATTTACATTGATAGTAACCAGCCGCTGACGTTTGAGTTTAAATAAAAGTGAAGTGTCATCTGCAAACAACACTGATTGTCCTTTATGAGGCAAGGCAAATCATTCATATAAATAAGAAACAAAAAGGGCCTCGATTGAGCCCTGGGGGACCCCTATTGTTACTACAGATCCGAGTGATCTTTTTCCTTTAACATCAACTCTCTGAATCCTATTACGTAAGTATGTAGTAAGAAGATCCAAAAAGGCATACATAGGATTCCGTAGTGGTGCAGTTTCCTGATTAATTATTCATAAAAACGCAATCGTATACCATGGAAAGAACGCAAAAGATGCCCAAAGTATTGCGTTTATTCATGCATCATAAACCTGTTCTAAAAGTATAACGCCATCAGTAGTCGAACGACCCCTTGTAAAACCGAACTGTTTGGTAAATAAGTTTTTCAATAATTTTGCTGATAATACAATGAAAGAGGTTTAGGGCAGACCCTACACTTATTTCAGTGACATCAGGATGTACTACCTGATTTAAACAACGGTATTAACACACCACGGTCAATACAATTATTAAAAATAACAACTAGAGTAGAGGCTACAATGTTTGTAATCGACTTAGCAATGTCCACAGAATCACCTCATAAATCTGCGGTCTTTTTAACATTTAAATTGTGAAAGGTTTAAATTATATCTTTACAGGTCAAATTTTCAAAAAACAAAAAGCAAAAAAAACGGAATCATAAACTGGAACGTTTTTTTTTAAGTAAAGACGAACGTACACACCAACCCAATGTATGCATTAAAAACACGTAAAAATGAATGTATTGTTTCGAGTTGTGCCTATGACTGTGATAAGTGTTTCTGAGTTTTGTGTTAGGTGTAAAAAGCATGTCATTGTGCAGATGATAAACTCAGAGATGTGTAAAATCTTCAACAGGTCAAGATACGTAATAGACATAGACACAGACAAATACGAAGCATTACCCATACAATAGGTTACTTATTATTATATTTACAGTAGCGTAAATTGTATCAATACGTAATTATGTTGCATGTCATGCATGTGTCCTAAATAAGAATTTAGGTACTAAAAAGATACTATTATACTACCTAGTATTTTAATAATCTGAACATACACAAAATTACAACTACCTACTTCACGAAGAAAAAAATACTATACCAAAACTTCATCTTTATCGTTTTATAAAATTGTCAAATGTACGACAAGTTCTTAGAGCGACGCTGTACAACAAAGTAAACAGTTTCATAAAAATATCGTTTAAATCCTAATTGGAAATGATCGTCGGCAAGTGTTTTAAGCTCTTCATGAAATTCTAGCGTTTTTGTGACACCAGCGCCATTAGAACTGCGTGGAAGCACAAGCGATGTAAGAAAGAAGAAAGAAAAAGAAAGAAAGAAAAAAGTTTATTCTGCACAAACAAAACGCACGCTACAAATAAAAAAGACACAAAATAGACAACGTAGTTAAAAGCCTCGTACTCAAGCTATAAAATATTGTCAATTTTGTCCAATTGCTTCATGTCAGGGCCAGGGACCAAAGACAACACACATGTATTAATTATTATTTGAATCTTGCGTGATTATCAACGTTTTTCACTGGCCATCACCAGCCCGGCATCGGAAAGGCGACCACCCGGTTTAAATTTGAGCAAAATCTAAAAACTACACAAATAAATAAAATTGAAGTGTAATGTTAAAATAACAGCTTTTACTAAATGCATATGAAAAAATATACGGTACTTATAAAAAAAAAGTTTTTTCATTTTTCTTTATGTCTGTTTGTTCCGGCTGATCTCCGAAACGGCTGGACCGATTTTGATGGAACTTGACTGAAAGGTAGTTGTTAAGTGATATGGAGTAACTCATATCACTCGATCAATCAAATTCTTTATTTCGGACCAAAGATCCATATAGTGTTAGTTAGTATCACTTTAGTAAATAATCATTTAATAAAATAATTGGAGACATGGACGTCTGGGCGCACATGTCTACCCGCCCAGTTACTAATAAATGGCCCATCAGTGTTGTCCGCCAGTGTAGCAAGTATGTTGTTAGGGCTACCCCTGAAACGCCTCAGCATAGACACACATCGCTTGCGCATGACGGCATAAAAGACATCTAGCAGATGGAAGGGCTTCCTCTGGTTGCCGGGCGGTCCCCTTTCCAATGCCGACACCAACATTCCGCTGTGGAAAATCACCCAATAATGCATTTACACCCATAAAAAATGTTGAGATACATTTGTCCAAAACATGCATCATGCAGATAGCATGTTTTATACCTTGATGTAAACATAGAGTCGAAACAGAAGACCTATAAAAAGACTTGTGAAAATGCTTATTGGTGCGTGGAGATGAATTCTTAGGTTGTACTTCAACTGACATCAGCATGCAGTTTGTCAGTCCAGTCGCTTAGTCCATGTACCTCGAATCTATAGGGATTGTTTTGTCGGGCCGCCATCTTACTGGTATCAATACAATATTCATGTATAGTATTCATACCCATAAACAAAGCCGTTTGCAAGTCACAAGTCCAATTATAACTGAAATTGCAACACAAATATTATTGTGGGGCAGTCGTAACTCGTAGGTTTCGGAGACCGACGGCATCGTCAGACGAAGTTTTTAATAGTGTTGTGTCGAGTCACCGCCCGCAGTTAATTACTGGCGCTGGCCTCTGACATTCTTCACGCGAGTCTCGACCTTACTGACTGCTGTATTGATAGGCAGTTAGGTGATTTTCCTATTTTGTGTTTATTCGAGTAGTGGGTTTTTTCAGTTGACATTGATATTGCTTCCTGTCGTATTTAATTACGATTTATATTATCCTATAACAATTTTTTTTTCTTACATACATAAATAATCTGCGTTTATAATAATCGTATTAGCCAGTCGAGTCTCAAGTGCGAGTTACTGCAACATGAATTATGTTTGCCTTGTGTTCAGGAAAACCAAATAGTTAACTGACAAGACTTAACTAATTACCTACAGTAACCTGATTATTTTTATCATAACAAAACCACATTAAACCATTATTATCTCTTTCTTTTTTTAACCTATCACATCACCGAGCTCATCTTAAAATCTACGTTTTTATGTAACATCGTGCTCAGTTCAAAGCTGGTTGCGCACCAACAATTTGAGGCAGATTACTGCACATTTCCGATACATTGCCCTCAGCGATGCTGCTCCCAATATTGATGCAATTTCCACCAATACTGTTTCCCGTCTTAGGGAATAACTTCAAGTGGATTCAATGGCTATTATCACTGGTTGTGTTCAAAGACAACCTGTTTGATGTGGAAAATACTTTCCGTGACTTTATTTTATTTTTAAAGTAGCTTTAATTTTAATAAAATAGTCACATCTGCATTTCAAAACACAGTTTGTATTCAGTTTGTCGGTAACCGAGGTACTAAGGTTGCATATAGCTAATATATACAACATTATTTTTAGTATATGGCAAACCCGAAACACGTGTCTAGTATTTTTATGTAAAGAATCTATGTACTAAATTTCAAAACTGTATCATGAAAAATCACGAAGTTATAAGCTTGTTATATTACCTGATTGTCCATACAAAAAGTTGGTTACCATCTAAGACGCACCACCGGCCGACCGGCTGTGACCTGTGTTGTGCGCATATGTAGAGACGCCAGCACATCAAGCTACTACAATCTGTTAGATTTCTTTAATAGATTTTCAACTTTATCGCTAAACCATAAGGTTCAAAGTTGATTGGGAAAATCTGACAGTTTCAGGTAGCTTGATGTGCTGGCGTCTGTACTTCGTGTCGCTCGGTGTCCAACTGGTTACCATTTCTAAATATTTTTGGGACAAAATATAACATGGTGTAAAAATTATTGGAATCGATTCAGTTACTTATTCTGAACAAACTATATTCAGGTTTGCAGTATACTAAAAATAATGTTGTCTAATATAAATATTTTAATCAAAAAGAACAGCAAAAAGCTACAGTATATATTATAAAAAAGAGATACATATAACACTTGAACAATGTTGAAACCCACAACGCTGCTTATAGATTAACTGTGAAATATAATATACAATTAAATTAAACGCTAGGGCTATAATACATAATAATATTAAAAACTAAACTTACTTAACTATCATGTTTATCTGTACTTTTACACATCAATCACAAGAGCTCCTTGGGTATAAAACCTTTGAACCTAATGGAAGAAAATGCAAAAATATCAACATTTTCGAAAGTCCTATTGTAGGCATCTATGATTTTTTGAAGAGGACAGCGCAAATCAGCGTTAGAATGGCAGGTACGCATGGAAAATAGTCTGCCAGCGCGCACCTCTCGCTTGTGCACTGTTGTAGGGATAACATAGCATAACATGTTGGTTAACTCAATGCATTCAAATTTATTATTAACAATATTATACAGATTAATGGCTTCCAAGTGCGTACGTCTACTTTCAAGTGTTGTGAGTTTGTACTTGATAAGTAAATCCTGGTATGGTAAGTAATATTCGAAGCATCTAAAATGCAAAGCACGCAGAAATTTCTGTTGAACACACTCAATCGCCTCAATGTTATGTAAGTGTTATTAACCTTTGTTTTGCCAGACGCATTGGAGTTACTTTTTTTTTTCTTAAAAAAATGCAATATTTTACCAACATCATCAAAGTTATTAAATAAACTTTCACTGCTGAATTTAAGCCTCTTGACAACGGATAAGTGATTACAGTTTATTATTGAGTAGTTAAAAGGAAAGCCCTTGTTATACAGGTTTACTTTCTAAAGCCGAACCCTAATCTATCTTTAGAGTTAATGGATCCCAAAGTATTGAAAGACTCTACTTAAAGTTCATAACAGCGATATAAACATTGTATCCTTAATACATTGAAAGGTCGTTCATACAACGAGGTGTGGAATATTCTAGACTCTGAAAGGCTTAGACTTTTTTATTCAGGGAGACTTTTAAATCAAATCTTGATTTTGGCTCGTTTAAGAGAAAGGTCCCAAATTGAATTGTCTGTCGTATCCCAAGGCGTGGGTAACTCGGTTACTGTGATCATCTGAGTGCCAGATATGTTTCATCGCATATTGAAATTTGAAATCGCACATTGAAATTGAAAAAAAAAGATTTGAAATATTATGCGTAAGTAGGTAATGTAAGGCGTTTTACGGACATTTTTGAAGAACAGTGTTTTTTTCTGTCAGAGGTTGTGCAACTGGCAAACATATTGTAATCTATGAGTCGCCAGACAGCATTGCTATGTTCCGGGTTGAAACGTGTTAGACATTTATGAGACATTGTAGGTTTTCTACGAGATAAGCATCATCAAAATCGTATCAGCCGAAATACGTCCACCACTGGACATATGCCACACCCCAGCACCTCCACTTCAACCGGTTATATGCTTCTCGCATCCAACGGGATAAGCATCCAAGATAAACATCAAAAAAAAAAAGATGCATCGGTTAAAATGAATACCAAAAATTGCGCAATTAACTTTGTGTTACCGCATTTTAAGATGCAGCAAATAGCGATATATTATCACTATTATTCTTTCTCAAGTTCCACCAAAGTAAAGCCTCCCAAAAAAGATTGGTCTCTCCAAGTAGACACCATGTAATGGGTGATCGGTTTAACGACTACCATCAGGCTTAATTGACGTTCCCGGCAAATTTACTGTCTTCAGTCTTGACTGACAGCTGCGATTAAAATGAGTAACGCGAAGACCGAAGATGGCCGGGTTGTTATAATGGAGCAGTCTTTATAAATATTATTTGTTTTGGAAATGAAATTGAAATAAAGAACCGATGAAAGGCAAGCGCCGCCATTCAATACAAAAAGCGCTGTGTGGCCTGTAGTGTGCGACGGTTCTTACGAAATGCGGTGCGGCCCGCTTAAATGTGCGCAAATAACGTAATGTACTCGTATTGTAGTACTATAAAGACTGTCTATGTTGTCTCCTGGAAGCGTTTCACACACATGAATTATATAAGATTTAGACAACAACCGTAGAATTACCGCAAAAGGTGAACCATTGGTTCATTCCTATAGGATAGTAAGACGTAAGTGTTTAATGTTGTAGTGTTTGATGTATTTTTTATGTTGTGTATTTTTGTGGTGTACAATAAAGTATTTATAAATATAAATCAATATAATTCCTGATGTAATAGACACAATGTAAACAGTCGAGGCAGAAATAAGTCCACGATTCACGAACGTGACGAATGGATATTTCGCATGATCCAGAATTCTATACGCCGCCGCCGCGGCCTTTTTTCGGATTCATTATAAATATTGACACAAAATTATTAAAAGAATATCCTGCATTCATTATTCAGTTCATGACAGACTTGTGACAAAAGGATTTTTATTTTTATAAGGGAATAAAAATAAAAATCCATGTGTTGACCAACGCGGCTATTTTTAGCTTCGAAGGGATCCGCACCGGAGCTTTCAGCATATTTACCTATATGGTACATCAAAGAAATATCGCAAACGTAGACCAAATCGGTAACATTAATATTTGGCAAACTTTGGAAACATACGGAGCTGTTTTTTTTTTGGAGGAAAAGTTTATTTAGTCATATGCTATCAAAAGTGGTTATGATATGACATGATATGATAAATGGTTCTCTAACGACTGTTGTTGTTGAAAGTAGCTCACGAAAATCATCATCATCATCATCACTTCCGCCGAAAGGCGTCCTCCCCAAGCACCTTCATCAGGACATAAGCCTCCCCAAGCACCTTCGCTTCAACCGGTTCTATGCTTCCCGCATCCAACGGGTCACGTAAATATTCAATAATAGTTACTTCTGGTCACCACTTTCATAATGAAAACTGAAATATCTTTTCTGAAATATCTTTCGACTATCTCTATATATCTATCTATAAAAGTCGCGTAGCACAGTAAAATCAAATAAAAATAATAACGATACTGTGGATTTTTCTCAATATAGTTTTTCCTTATTAATAACAGCGACAGGTTTGCCCACCTTATATTCCCGTATGTTCCTCAATTAGCTTAGACATAGCAATTTAGATTTCAATAATTACCAAACCGTCCGATTAGCTCGTTAAATGATAAATGATAAATGATAAATGATTTATTTTCTGTAAGTAGGTTTGTACAAACACTTTTACATGTCAATCACATTTTTTTTTTTAAACTAGATGAGGTCGGCGTTTCCTATCTGACTACTCTGAGAAGAAAGGCCGAAACAAACTCAGAGGTCACAGTCTCTTTTAAAGTCCAGACATAATCTTGGTCAGATAATGTGAAGACCATGTAGATTGGTGTCTGAAATGGTCTTTTGAGTAAAGAACCACACAGATTGAGAGGACCTGTCCAGTCAGTGCACGCATTTGTCAAAAATCGTGCAGCTCAACTCAGAACTTGAGGAGCCTTACGATTCGACGAACAATACCAATGAAAGGACATTTGGGTAGGCCGCATAAATTACTCAAACTGCCAGGTCATGATTAAAACTAACTAAGAAGGAAAACAGAAAAAAGAAATGACCCACATAGTCTTCACACTCACAATAATAATAATAAAAATAAGATACTTTACAAAGTAAATATCCATGTCATTGTTTATATAATATTCATCAATGTCAATGTGTATATAAAAATCCGGAAATAATCTTTGATGTTTGAGGACTATGTAGATTGGTGTCTGAAGTGGTCTTTTGAGGAAAGAACCACACAGATTGAGTGGACCTGTGCAGTCGGTGCACGCATTCGTCAGTAACCGTGCAGCTCAACTCAGAACTTAAGGAGCTCAACGATTCGACGAGTAATACCAAGGACAGGACATTTGTGTAGACCGCATAAACCACTCAAAGTGCTAGACCATGATTAAAACGGAAACAATGACCCACATAGTCCTCACATTCACAATAATTAAAATAATATAAGACTTTAAACAGTAAATGTTCATGTCATTCTGTATATAAATAGATATTTAGAAAGAGAAAAAAAAAAAAAAAGTGTAAATCAGCAAAAAATAAAAAATAAACAACATTCACTGTCTAGACCTATTGGAGCAGCTCAATCCCATGCTTTTTTGTCCTCAATATAGTCTTTTACAGTATAATAGGCTTTCTGGCATAGTTTTAGCTTTATAAAAGATTTGAATTTATTAATGCTTAGTTCTTGAATGTGACTAGGAAGTTTATTATAAAAACGTATACATTGGCATCTAAACGAGCCACCTATTTTCTTGAGCCTTGTTGTAGGAACAACAAATTTGTGTTTGTTCCTAGTATTTATGTTATGGATATCACTGTATTTTTTAAACAGATTAATATTTTTATGTGCATACAAAAGATTATCATAAATGTACTGAGAAGGCACAGTCATTATATTAATCTCTTTAAACTTGTCTCTGAGGGAGTGTCTGGGACTTAATTTATAAATGGAACGAATTGCCCTTTTTTGTAAAATAAAAATTGTCTGAATATCGGCGGCATTTCCCCACAACAGAATACCGTATGACATCACACTATGAAAATAACTAAAGTAAACTAAACGGGCTGTCTCTAAATCAGTTAAATCACGAATTTTCCTAACGGCGTATGCTGCAGAGCTAAGCTTTTTTGACAATTTATCTATATGGGGGCCCCATTGAAGCTTGGCATCCAAAGTTATGCCTAAGAATACAGTGGAATTTTCGGGTTTTAACTCTTCACCCTTTATGAGAACACGAGTTAATTTTAATATAGGCCTTGTTGATGTACGTGGTCAGGGTTGTCACATCCGATATCAAATTATTTGTATAATGAGAAATTATATGACTTTTTTAGTATTTGTTCCCAATTTACAAAATTTGAGATGGATGGATGATCTATATACGGATATTGTATGAACGTAGTGCTTATAAATAATTACCATCACTGCAATAGAATTGCTGATTTGATTTTTTTTTGTATAAAACTGCTCGCTGTGCAAGCAGCGCAGTCAACCCACAAATTTTGTCCAATACGTATTTATTATTGTAATATATATATTTTTTAATTTAGTTTGTGTTGTAGCAAATTTTAATTAAAAAGGACCCATGTGCGCCTTCCTAACAGAACGTATCGACAAGTTACAAATTGTAGTAGACACTACCGTGATCAAGTCTTTAAAGATTCTAATAGAGTATTCACCTCTAAAGTTGTACCAAATTATTGTAAAGTAAAGCGTGCAGCCCACGAATATCCCGCTAAGCCCGACAGCCCGACAGCCCCAGTACATAGTAGTACTAAAAAAATAAAATGTTTCGTTTAAATTCCACATTTAGAGTGTTATGTCACGAGAAGCGCAGCCGGCACAACGATTATGTCTAATTTATGTACATAATTTGTTGAACAAATGGCCGCCTGTTTTTGCTCCGAGCTCCTTATAATTAATAAATTTGAGACTACGCCGTCACACCACAATATCAGCTACAATGCCTAACTACAGACGATTTGATGTTGGATTGTAAGCAGTTTTCGAGAGAAAGTCTTGTTTTTGAGAATTCACTCGGGGAAAGCGCTTAGAGCCCTGTAGAATAGACAATATTTACACGTTTATCAGCACTGGCTTACACTGTCTGCACTCAGCAGATACAACAATGATTTCTTTGGAGCTACCCAACCAAACCCCTAAGTTAGTACTCATAGTTTTATGTAGACGATAATTACGGTGACTGTTGTCTTTACCTCGCCATTTATAGTTGAATAGTTACCCCACAAGAAACAGCGAAAGAATACATAACACAATTGAGGCAACAAGAAACCGTTTAAAACATTCTTTACCTCCCAAGAGACGTGTGTAAGGAAAAATATTCTTTATAAGAACGAGTAGAATACCAGCATTTACTGTGTGCTACAAAAGTAAATTTATTCAATATACCCACCGGCCCCGAAGCACCGTGCAACGAGGAATTATTATTTTATCCACCCTACATTATCGTTTACATAATATTCATTCGAAAGTATAGAAGGGTCTACTTACCGATGCCTATATTGTAGCTATTCATGATAATTTCACTGTGTTTGGGCAGGGTATTTGTAAAATCGTGTCTCCTGCGCATGTTTTCTCAAAACATTACACAAAAACATCGAAACAAAGAGGCGTGGCCATACACATTTGTGTCCGCAAAAACGATGTTTTTGCTTTCCGAACTGCATGGAAAACATTCCCTGCGCGGGTGAAGAGGGGCAGGGTTCTTTTCATTTTCAAACTCTGCGCGCACCGCGCACATCTAAGCACATAACGTCTGCACATCGGATCATATAAGGAAAACGAATTCTTCAAAATCGGTTTCAGACACACGAATGAAATTGCCCAATCCAAAGCGGTCATCAATCCGTGTACGTTACCCCAGCAAGAAAGTGTCTCCTAGGGTTATATGAGTAGAACGTATAATTTGTGCCTTATTTGCTGTAAATGTGCCCCCACATAAAAAATGTGTGCCCCCTGTCGTTTTGAAAAAAAACGGAAAAAACGATTCTTGCTGGGGTAACGTTTTTCTAGCAGGAAAATTCTAAACGAATGATCGGAGAGAGAAAAATTGTGCATGGCCTGAGAGCTTATATGTGTGCTATTATGTGCCCCCAAAAATAAAATTTGTGCCCCTTCAGGTTCTCGAGATATTGCATTTCCTGCTGGAGTAACGTTTTGATGAATCGTATATCTCTAAAACCATTGCATGTGCCCCTGTAGAATAAACATGGACGAGTAGCTCTTAATGTGTGCCCCTTTGTGCCCCAATTAGATTTAAGAAAATATTTATAGTTTTCAAGTTATCGCGGTTAAATGAAAATCCGAAAAAACATCGCAGCGCTTAAATGAGACAAGTTATAAGTTCGCTGAAAACTGTATTCGGTCCTTCTTGACGCTAATAATAACCATACAAAGTTTCAAAACTGTTCATGCATGCGTTTTTGAATAATCTTGCTAAAAGTCAAAACGATGGTGTCATAACTTTGACGGCAAAATACAAGGAACCGGCTCAATCCCAGATGTGTAGGTGTAAACCAAAATCGTGTGCCCTTAGTCAAAAATATATGGTAAAAATTATTCAGCTTGGAATGTTTCGCATTAAGTAAATATTAACAAAAAACCAAAATATAAAAGCAACGGCTGGTTATCCGACCAAATTTGAATGACTACTAAAAAGCGACGGATTCATACATATCGATGACCTTCTTTATTGGACGTATTATACCTAAGCTGTTGTCGTACAGTCGCGTTCAAAACTTTTGGGGGCTAATTAAAAATATATTAGGTTGTGTCATAAGTTCTTGCCATATTTTATTTTACTCGAATTTTCTCGTAATTAAACTAAAACGAATTCAAGAAAGTTCTAGATCTTTCTAGTAAGGATGAGTATCTTTTATGGTGAGGGTATAAAAAGGCGCGGACGCAACGCAATAATTAGTCTTTAGTGAAAATGTATCAGCGTCAACTGCGAGCTATTATGCTATATGAGCATCGACTTAAAGTCTCTTCAACAGAAACGGCTAAAAAGATTAACACTGCATTTGGATCGGGAACTACTAGCGATCGGACTGTTCGTTTCTGGTACAAGCGTTTTGACATCGGTGATATAAGCTGCGAAGATCAACCTCGCCCAGGCTGACCAACCAGCTTCGATGAAGATGCTTTGCGGCACGAACTTGAGCTACATCCAGACTATAGTACGCGCGATTTAGAGAAGGCGCTTGGACAATCCCACGCGACTATAGATCGTTATCTCAAATCGATGGGATATCGCAAAATGATGTCACGTTGGATACCTCATGCGTTAACGGACCATGACCGGGCCGTTCGCTTGGCCTTTTGTCAAAGTTTGTTACTTCGTCCGCACAGACGAGACTTTCTCAAGGACATTATTAAGCCCTCTCTACACTCGCGCGCGAATCTTGCTGCGAATTCACGCTGTGATTCGCGCCGTGAACTCCACGTGAAAACGTGTCCCTCCACACTCGCAAAGTTTCGCAGTTTCGTTCGCGATCTCATAGAAAATGGAAGCTGATGTGTATGTTACTGCTACTGTAACGCTATGTACTGTAGCGTATTATCTTTGTATAAAAAACAAACAAATATGAGATGGAGAAAAAGAAGAAGGTAGATGATGAAAATCCATCGTAGTAGACTCAGGTAAATTAATAATGTATTAAACTTATCTTGAGTGTTAGTTGGATGTGTTTGGACTATTGATTTATGCGCTACTGCGAAGAGTTGCGAGCGTAGATGCAATCGCTTTTGCGCGCTGCGAACCTAGCGCGTACCCTTTGCTGCGGGACAAAAAACCGACACCGATCAGGGAGCGGAGCGAAGCGCGAATGCGAAGGCGCGAAACCATCTACACTCGTGTTTCATGGCTTTTGCGGCCATTCGCGGCGCGAGTGTAGAGCGGGCTTTACATGTGACGAGAGCTGGGTACATTATGAAACTAACACGCGTCATGCCTATTGGATTCCTCGCGGGGAAAACCCACCAGCCCAGCCTAAACTTAATGAACACGGTCGTAAGATTATGTTGTCTGTTTTCTGGGATTGGCAAGGAATGATTTTCTGGGAACTCCCTTAGATGTCACTGCTTGCGGTAGCGTCGGGGGTCGGGTTGTCTCCTTCCCTCAAATATGGCGAGGGGGTAATGGCTGACCTTTGCGTTATGCTCGTGAACGGGTGCTGCTTGTGGTGACTGGTCGTCTTGCTGACCATGGTTTTATCATTGTTATCATTATTAATAACTTGTTTATTTAGTTTCCTTATGGTCCTAGTTTATCATTTGTGACTTCAAGCGACAGCTATGTAAACTGAACCCAGCATTGCATAAATATGTTAGCGGTCACGCCACGCCCTTTACACCTGGAGGCTTTTATTTAATTTCCATTTATTAATTTTTGCTTGAGTACGTATAGTTTTTTATTGTATTTCTTGGTATATTGGCGTTGCTAGCTGACATATGGCAAATAATTTAATTTAGCGTTCTGTGTCTTGTAATGTTAATTGCTTTGCTTACCTTGTATTGCATTCAGTCAAGTATATTTTCTAACTGAACAGACAGCTGTGCTGCTGGGGAGTTTGTTGCGCCACTTCTTCTTCCCAGCGAAAGCACTAGGAAGTGGTGAAGGGCGGGCGTTTTGGGGGACTGTCTTTTGTAATTTTGACGTTCGAAAAGTGCTGATTCTCAGCCTAGTTTGAATAAATGACTTTTGATTTTGATTTTGATTTTTGACTCCTCGAATCTCATCAGACTATTAACGCCAATCTGTATACGCAGCAGCTTCGCAAACTAGCAGAGATGTTAAAAATTAAGCGGCCAAAACGACTTGGAGCTCAACTTTTGCATGACAACGCACGACCTCATTGCGCCAAGTTAACACATAAACAGCTGGAGGAGCTAGGATGGCTGACTGTTCCACATCCACCGTATAGCCCGGATCTTGCGCCTTCAGACTTTCATTTATTTCGAGCTCTTAAATTTCATTTACTAGGAAAAAAAATCGAAAAATCTGGAAGTATTAAAATTGAACTTGAAAATTTTTTCGAGTCCCAGCCTGCCTCATTTTGGGAGAAGGGTATTCAAATTTTGCCCAGTAGATGGCTGACTGTTGTTGATAACGAGGGAGACTATATAATTGACTAAATGTATTTTTTATTCATAAAAAATATTAATAATAATTTGTCTTTTAACTGGCGATAATTTATGAGACAACCTAATAACATAATTGCAACTGTTTACCAATACCAAGTAATAATCCAAACGCACTTCCTAGTCAATAAACACTTCGTACCTATTATTCATAATGGAGCACCTATTATTATTAATCATGAATACAACGCTCAAGTTCATAAAGCTGTAGGAATGACTTTTTCTGTTTTTTTTTTATGATTATAATTCTGTAACTACATACGTCTTACAGCCGCGAATAATATTTTAATCAACATACAACCTAGCACTGGCCTGCAAATTGCAAAAAACGCAAGAAATTTTGAATTTGGCGGGCTGGTTGGAGCATTCCCCTTAATGATGAAAAACTTACTGTTCATTTATCTAACCTACGGCTTATCAATAAATATATATATATATATATATATATATATATATATATAAAAAAAGACAAATACGGGCTTTTTATTTATATACAAAAACCTCTTTTTAGTAGTAGGTATTCATCACACATTTCATGAACTATTTATTTTTTTAAACATCGGGACCAATCAAATTTTGGGTCAAAGACCTGGCAAATGGCAAATATCTGGATATTTGCCATAATTTTCGTTCACACATAAATTACTGAATGTATTTTAATGAAATTTAGAATGGAGAAGATAGCTTACCTTGGAATAGTACTTAGGCTACTATTTACAATGTACTTAATCATTTGTAAGGTCATAGAAACATCTAGTAGAATATAATCCAATAACAACTTCATTTTATTACTTATTACTTTTCTACTTCAGTGTACTCAGGCACAACACGTGTGAACCGGTTAGTGAGTAAAGTAAAGAATGTCATCGATATGTATGAATCCGTCGCTTTTTAGTAGTCATTCAAATTTGGTCGGATAACCAGCCGTTGTTTACATATTTTGGTTTTTTGTTAATATTTACTTAATGCGAAACATTCCAAGCTGAATATTTTCACCATATATTTTTGACTAAGGGCACACGATTTTCGTTTACACCTACACATCTGGGATTGAGCCGGTTCCTTGTATTTTGCCGTCAAAGTTATGACACCATCGTTTTGACTTTTAGCAAGATTATTCAAAAACGCATGCATGAACAGTTTTGAAACTTTGTATGTTTATTATTAGCGTCAAGAAGGACCGAATACAGTTTTCAGCGAACTTATAACTTGTCTCATTTAAGCGCTGCGATGTTTTTTCGGATTTTCATTTAACCGCGATAACTTGAAAACTATAAATATTTTCTTAAATCTAATTGGGGCACAAAGGGGCACACATTAAGAGCTACTCGTGCATGTTTATTCTACAGGGGCACATGCAATGGTTTTAGAGATATACGATTCATCAAGACGTTACTCCAGCAGGAAATGCAATATCTCGAGAACCTGAAGGGGCACAGATTTTATTTTTGGGGGCACATAATAGCACACATATAAGCTCTCTGGCCATGCACAATTTTTCTCTCTCCGATCATTCGTTTAGAATTTTCCTGCTAGAAAAACGTTACCCCAGCAAGAATCGTTTTTTCCGTTTTTTTCCAAAACGACAGGGGGCACACATTTTTTATGTGGGGGCACATTTACAGCAAATAAGGCACAAATTATACGTTCTACTCATATAACCCTAGGAGACACTTTCTTGCTGGGGTAACGTACACCATCAATCCGTAGGTCTTGTTCTTGTTCTTGTAAATTTCAAAATTTCGAAGTCATATCTGTCTTCGCCTCGTTTTAGAGTCTATAATTGCTAAAACTGATAGCACGTCTTTCTCGTCGGAACTCATTACGACTTCTACACAAAGCGCGTTAGTTATCTAAAAATATTTTATAATAATACGAAGGAGACGGCTTGTGTATGAAAACCAATGTTTATATATCAGGTTTTTTGTGTAATTTATGTGGTGTGCATAATAAAGAGTATTATATCACTACATAGTATAAAACAAAGTCGCTTCCCTGTCTGTCTGTCCCTATATATGCTTAGATCTTTAAAACTACGCAACGGATTTTGATGCGGTTTTTTTTAATAGATAGAATGATTCAAGAGGAAGGTTTATATGTATAATACATGCATAATATAGTAGAGAAACACTGATAATTTTAGAGGTTTCTAATGTGATGTCGTAAATAAACACATCTTTTTGAGCTTACATTGTAAACGCTGGCTGAACCCGTCGAGATAGATCAAAATAATGTAATGTATTGTACACCTTAAAAAGGTCTACAAAAAAGTCCGCGATGGTATATGTCTATCTCTTAGGGATAACCCACAATAACCATTTTTATCCTATACTTTTTACGAAAAAAAATGATCAGTGTTTCTCCATTGCACCCGTGCGAAGCCGGGTCGGGTCGCTAGTTCTATTATATTTTAATGTTTCGAAAAAACACGTGTAGGAGACATGGCTTGATGTAGTTTTGTATGTATCAACATGTACTATGACTCCATGGTTACAAAGAAAATTATTTATCCTTTGAAATCGTAGCAACTATCTACCATCATAAAACCTCTTGTGTCTAAAGCCAGCTTTACACTGAACACTCTCAGTGCTACAGTGCACAAGACGATACCTGCCTTTTCATTATGTTGGTACCTAAGTACGTACATTGTGGCTTGTGATGTCTTTTTGCTACTACTACAAACACTGATCATTCTGCATTATAATGTTGCCCAGCACGTGACCTCCGTAGAAATGGGATAAACGAATTAAAAAATTGCAGACGTTAGAAAGATCAAGAAACGCGATGTCCACAATAAAGAAAATAATAGTTATAGAGATAGAAGCCATAGAATAGTTATAGAGAATACGCGTACTGTTGTAAATTAAAACGAATTAAAGAATAAATAGCAGTAGCATAACTATTGTTCGTGTGACAACCAATCGACTGCATTTATTTTACGAATACAATGGAAATAATAAAAAAAAAAATAGTGTAGTCGACAAACAGGGAGGGACTTGTTAAACACCAAATTTAGTTCCTCTGTCCCATAGCAGAGAACATCTGCAAGAAACTCCAGGACCACTGCTATCAGTCCAAGAATTACAATTAAACTCGTATCCCTCCAAGTTACAAAATACTTGGTAACTGGAGTCCAGCTCTTTGAGAGTTCTGCTACAAACAGCACTTACATTGCATTGAACCCTCAGATTGTATCGAAACTAATACAAGTTGTTTGCAGCCGATGTATGTACTCGGTAGTTTACTGGTGGGTGTGGTACATGCTACAGGAGATTAGCGGTGGACTATGAATCTTCTTTCATTAAATTCTTCATGCAATGTAGCCATGAAATTGTGGAGGTAGACAAGAAATAATTGGGCGGGGTATACTTTTTACTTAACAATCTATTTTTTCAATAATTAAGTAAAATCATTGGACGTAATCAGACTCGGTTTGTGAAAACTTGCGTACAAAAACCAAACTAGATTTAACTTGTTAAGTTATACTCCACTTTTAATTTCATGTCCTTTTTTGTTGAACTATGGGTGCAAAAATTAACAGGTCAATAAAAAATCGATGTTTATACCAGCCGTAAAGCATACTATATCAGGAAACTCTGATATGGGATATACAGCGGCCGTAACGCACGGACGAGCAAACTCTATCAAAAGCTTGCCGCGTTGAAAGTGTTAAAAAAAAAAGTTTTATTTTTTCCAATACAAAAATGTTTAGTTACAGTAATAATTGATGGCGCAAAATAATTAAAAGTTAATTATAATGCGTCATTAAGAAGTTAATTGTTGTTAAAAAAAATATATAGACAATACACTTGGAAAAAACAGTTTCATTTTTTTTTTGCTTAACAGAAAGTACCCACACTAATGCAACCTATATTATCATGAACTAGAGACATTAATTTGTTTATTCCACTCTTTTTTTTGTACAGCGTGGGTATAGTTTCCATATTCGTACAATGGTGCCTAATGATCTTTACAACGGTTTCAGCAGACTCCGAGCAGTGAACAGTGACTTTTTATTTTAATAAGAATGGTTTTTTTTGGCCTTCTACAGGTCGAGATCTAGAAATAAACAGCTTAAAGTTTTTTTTTTGTATTTTTACATAATTAACTGCCAATTATTGCTACTTACTTTATTGGGTACTTTTATAGAAATAACTTCACTGAAAATATTGTAGTTTTCATTGCGTGACACGATTTTTTACTAACGCAGTATTTTTCATTAATTCCAACAGTTGGCATGGAGAATTTGAGCATTAGTCAACAACACCAACAGACTGGATTGCCCCTATATCCGGCAACGGTGCAGTAGACATATTGTTACCTTGTGAGGGTAAGTCTTTGTCTGTATTTGTTATCCTGTCTGTATCCCTTTATGTTCTCTGTTTGTATATGTATGAGTCTTGTTACTTAAATGAAACTAATTTTATTTTTATTTATTTATTTCTGAATACAACTAAGATTTATCGGTCGCCTTTCGCTTAGAAATTGCCTCTCTAAGTAATGTACAAGAGAGCGCCAGTTGTTTGGTAAAACGCGCGCATGCAGGACAGAACCCACAAGCAAACCGCTCGGTAATCCGGCCAGACAGGCTCCCAGGCCACAGGGAATGGCGATCACTGAGCTGCCCAAAGAAACCTTTACACATGAAGATTTAGCTGATAAAGCGTAGTGGTAATTACTCTGTTGTTCGAATAATAGCTGTATGGGATTTATTTATAGCGTGTTTCTTTGCCAGTTGATACACAAGCTTGAAACAAGCTTGAAAAAGATCAGGTCATGGTAAATCTGTTAGGCTAAGTCGAGGTGTGTGAGGGTAGACTTACTGGATCTGAAGAAAAAGATAGTCCAGTCGGTAGTCCAGCACTTTAATGTTCCACGCACTACACAACAATGTTTGAAATAACACTAAGAAGGCACAGTAAATAGCGAGCGTGTTTGCATAAACATTAAGGATATAAAAGTTCAATATAAAAGCAACATAGCGATTTAGCGTGGGTATATCGAAATCACGAAAATAGCGCAAGCCAGCGTGCGTCCAACATCTCGGGTAGATCGGGACTGGCGACCCGCAATTTGTGAATGTGCGCGCGGTGAAGGAAAGGACTGCGTGCGCGCATGTAACTTCACGCGCCTTGGACCAAAGGACTCAGCAGGCGGCGCGCATGTCCAGTGTACTGTTGTTATACAACGTGTAACGTTAAATGCGCAAAACCTGAAAATAGTTTGATCAGAATAACGAGCAGAATTAAATGAACCACTTTTTAATATAGGTCACATTTTTCAAAAAATCTTCATTAAAAACGTTGCCGTGTCTATTTATTAATAGGTCAAGCAAGCCAATGTCAGCGCGGCGCCGCAGACGCAAGAAACGATCAGAATGGCCAGTAAAACTAAAACAGCACATAAAACCTTTAAAATTTTTTTAATGACTTATTTTCCCTCTGAAATAGGTCAATTGAATTAAAAATCAGTTGGGGTGTCTGAGGTTTTGCGCATTTAACGTTACACGTTGTATTAATGACGGACGGACCGTACGATACATGATAGTGTATTATAATAAATGCTACTAATGATTGTTTAGTGTTTTATGTTTAATGTATATTGTGTGTTTGTGTTCATTAGTGTAGGACCTATATATTATGTCTATATTGCAGATATAATGTGAGTCATCTGCATCTGTGTGTTTATTGAAATCCGTTCAGCCGTTAAGAGTTGAGAAATTACCATAGAGACTGACAGAGTTACTTTTGCATGTATAATATTATAATATGGATTAATACTTCAATTGTATTTATGTACTTTCAGCCCAAAGGGAGACCGCTGCATTTAACTGCTTGCATTATAAAACTATACGGTTGCAAAATGGCAGATTTTTGTGATTGACTTTTGTGAATGAAAGAAAGAGTTTTTGACGAACGATCTAATCAGCAGCACCACCAAGACCCTACCTACACTATATAATACACCACATTTCTTTATAACACACCACACAATATGATAAGTTAAATTTAAAGTTACACGTGCCACTAATTCATAATGAACGTGCGCTAACCGTTGCCGTAAATACTGCTAATGAGATAATTAAAAGCGAAATAGCGCTGTATGGAATTAAAAATGGCGTATTTATTTGCCCGCGGCGTGTTGGGATAAATGAGAGGATTCTACGGAATTATGTTTTATTACGATGTATGGGGGTCGCAGTTTATTTGTTAGTTAGTTACGTTACTTGAAGTGGATTATTTTTTCCCACACATGGGAACAGCCTTGTCTTGTTCCTTTATTTCGTGGCGAGTTGTTTGAGAATATCTCATGTTGTGGTCAATATTACAGATTGTATATTTTATTTTTACATGGCATTGTTTTATTTATCGTTCTATGTTTTTACCATGAAATTGCCTATTTTGGAGTCCTTTTCTTTTTCGCGGTATTTACATATACAGGGTCAAATTAAATTAGCTAGCGAAACTCCATGGCCGTGATGGGCTTCGATATCTAAACACTATACAGTAAAAACAAAAAGATTTGATGTGTTTTTTAGAGTTCAACGACTGCTGCATAGTTTGTTACTTGAAGTATGAGTTGAGAAAATCTGTTTTCTTTAGTTTGGTCGTATTGAGAAATCGATACCTACCCATCACGCCTGTGAAGTTTAAATAAGAAAAAGCTGATTTTAAACTGATATTTCAAATGACAATTGTAAAGCTTCAGGCAAACCTGCGCGACCAAAGTGACTGCGAAGCGAGAGCATCAACAACGCGAAACTAAACGTAAACACCTGTACGACCACAGCCCAGCGGTCGCGTAGGTGTGCAAAGCGCCATAGATAAACATGCGCAGCGTCCGCCGCGCGACTGACAGAGCTTAACTGAGGTCGCTAACTTCACAAAAAAAAAACAAATTAATTTCTCTTTTGATATATCGTGATATTGATACCCATCATGTCTGCAGAGTTTCGCTAGCTAATTTGATTTGACCTTGTTTAGATAAACCCGTCGAGATACTTTGATGTTCCGTACGCAAAATACGCGGATTGATGTAGAGTTGCGGACACGAGCCCGTATTAGCTATTACTTTGAATGTTACGTGTAGCATTTCATCGCGTGACAAATAGGATATATTAAATTTTACTCCTGTTAATTATCTGCAAGAAAAATAGTGTCGTTTTGTATTAAGTTTCTTTAATTCTCGCGTATAAAGGAGCTAGCTTACAAATCTACACATACTCGTACACAGCCAAGTCATGGTTACGCAACTATCTTGATCGGCTAACTGGCACGTAATTAGGTCAATTGTAGCGGAGCCTGGCTTTCTGCCAGACCTCTTGATCTCAGCTTAGGTAGCGTGCAGATGCTCTTGTGCTGGATGCTGGCCTTCTGATTCTTGGAAGGGCTTTAGTATCTACAGGTTTAAATGAAAACTAGCTGTTGACTTTTTTTTTTACGCACAGTCTTGCCCTAAGGGAACTTATTTTACTTTTCTTTTTTAGTTCAATTTGCCTCGCTATAATTTATTTGAAAATAACATGAAGTTATAATCACTCTCACAATTAGCACCTAGGAGTAAGTAATTACAAAACGTCAAGCCATCATAATCTTAAATGGAACTATTCCGCATTTAGCTCGAAATCCTGAAAGCGTGGGATGATGGAAATGAAATCGAAAGGATTTCGGAAACCCTCGCGGCGGCAATTACATGTAATCGTGCATAAATGTTCTAAAGCCGTGAGATGTGGCACCTGTCTGATTCTAATATGAACTTTGAAACCTGTGAAATTAGGAAAATTAAGGATTTTCTGTATGTCCGACGGAGATAGCAGCGGTGATAGTTATTTAACTAATGTCAAGATAAGCATAGGTTATTGTTATACTGCTAGGATTCGTATGGGTTGTGTATGTACAAAAAAAAAAAACTCAAGTGACACACTTCGATTCAATACAGTACATACTGTACTTTACTGTAAATACTGTACATACAACTAAAGGTTTATTTAAAAATATTATTACTTAAATAAATATAAAGGATTTTGAAATGCCAAAAAATATAGTTTAAAAATAAACTCCAAAAGCCTTTCTACTACCGCACACCTGTGTAGATAATACAATTTGATTTATTTGACGTATTCCTTGCAGGACGTGACAGTGTGACCCAATTTCAACAATTAAGCATCCCATAAAACGTAGGCAAAAATTCATGGGATTCCAGAAAACCCTAATTTTTATTTTTTTTGAAAATTCCCCAGAATTCGTCACTAAATATCACTTTTCTCTAAACTCTCAAATTGAATTGCCAATATTGATATTCCATAGGGTATCTAATACTTTAACAAACCTTTCGGTGTAATCAAAGTATCTAAAACATCAAACAGTTAAAAGTTAAAGGAAGAAGTTCCATTACATTAAGTATACAAATTACGGGGAAGACATCTTCATTTACTCAGCTATCTAACGGGTACAAACATAAGAAAAAATATATATAGAGATGCCAATAAAACAGTCGGTAATGCTGGCAAAGGTCGAATTTGCAAATTATTGGAACATTTAAAAATTGAGTGATAATCGAATTAATTAAGTCGTTTGTTATCTTTCTACCTTCTCACCACCCAACAACTCTTTTCAAGTTATGTAGCCAGGTAGTCGAAACCAGTTTGCATATTAAGACGCACTATGTGTACTTAGTTTTACTCGCGGTTGATGAACTTATCACTGATTATTATTTGTCGCTTAGTTCGCGTGTCTTAACTACTGTACACGTACAAGCTCTTATTTCTTTAATAAACTTCAAATTTTGAGGCTTTTTTTGTAAAAGAAATAACTTTTTATTGAAACGTGCACTGGACAGATGAGTTACGATGCTCTGAGTAAACACCAGCAAGTACATCATTTTATGTCATGCAAAATTGTTTTCACAAACCCGCAATATTTTTGAAAGATTTATCCAACGATACCTTACACCATGAGTAGACGAGAAAAAAACATGCACACTTTATTTATTCATTTATTTATTTATCCTCCTACTGGAACGCCATTCAGCAATTACACCAACGGAGCAAAAAATTACTTCATGTGCTGATTTCTACCATCCTGTGCGCGGTGGACATCGAACGGGCGAAATAATATATATAATATAAGTTTACGTGTACAAACAGGATTTTTTTTTTTCATTACTTTATTTTACCACTTTGTCGGTGTGATTAATATTTATATAATTGCCAAATTATAACTTTCTACTAATAAGAGTTTCTAAGCTAAGCTGCGGATGGACGGACGGACGGACAGACGGCCATGGCAAAACTCTAAAGGTTCCTCGTTGACTACGGAACCCTAAATACGTTCACAATCTCATCTCAGCGACAATGTCAACTTATCAAAATGTAGGAAAATTAGAGACTTTTTGACTGAGAGAAACTGGGACTAGAATGTGAATTGTTCTAAAAATACAAGAATTGCTACTCCAATCTCTGCAATAGACGTATTTTTTTTTGGCCATATTTTCAAATTTTAAGTGATTATTAAATATTAGGACATTATGTTAATTGCAGATCGTAATCCTCTCCCGCGGGGATACTGCCTGCATCATAGTCTGCTCTTAGAGATTAGCATAATCCAGTAATTAGCGAGAACGGTCCGGTGCTGTAGGTAGTATGGGCCACTTATTATTAATGTGATGTTGTTGGTAAGAAGAAGTAGCGCCACTGGCAGCAACGTTGAGAGAGAACGTATTTTGTACATGTCACTGCAGTAATGATGAATATTAATGTTAATTAGACGAGAATAAAAAAATAAGTAGGTACTGTACCAAAACTTAAAAAATAATTTGGTAGGTACCAGTGATCACACCACTTTCCTCATCAATCTAGGGCATAGAACAGACAAAAAAAATAAAACGTGGGGCGCGTGAAATTTCTATCAACAGTCAACCGCTCATATCATTATAAATGCTATTCACTTATTTGCTCAGGTTACGCTACGCTCCACGATTGGATTTACAATTATAATGATTAAATTAAATAATATTGTCATCTACAGGTGTGTACCAAATATCACATCAATCTGCCAACAGGAAGGGGGTAAAATTTCAAGTACTAAACGTGACCCAAATAAATAACAAACAGGGCAAGCTAAATAAAACCGTTTTAAAAGTAGTGAATGATAACGTGACGGTTGACAAGGGAGAATTAAAGGACAAAACGGAACAATTAACTTCGGGACAATCTTAAGATAAAATGTATGATGATACAAATTAAGAACCCAAAGCAGTTAAACATACCTAAAACTCATAACACTTAAAAACGAAAAAAATAAATAGAATAATCTAAAAACAACAATTATAAGGCTAGCGTTAATCGCACGCTTACCGGCGGCGCCCGCTTACCGCTGATTAACGAGCGGCGCCACCTGCGCCCGTGTGTGCACCGCTTTATACAGATTACCTGTAATCTTTACTTATTGAGCGATTTTTTGTTTTTGCACTGATTAATGGAAGGGTTGGAGGAAAAATGAGGCTGGAAGTGATAGAGAAAACTTTGTGCGTGTGCGTATCAGGAATCAAGAATGGCTAAACAAAAACTGTTTAAAAATTTAGGCTTGTTTGTTGTGCCTTAGATTTATTACTATTTTACACAATAAAGTAGAAAGCAAAAATCTGCCTACAGAATTAGCGCAGAAAAAGCAAATTACCCAAAATTAAAACACGTAGACCCACTCCACACGCCCCTACTTCCTAAACAAATCCTTTCCAAGTTTCATTCCGAGTCTCGAATATTCGGGAACGTTCCAGAACATTACAGAAGTCAGTGTTCCCTTAGAACCTGACGCGGGTTCGTAATAACTATAATGTGAGGCACATTACACCTCACGTGAGCCTCCGAACTTGAGCTCGGATAATACGTAAGTACATACATATGTACGTATTATCTGGTATTCTGTTATATTTATGTTATGCTTGTAATGATTATAATAACAATACGAGGAAACGTCTGGTTCGTAAATTATAAGTGTAAATTACATCTCAGTTTGACAAATTGATTTGAAAAATTTGTAGACGAAAACTTTTTTTATAAAAAAAACAACCGACTTCCAAAAAAACACTACAAAGTGAGAAATAAATTTAATTTTGAAAGTTGGTGTCGTCGGTTCCGCATTTTCGTTCTTTGACGCCGACTTACGAAATTAAAGTAATTTTTCACTTTGTAGTGTTTTTTCGGAAGTCGGTTGTTTTTTTATAGGGCTCAGACGTGATGTTATGTTGTGCGATTGCGTAAACAATGCATATCTACATATGCGATAGCAGCAATCGCGGTTGTTTTACTGGTATTTACTGAAGAGTTCCTTTGTCTGTCTCCGAAACTCATCACCAGATCTTTACGAAATTTAAACGGAACCATTTCGGAATAAACCTCTATCGAACAAAAAAAGAATTTTGCAAATCCGTATATGACATATATGACAGAGTTATATATATAAACATACGAATTGATAATCTCCTCCTTTTTGAAGTCAGTTAAAAATCGTTTGCAGATTGCTACGAAAATGCTACGCGCGTGCTACGAAATAGCTACGAAACTACTACTTTACTAAGTAAAGTGAGTAATGATGATTAAATTGTGTCTGTTAAACTAATACGAGGTCATCAATTTAAAAATGAGAACATATGTTTGTAATAGGTTGCACCGGTAGGTTTTTCAAACCGGTAGCTTAAGCGGCAGACATAATATTGTAAGGAGAATCTTCTCTTACGTCAGCAACTACCCACCACCTCGCCTATAAAAGCAAGGCGCCGGGAATAGTTCGGCCCTTTTTGCTGCTCTGCGCTCGGACTGGACGGATGTGTGAATCATCAACTAGTCGCAAGGTTACGTAAGCCATTTGAGTTTAGTTTAATAAAAAGTGATAACGTGTGATTTTGGTTTAGTGAATTTTAAGTGTTAGAGAATTGTAAGTAAATTGTTGATTGTGATGTGATTAAATTGTAATTATGAAGTAAAAATGGTTATTTTGTTATGATTTGTTTTTTTTTAATGAATTTCCACTTCTGAAACTTATATCAGAAGTGGGATAGAGAACTTTTAAAAAAGCCCACTTAGAGAATCTTTCGTAGCTATAAATTATCGTGAACAGAAAAACCGTTTTTGTATTCTTTTAAATCTACCCACCTTATCACTTTTATTTTTATTCGATCGTTTTGTTTGCTTGTTTTTTTTTTTTTTTTTGTTGTGTGTGTGATTATGGGACGTGAAGGCTCTTGTACTCGTGACAGACGGTCACATACTCGGGACAAGTCACGCGGCCGCAAACAACGTCGATCTCGTGGTTCAAATGATTGCAGTAGTGGTAGGTACCGCAATTCAAGTAGGAATCGTCGTACTTCGCGAGATGGCTTACGTAATCGAGATAGGCATGATTCTCGTAGTCCCGAAAGGCACCGATCGCGTACTAGGGATAGGCGCGATTCGCGTGGTAGGGATCGTTCGCGTAGCAATATTGGCAATAGAAAGCGCACTTGTACTCCTTCGCCCCCGGTTCGAACGAGTCCTACCCACAAGAAAAGCGAGGTTTCGCGAAAAACTAATGAGCCGGTAGTCCCTAATATGTCGGAACGACATCGGTCTATGGAGTCTAGTGTTCCCGGCTCCGAGGCATCCACCCTCGCTCATGCTTTGATGCAAGCAATAAAAACGATGCAACCAGTAAAATCACTGCACTATTATGTGTCGAACTTTGACCCATCAATTAACAGCATCGAGGCATGGTGCGATGAAGTGGATCGTGCTAGAGAGGCCAACGGTTGGAGTGACCACGAATGTCTGTCGCGTGTGGCTACTTGCCTTAAGGGTGACGCTAAGGTCTGGTTAGGGGAATGGGTGACGAACGATAGGACGTGGTCCAATTTTGTACGCGAGTTCAAACCCCTTTGCCCAAGTAAATTAGATTACGCGAATATTTTGTTCGAAGCTATGAATACGACTTCAGATAAGTATTCAACTTACTCAGAATACGCCCGTCGTACCTTATTGCGTTTGAGAATAGTTCAGGGGCTGAGTGATGAATTACGAACGTTAATAGTTATACGCGGTATAGACAGTCCACAGGTGCGTGCAGCTGCCGCTAACGCAAACTTAACCCCTGACACTATTGTCTCGTTTCTGTCAATTTACGCGAAACCGTCTAAGCACGACAAAGTTCCCGATTCTAAAAGGCAAGGTCAAATAAAATCAAACCAGCGTTCGGGCCTAAAATGTTTCAATTGCAGTCAAACTGGTCATATCAGTCGCAATTGTAAGAGACCTAAGGCAAATACAACCAATAGTAAGCCTGCCAACTTGGCTTCGGAATCATCTTCCAATACACAACCCTCTTCGATCAAATCTTGTACATTCTGTAAGAAGTCGGGGCATACTGAGGACAAATGCTTTACTAAAGCTAAATCTGAGCAACGAAATCCGCGTAACGTTAATCTATGCTCTTATCAATCAAGCATTGCACCAAGTAACGACATGACTACCGCGATAGTAGATGGAATACCCGTAGACGTGCTCATTGATAGCGGAGCCCTCGATGTATCCCTTATTTCTTCAGACATTTTGAAACATTTTACGTGTCAGCCAAAACCGAGACGTTGTGTACTGAAAGGTTTGAGTGAGAAAGAAGTGGTCGCAACATCTTACGTCACGCTTACGGTGGAATTCAGCGATATTGCTATTGAAGTCGACTTAGTAGTAGTTCCATCGACTTTTATGAACGCTCCTATCATAATTGGCACTGATGTTTTAAACCGCGAAGGCATTACTTACATTCGTACTAAAGATGAGCAATACCTCACGCGTTGCGATAACATCAGCGCAAAAGTCAATGCCATTTGTGCGAGTGATCAGGTCAAAGTAAATACACCCCTTCAGGGTGCAGAGTTGGATAATCTTATGTCCATCATAGACGAGTTTTCCGACTATTTAATATCAGGGACTGCTATGACCACAGTCCAAACAGGTGAGATGGAGATAAAGCTTACCAGTTCCACCCCTGTTGTGTATCGTCCGTATAGATTATCCTACTCTGAAAAACTCAAAGTTAGGAAAATTACACAAGACCTTTTAGACAAGGGAGTGATTAGGCGTTCGAAATCTGAATATGCGAGCCCGATTATACTTGTAAGAAAACGTGACGGCTCAGATAGGCTCTGTGTCGATTTTAGGGCGTTGAATCGAATTACGGTGAAAGATCGATACCCCCTGCCACTAATAGATGACCACATTGATAGGTTAGGCGCTTGTAAATTCTTCTGTAGCCTCGATATGGCTACAGGATTTCACCAAATTCCTCTTAAAGAAGAATGTATTCACTTCACTGGTTTTGTGACACCTGAAGAACACTTTGAGTACGTTAAAATGCCTTACGGTTTAGCTAACTCCCCAATAGTTTACCAGCGCATTATAAATGACACCTTACGCAGCCATCTTAATGAGGGAAACGTCCTAGTCTACGTTGATGACGTTCTCCTGCTAAGTAATTCTGTGACAGAAGGGATTGAACTGTTGCGTAAAGTACTCAAGACGCTTACGTCAGCCGGTTTTTCAATAAATTTGGCTAAATGTTCGTTCCTTGTCACAGAAGTAGAATATCTAGGGAGGTTAGTCAGTCAGGGTCAGGTTAGGCCGAGTCCACGAAAAGTGGAAGCCCTAGTTAACACCTCGCCACCTGAAAACGTAAAGCAAGTACGCCAACTCTTAGGATTGGCGGGTTATTTTCGGCGGTACATAAAAGATTACTCCACTAAAACTGCTCCCATCGCCCATCTAACCCGTAAAAATGTCAAATTCAATTGGACTCCCGAATGTGAAGCCATTCGCCTCGACCTCATTAGAGTATTAATCAATGAACCAGTCCTTTCCATCTTTAATCCTAGCTTTCCCACTGAAGTCCATACAGATGCCAGCAGTACTGGATACGGTGCGGTACTCCTACAAGTACACCCAGATGGGAAAAAGCACGTTGTGGCTTATTTTAGTCGGTCCACTCAGGGTGCCGAAGGAAAATACCACTCCTATGAGCTGGAGACCCTTGCCGTCGTTAAAGCGCTCCAAAACTTTCGTCACTATCTGGTTGGTCTGAAATTTGTGGTGGTAACAGACTGTAACGCCCTTAAGGCAACCGAACGAAAGAAAGACCTTTTGCCCCGAGTAGCCAGGTGGTGGATCTACCTCCAAGACTTCGGTTTCTCAATCGAGTATCGAAAAGGAGTGATGATACCCCATGCTGACTACTTAAGTCGTAACCCTGTTTGTGTCAATCAAGTTTCCAAACCCAGAAATTGGGCCCAGGTTGCACAAGCAGCCGACAACGAGACGCAAAATCTCATTCAAAGACTTCACGATGGCAATCTTGATGCTGATCGTTACTCCATCCGAAATGGAGTTCTTTATTACAAGTACACCCCAGTAGGCCAAGACCCACGCCTACTCTGCTATATACCCAAAGGGCACAGACTTAGTCTTATGAGAATATTTCACGACGAGCACGAACACATTAACGTGGAGAAGACCGTTGACCTTATCCTGAGACATTTTTGGTTCCCCGGGATCAGACCGTTCGTTAGCAAGTATATAGCCCACTGTCTCGTGTGTGTGTCGAAAAAGAGAGTTCCTCGGGCTCCTTTGCAAACAATTACTTCCTGGGAAAAACCCGATACACCGTTCCACACTGTTCACGTGGACGCCTTAGGCCCTCTGCCTGTGTCTGAAGGGTACAAATTCGTTCTACTCATTGTCGATGCTTTTACTAAATATACTCTCCTCTACCCGATTTGTAGACAAGATGCTGGTGAGTTAAAACGGGTTGTTTCTCAAGCTATTTCTTTGTTCGGAGTGCCTAAGCTTATGGTCACTGACAAGGGACGAATGTTTGAGTCCAGTGAGTTCGTGACTTGGATAGATGAACTCGGTTGTAACCTACATTACATAACGCCGGAAATGCACCAGGCGAACGGCCAAGCTGAGCGTTACATGCGTACTGTCCTCAACATGCTACGTATCCAGGCGAACTACAAGAACGTCCCTTGGTCAGAAACGTTATGGAAACTTCAACTGGTCTTAAACATCACAAGACAGAAGACTACGCAAGTATCACCATTGAACCTTCTGATTGGTACCGAATCTACAACCCCTGTGATTCGAGCCCTGGTGCGCGATATAACAATCGAAGGATCGACACCGAACAGAGAGGCCCTACGTGAAGTAACCAGAAGCAGGGCCCGCGAACTTCTAAGGACCAATCAAGCCAGGCAAGACGAACAGGTTAACCAACGGCGACATCCACCTCGCCAATTTAACGTCGGTGACTGCGTGTTTGTTATAAAATTTTCTCAGTCAACAGGAAAACTTGACTCTGGAATGCGTGGTCCGTATAAAGTAGAAGAAGCACTGCCTAGTGGACGTTATACGCTGCGTTTGCTCAGCGGTAGCTATGGAAAGACTACACAGGCTGCCGCCCAGTACATGGTGCCGTGGCGCGGCGAGTGGTGCCCAGAAACGTGTGCCGCATTCTTTGAGAGTAAGTAAATCACTGCTATTTGATTTACAAAAGTAGCATCGTGTTTGTTTCAATTTACAGACAGGAGTGATGTGTTAGCTGCTGCGCTGTACTGCGGTACCGCCGGTAGCAGGCGCATTTGTGTCGCCGATCGTGTTGGCACCGGTTGCCGAGACACAGGCAGCTGTGTTGATTTGACCATGTACGGTCAATTTGTGGTCTCACACGTATGAATACGGTCTGCGTGTTGAGAGAACTCGTGCGTATGAATACGGTCTGCGTATCGAGTGGGCTCTTACGCGTGATTGCGATCAGCGTATGGGTCGGCTTACACGTATGAATACGGTCTGCGTGTTAAGCGGCTTGCACGTATGAATACGGTCTGCGTGTCAAGCGGGTCTACAGGTTGGTAGACCATGTTGCAGATGGCGGAAGCTGAATGCTGGTCGCGGATGCCGATAGCAATATGGCGGCGAAGAACCAGTACTTGCGCGCTGGACACATACAGGACAATGTTTTTACTTTGCTTTTGGTTTGAGAAAGATGGATGTATGTGTCTATTTACAACCTTATGAACTATTTGAAAGAATGATGAGTGAATTAATTGGCTGAAGACGAATGGAACTTTATGAGAGGCTGAACGCTTTTATAGAAATTGATTGAGGAGATTCTAATAAAATTTTGTTTCAGATGAAGATACTGATAACGACTCTGAACAAACGGAATCTCCTGCTGTGGTCGACCCGTCGTCTCAACCAGTTGGCGAAGTGGAGGTCGAGCCGCTGACCTCTCCCATCGCGGGTCCTAGCCGGGCCACCCCAGGAATTCGTGCCGAGGACGACACCTCGTCAGGAGAGGCCGTGTAAGGAGAATCTTCTCTTACGTCAGCAACTACCCACCACCTCGCCTATAAAAGCAAGGCGCCGGGAATAGTTCGGCCCTTTTTGCTGCTCTGCGCTCGGACTGGACGGATGTGTGAATCATCAACTAGTCGCAAGGTTACGTAAGCCATTTGAGTTTAGTTTAATAAAAAGTGATAACGTGTGATTTTGGTTTAGTGAATTTTAAGTGTTAGAGAATTGTAAGTAAATTGTTGATTGTGATGTGATTAAATTGTAATTATGAAGTAAAAATGGTTATTTTGTTATGATTTGTTTTTTTTTAATGAATTTCCACTTCTGAAACTTATAATATTATAATATGAAACTTAATGTTAAACTTGTTATACGAAGCTTTGCTGCAAATACATATTATCCACTTTTTAATATAGGTCATATTTTTCAAAAATCTTCATTAAAAACGTTGCCGTGTCTATTTATTAATAGGTCAAGCAACCCAATGTCAGCGCGGCGCAGCGGCCCGGTGACGACTCCTCCCTCGATAAAGCGTCGTCGCAGATGCAAGAAACGATCAGAATGGCCAGTAAAACTAAAACAGCACATAAAACCTGTACATTTTTTTTAATGACTTATTTTCTCTGTGAAATAGGTCAGTTGAATTAAAAATCAGTTGGGGTGTCTGAGGTTTTGCGCATTTAACGTTACACGTTGTATATGTATATTTATTAAAACACAGTATTTATATAATTAATTAAAAAGCTTAAAATAATAATAATAATATGTACAAGTATATAAAAAGGAGGGCAAATAATCAAAGAGCATCAAAAAATTCGTCCGTATCGCTGTCAATAGGAAACGTGCTCCAAAGGCTGGCAGCATTACCACGTTGTATGGCAATGCTGATTCTTTGGCCAAAAAATAGGTCAGCCCTCTGGTCACGTGAAGAGTCGACCATCCGCTTGGTGATATCCCGAAATAATAGGTGGGCACTCGGACCCCATGGCCCTAGTGTTTCAACCCCAAACGGCTCGAAAAAATAAGTTCCAAAGAGGTTGGAGTATTTGCGCCGTTTGAGGTTTTCCGCACCTGCAGCAGCCGCACCAGCACAGCCCACCGCGCTTGGAAGATGGGATGGCGCAAGGGTGTCGACACACGTTGCATCCCACACCAAAGGCCTACCTACCTTCCAAGGCATACTCGGCAGTATTGGTGGACGTATTCATAAGATTATTCCATACCAACCTGCAGAGCGGCTCATCCCACTGCCTCTGGGAACATGGGTTCACGGGCCGATCTGTATCCAGGCAAGCCATTTTCCAGGCGTTCACTGCGTCAGCCAAGCACGGCACTTCAGAGTTAACCAGGGAGGGGGCTAAAATCTTCCCGGTCAACTTTTCGGTGCTGTGGACAGAGGACAGGAATGCCGGTAAGCTAATACTGGTAATTTTGCGGACGCCGACGCCACCATAACGGATGGGTAGTGTGGATTGCAGCCACGCTCGGTCGTCCAAATTATTAAATCACTTCCTCTTAGGTTACTAAGCAAAATATTTTGACTAAACCTCACCGAAATTCCTAAAAAGTAAACATGGAACTCAAAATGCATATTGCAGTATGTAAAATAAATCAATTAACACACAGTTGGAGCAACGAGGCGTATATTATGCATTTGAATGGCGCACACAGGCGAAAAATCAAAAAAAGTCGGACAAAACCTAAACATTCAATAATATTCAAGAAAATGAGCACATAAGGGTTGGTATGTGATGAAAAACTCATATATATAATTTTTTGACATTTTTATTATACATCATCGTCAGTAATATTTGGTTCATCTAATAGATTTAAAACGTCTGGGCACATAGAAACAGATTTTTTTACGATTAATTTCCTTAGTCCTGATATAAAGGGATCGGAAGAGACCATAAGTCTTTTAAAAGTGTCTTCCATGGCTAATTTTCTTGAAAATTTTCTTGAAAACTGCTCTCTGTATTTTCGCACATCTTTGTTTCGACTTTCTTGTGCATCTTCGCTCATTAACCCTATGGCTATTTCAGAATTCTCTATTATATTTGACCCATGGATTAGTACCTTGTGAAGTGTTGTTGACATACAATACCATGGGTAATTCATCACAAAAAAAGCAGCTGTTTTGGTGCAAAACACCTTGAATTTTACAGCATTGATTTTGTAACCACTAGACAATACTTTCAAAATGGTATGCAGTCGATTAATAAGCCGGTGATTTACACCTGTTATTTCAGCAACTTCTTCTGCATGCTGAAAAATGGCACGTGCAGTATTACCATCAGTCGATGTACCTCCACCCTGTCTTGGTTTGTCAACATGTAACCCAAGTTTTTGCCAAAATTCTGTTTGTATGCGACGTTTTTCAGCTGCTACCAAGGATTGACTATGTGTGTCTCTTGCTTGCCATTTTGCAACTTTTAGTTTGTAGCCTAGATGCAATATGAACTCCGCAAACCTTATCCAGGCATGTAGCGATGAAACACCGTAATTAAGGTTTTCTTCAGGGATCGGTTTCGACATGCAGAATTTTATTCTGTTGAAGTCTTTCGAGGTGACTTTACAAATATAGCAACGCATGGCAGATTTCGTGTCAGTTAAGGCGTTTATCATCTTCCCATCTACCATGGTCATTATCAACTTGTGTTTAATTATACATTCTTTCTCCATTAAAACTATTGTTGGTGTTAAATCGTCAATCTCGGATTGAACACTTCGAGCTACTAATCTTGATAATTCTGCAGTTTCATGTGCCATCTCTAACTTCAACGGACGGCAATACCTTGATGAAGAGGGCCGAGGATTTTGCCAGATGAGCACAGTTTTGCCATGATCGCACACGAGTTGTACTGGCACAATAGAAGTAATGAGCATATTTGCATCAGACTGTTCGACATTTTCAAATCTCTGTTTATACTCGGAATGGCAGCCCGATCCATCACACCCCCATTTTGTTATCAGGCGAAGATTTTGTAATTGATCCTTTGTTAGCGATTGTATGACTTCATTAAGAGACAATAATAATCTTTGTGCAGTGTGGTCCATTAAACTCTGTAGAGGAACTGTTACACTCGTTTCGGTGCAAAAAATACCTTCAGGGTAACACCTTTTTTTGGCTTCAGTTATAGTCTCATAATTAGGATAAAGACTGCAGTTCAACTCCATTGCTGAAGTTCGCAAAGTGTTGTACTGAAATTTAGACAATTGTCCTTCAATCACCAAAGATAACGCTTTGTCTGACGAAAGGCTCGCATGTGTTTTGGGAACGTTAAAACTGCTACTGGCACCAGCCAGAGTAGCTTGTTTAATTATCTTTGATGTATGGATATCACCTCGTGCACGATATTCTACCTGGGCTGCAAAAGCCAGTTCTTCAGGTTCAAATTGTTTCCGAACATCTTCTGTCTTTCTACGTTTTGTGCGTTCGGTACATTCTTCAAAGCTCTTATCCGGTCGGCCACCAAGGGTGCCACTTCTCTTTCGGATATGAGTCGCAACAGGAAATGTAATGTAGGTTTGGAACCAGTCTTTATTGGCGTTAACACACCGAGAAAAATTTCTGTGTGATTGAAGTAGTTTTGTCTTATAATCACTGACCAATCTTCTTAGGGACCCCTTTATTTCATCTTTAAGTTCATTCACTTTCAGAGCACATTGCACTTTTTGTTCCAGATAAGACATTTTGTCTGTCTCTTTTTTGGAAGTTTCCTCCCTATAGTAAGCAATTAGAGTCATTCTGCTAAAGCTCACTTCCTCATCAGTTGACCCTAAAACAATATCAAACCAATATTTAGAACTAATGAAGTAACCGATTCCAAGCAAGACATTGTTTTGTTTTACGTAGACTGTATCCAATACAGAAGTGGTCGATGAAAAAGATAATTTTGTTAAAGCGTCGCTTACGGTCGCTTAAAAATGTGATTGTATATTGATAAACAAAGTTCATACTCTCTAAAAATGCTAATATCAAAGCCGGATCTCTCGGGAAGTTACACTTTACCCTTTTGTGAAGTTTAAAAATATGCAAAACAATACAATATCAAAGTCATTATTTTTTTTAATATAAAATAGCAAGCATTACTATCAAAAGTAGATATTAAAAAGTAGTTCATTACCTCCTGGAACTGAATCCATCGAAAAAACAAAGACGATCACGAAGCCAATTATCGAAATCGTAATAACTAAAACCAACACTTTCACTCGTAAACACATCCGCTGTTGATCAAGTCGAACTTTGGACTGATACCCAGGCGAGAAGAGGACAAAAGGATCGCGCCGCGTGCGCAGGTAGCGTGTATTGTTTATTAAGCTTGTCGGTAAGACATGTTTTTATTTGTTTGGAGTACTTTTACATTTTTAGGTTTTGTCCGACTTTTATTGATTTTTCGCCTGTGTGTGGCGGGTTGTTGTAAAAATGCGCGCATTAACATGTAAAGTGTGCGCTAGCTCCTTTGTGCGTGAGCAGCGGAGCGGCCGCGTGTTCCAACAAATTATTGGTGACTACAGTACAGTACACAGAGACAAGAAGTGGGGAGGTGTGAAACGTTACTCTTTTTGGCGTTTCCTAAAACTAGCAATATTGAAGAAATGACTTGCTCTATACTCTGTTGGGTTTATGGTGGCTAAACTATTTTATTTAGAATTAATTTGACACTGATTGTGCCTAATACCTAAAATGGAACCATACGTAAATTACGCGTTTACACAATTAGTAGCGGACACCAGCTAGTTATGCAATACAATGAAATACGTGATGGCAAAAGTACCTAGGTACCCCTTCCTCCCTATATTATTTTATCACAACCTAAATATTTCGAAAATATACAGGGTTCCATTAAAATAGATGGACAAATTTTAACACAGCGCTATGTACGTCTAACCAAAGATATCCAAGCAAAAATAAACACTGGTTAAAGTGATTTTATTTTGATCTAAAATTAATAAATTCCCGGCACATTGGTGTATTTTCGTTAGCTGATTATTTTTCTTTTAAGTATCTAATGCATTTTTTAGTATATTTGTTTACCGTTGTCCTTATGTTGGTGGCCTGAATGTTTTTTAAAAGTTTGTCCATCTATTTTAATGAGTATATATAACAATAATATAAACTGTCCCGTGTTCCTCCACTACACTGCACGCGATTTTTCAACTATTGTTGTACGTGTTAACATTAACGGCTCGTACAGACAGGTGCGACGCGACGGCGCGACGCGATTCTGCGATATATATCCGTAGAACAATTTCAATGAAACGCGCGCGACAATTCACACAGGGGCGACCTGTCGCGCCGCAACATGGTTGCGCCGCGACTCCAATAGGAACATTTTGTATGGCGACGCGGCGATATTCGCGCAGCGGCCGCGACGCCATACAAAATGTTCCTTTTGTATGGCGACGCGGCGATATCGCGGTAGCGGCCGTGATTTACGTCGCTCTAGTGTGAAAGGTGTTGTGGCGCGATAATATCGCAAAATCCCCCACGCCAAGTCGCGCGACAAGTCGCGCCAGTCTGCACGAGCCTTTAAATGTAATATTATAATTGAATTAATTGGGCTTTCTAAACGGAAACTGTAATATGTCGTTTCATTTCACATGTTCAGTATCATGATTAATTCCATTAATTTTTCTTGGCGTATGTATCAAACTCTAACCTTAACGTCACTGCACAAAAATGCATCACAAACACAGCGAGCACAATGAACGCGTTTGCTCGCATCTACACAAACAACTATGCTAAATAATTGTTTCAATATATGCGCCAGTTTAAAAGTGTAGCTTGAATGTCTCCTCTGTGACGTGGTGGTGTTTGTCTGATAAAATAAGTAAATTTATCTGTAAAACAAATCAAATGTTGACGAAGTTGTCGACATGTAGACTGTGAGCTCGGCTTTAATTTTGCTAAATTTCTTACTTGTATTTAATAAGCTTAATATGTTTTTTATTTTTTTATTTTAACTACCTAGCTACGAAATTAATTATGAACTTGTTTATTTATTGGTAGACTAACACAATTATTGTGATTACCGTAATTATAATATCACAGGAGTTTGTTGTGAACTCACATAGCATTATGTAATTATTTTAATTAGTATTCATTGTGTGCGTACGTCATCACTACACATAATTAGATTATTCACGCTTGCATGCTTGTATTGCTAGCTGTTATAGGATTATTGTTACATGTTATATTACCTGCAAACTCTTACATAAACATAAATTCGCATACATCATCATCTGCCTAGCCTTTTCCCAACTATGTTGGTGTTGGCTTCCAATCTAACTGGATGCACCTAAACACCAGTATTTCACATGGAGCAACTACCTATCTGACCTCCGCAACCCAGATACTTGGTAAAACGATACCCCTCGGTAAGACTGGTTGTCAGAATTGGTCTGTTGGTCAGGAATATAAAAGTTATATTACAGGTAAACAAACCGCAATTTTTCAAAATATTCTACTATTGGCAACTTATAATTTGAAAAGAGTTTGAGAACTACTTTATGACAAAGAACGTACTTACCTACGAATTCTTCTGTATACAACATACGTTTGATATTCCGAGCCAGTAAATCCAAAAGTAATTTGATATACCATGTTCCTTTACGTCTATAATCCCCTAGTACTAAAGTAGATGTGGGGTTTTCGTATACATAAACCTCAATTACATTTGGTTTGTCAGACTCAGGATTATAACTTAGGAATTCCAAAGGATTAGCAGTTGTACTCGTTTTGTAACGGACAAAATAATATTATTCAAATTAAAAGCTATTGTTTTCAGGCTAATGTTTTGTTTTCTGTTGCAGGATTATTCTTAGGTGAGACTAGAGCAGACTTTGTACTATCAAATTAATTTATCACTCTATTAAAAGTACTCGTATTACTCGTATTTCTCTAAGTACCAAACTAACTCTGCTAAAAGACATGAAAAATACAATAGATGAGTAAGACGTGGATAAGCAAAAGACACCCAAATTAACAGACAGCCTCATTTTTTTTTAATTGGGCAGGTTTCCTATATTTTTGTAAATAATAAAGCTACAAAAACATACGAGAATATAATTCCCAAACGAACACAAAAATAAAACAGAATTCGTACCAGACCCAACACAACACAGTTTTTAATAACTTGAAAGCTGAGCTTGTGGTGACAGTGCCATCAGAGTAGTCCGGGCTTAAATTGAATGATGGCGCGTTTCTTTGACGTGTTTGAGTTCAGTATACAGCTTCACGCAAAGTTATCTGATGTCGTGGCGTGTTGATAGGCTCAGTGCACACAAACGAGTTGTTTGAACTATTATTGTGAGTGGGATCACGTTGACATTATTTTGTAAGTTCAAGAATAGTTGAAGTGAAAATAGATTAGGTTATGGCTCCAGTCATACCTAGAGCTATAGAGTGGTAAATAATCTTTGAGTTTAAAACGGAGTTATCGGGCTAAAATAAACACAAACATGCGAATCAGCTCCAATAAAGCTGATCGAAAGTTATAAAATAACAAAAATCGCTTGCATTTTTAATTCGCTGTTCTAAAACCCTGTCGATGTGATTTTAAGAGCAACAAGGACCCAGCTTTACCCATTATACGCTATGGAACCTTTTTATTCTGTTTCTCAAGTACCTACATAAATTAAGTAAATAAAACATTCATCTAATTCTCAACGGAACCAATCGAGAATCCAATAATTTTATAGCCCTTCCATCTACTAATTGTTTAATTGTAAACATGCGGCAATTCCAGCGACTTGTAACACCGTTGCACCATTTCGTTCGGGGAATGGAGCCGCTTTGCAGAGCAGCAGCAGAGCTTAGAGTGAGTATTACTCAATTGCAGTTTCCAAACACGGCGTCCCTGAACGCGGACGGCTGATATTAATCAGGGGAACGGTAGATGGTACTGCGGCCATCTGATTAACGTACCACGTCAAGTTAAAAGCGCTTAAATCTTTCTTTTATGTCGGAGTCCAGCCTTATCATTTTTGTAGTCAGTCCAAACCCATCGTACAGACGAGTGTACCACGTTGGACATCAAAAATCTTTAATTCCATTACTTATCAAGCATGCTATCGTAGAATAGAATAGAATATACATACTTTTTATTATTTACAACATATAAATTACAGACATAAATATAGAAATTTACCACAACACAACAACAAATTTTTATATTTTATTTGAAACCGTATGTCAAATAAAACACAAAAACTTGTAAAAACAATATGGCAATATGATATTTACAACCAACAGTAACTAATTAACGACAAAGTGAAAATAGTTGTAATTAAACTTAAAACACAAATTAAAGAATAATAACCTCACTTCCGAACAATTTTCTTGGAAAACTCACACATTTTCCTGAAAACTTATTTCTTCAAAAAAGATCCAAGGTCACTTACATGAGAACAATGTTTCTAAGCCAAATTGTACATTTGAAGTTCGTCACAATAAATGATGATACACCCTTCAATGCATTTAGTTATTAGGATTGTTGTTATTTATGTTATGATTTTTGTTGTTATTTACGATTAAATATTCAGCTAATTGATTCTATTCAAGACTCAATTAGCTTACATTTTATTACTTTTTTTATACAATGTGTGAAGGGGCACAATCATACGACGAAATATCCTCAGTCTTTTGTTGTATAATTGTGCTCCTTCTCAAGTAATCACTTTCTGCCAAACTTAAATTTATAAAAAAACTAGCTCGGCGAGTGCTGCGTTGGGTAATTTGTTCTCATTTAGTGAACGATAAAGTCTGTATAATTTTGTTATGATCTTACGGATAAAATATATAGATACATGTATTGTAAATATATTATAAGTTCCGTCTTATTTTTAATTTACATTCAACCCGCTGACTGCTTATAACTTGTATCGCGTCTATTTTCCCTGCCATGTAGCGATGTTCACGTGAACGCAATGTGACGTGTCAGTACCGAGCCGGTTCTAACCGCTTCACTGCGGTCCAGCCCCTCTAAATTGATTGTAAAATTCCTCCTACGTCGTGGACGACCACAGCGAATGGAACCTAGATAGCCATACTGCGAACCTTTTCTAGAAGTGAGCTGAAGTGGTTACTTGAAACCATTCCTTGCAACTATTCTGTTTCAGTCAGACAGACCCATCCACACAGAAAATTGACGAAAAATCGTTTGATGACCAGTAAAACTCACTCAATTTCTAGTATTTTTATAGTTTACTTCCTGACAACCACGACCTATACATGTTACAACAGAAGCTATAAAAAGCATGGTAATGTGCTTGCGCTCATTTTAACAACAGTACACCACCACTTATGTACGTAACACTTACTTATTAGATCCTGCTTTTGACATGAATACGCATTCATCTTATACATATATTGATGGCCGCAAAAATATATAATTGTCTAATTTCATTATCATTAATTCCATTGTCTTAAGCCACCTCTCCTCTCGTGCCTTGTTGCTTGGGTTCTGCACTATGTCAATGTTTTCCCTGTTCGCTATATTCTTATGACTTGTTCACTAGCAACAAAACGTTGTCCTGAACGTAACATCGCCAGTTTGTCTGTGTTGTGACCGCTGCAGCGATTCACTGCGGCTATGCGGGGGCCGCGTGGCTGCATATGTCTCCTCTGACGGAGATTCGAGGTGTTTTGGTGACAACTGACTCTTTGATTGTAGAAGGACTGGTTTTTCTTCTGGCAAAATTCAACAGTCACGCAACAAACAAGTCACGGAAAAAATATGGGAGTTTATTATTTGCCATTAATTATTATGTTATTAATCTGGAAACAATTACACTTTGAAAATTATTTTAATCTCAATAATGTTAAAGCTTTTCCCGGAGATAACGATTTCAGTTAGTTGGTAAATTAATAAAGCAATCAGTAGGTCTGTAATGCATAACTAGCAAATTATCCAACCATTTCAAACTTTTATGAAATCAAATAAACATTGCAGTTTACTCACACAATTGAAAATGTGTGAATATAATTGACAATTACACATTATACGAGTACTAGTACGAGTAGTATAATATACTAAATACCTAACGAGTTAAATTTTAAAACAAGTTTTAAATTACCTTGAAACTGAAATAAATTGTCAGTCCAGCTAAACTCCCAATTTAATTAGCTAGCTGAATAACATAATAACACGTAAAAGAGAATTTATAATGTCCAGTTAGATGTTGTACAGTCGAACACAGATAAAAGTATACACGCAGCTTGCTGCCAACTACTTTTAAACAATTTTGTTATCATCATCATCTGCCTAGCCTTTCCCCAACTATGTTGGGGTCGGCTTCCAGTCTAACCGGATGCAGCTGAATACCAGTATTTTACATGGAGCGACTGCCTATCTTACCTTCACAACGCAGTTACTGGGTAATACGATACCCCTTGGTAAGACTAGTTGTCAAACTTTCGGGCTTCTGACTCTACCCGTAACGACTGTCAAAGATCTAAGAATGACATCCGGTACCAACGGCTTAACGTGCTTTCCGAGGCACGGAGGGGTCTCGGTATGTAAAGATGGTCACCCATCCACAAACCGACCGCGACAAGCGTAGCTTAACCTGGTCGATCGACCTGTGCGGCTGTTATTATTTAGTCACGGGCCCTTCTTTGTGATAATACATAGAAAAGTCTTTTACATCAGGCTTTCTCTGAGTGTGGTTTGCGCTGAAAAAGATATTATGCACAGAATGTCAACAATCAATGTTGAACAAAGTGTGAGTCACGTGACACACGTGGGTCACGTGTGTGAGTCACGTGACAACCGTGGCACACGTGGTTGTCTCACGTGACATACCTGCGTCACGTGTGTCTCACGTGACAAACGTGGGTCACTCTTGTGTCTCACGTGACACACGTTGGCCAAGTGTTTGTCTCACGTGACAAACGTGACCCACGTGTATCACGTGAGAAACACTCGTGTATCACGTGACACATGTGACCCACACGCGCACACACGTGACCCACGTGGGTCACGTGATAGACACACGTGACCCACGTTTGTCACGTGAGTCACACACGTGACCCACGTTTGTCACATGTGTGACTCACGTGACACACATGACACACGTGGGTCACGTGTGTGAGTCACGTGACAAACGTGGCACACGTGGTTGTCTCACGTGACACACCTGCGTCACTTGTGTCTCACGTGACAAACGTGGGTCACTCTTGTGTCTCACGTAACACACGTTGGCCACGTGTGTGTCTCATGCGACACACGTGGGTCACGTGTGTGTCTCACGTGACAAACGTGGGTCACGTGTGTGACTCACGTGTCATGGCACACGTGGGTCACATGTGTGACTCACGTGACACACGTCGGTCACGTGCGAGACTCACGTGACACACCTGGGTCACGTGTGTGAGTCACGTGACACACGTGGGTCACGTGTGTGACTCTCGTGACAAACGTGGGTCACGAGTGTGTCTCACGTGAAACACGTGCGTCACGTGTGTTTCTCACGTGACACACGTGGGTTACGTGTGTGTCTCACGTGACACACTTGGGTCACATGTGTGACTCACGTGACACACGTGGGTCACGTGTGTGACTCTTGACAAACGTGGGTCACGAGTGCGTCTCACGTGAAACACGTTTGTCACGTGAGTAACACACGTGAACCACGTGTGTCACGTGAGTAACACACGTGACGCACGTGAGTCACGTGAGACACGCACGTGACGAAAGTGTGTCACGTGACACACACACGTGACCCACGTTTGTCACGTGAGTCACACACGTGACCCACGTATGTCACGTGCGACACACACGTGACGCATGTGTGTCACGTGAGACACACGTGACGCACGTGTATCACTTGAGAAACACGTGTATCACGTGAGAAACACAGGTGAAGCACGTGTGTCACGTGAGACACACACATGACCCACGTTTGTCACGTGAGTCACACAGGTGACGCACGTGTGTCACGTGAGACACACACGTGACCCACGTGTATCACGTGAGAAACACGTGTATCACGTGAGAAAAACAGGTGATGCACGTGAGTCACGTGACACACACATGGGACCCACGTTTGTCACGTGAGTAACACACGTGACCCACGTGTGTCACTTGAGACACACACGTGACGCAGGTGTTTCACATGAGACACACACGTGACGCACGTGTGTCACGTGAGACACACACGTGACCCACGTTTGTCACGTGAGTCACACACGTGACCCACGTATGTCACGTGCGAAAATCACCTTTTATTACGTATTGTTTCGCTTTTGTTATTTTTTTTGAGTCAAAAAAAAAATGTTCATCCATATTTGGCCTTATAAATAGATACGATAACGTCATACCTACGTCAATTATAATCGTAATTGACAACAGATTGACATTGACATTTCACATTATGTTTGGTGCTGTTTCCTTGCGACTTGTGATTTTTATTTCTACTAAGTTTTTCTATTTGATATTCTGACGACTTTCATTACCATCTACTTGATATTCCGACGACTTTGGTTACAACTTGTATAATTGTTAAGAATGACGAAACAGGATTAGAAGCAATACGACCATATTCTTGCAATGTATATCGGGTCGGAGGACAGTAACTAGGGTGTTGTGCCCACGTGATGACAATTGTGTGAAAACCTGAAAATAGTTTGAACCACTTTTTAATACGGGTCACATTTTTCAAAAACTCTTCATTAAAAACGTTGCCGTGTCTATTCATTAATAGTTCAAGCAACCCAATGTCAGCGCGGCGCGGCGGCCCGGTGACGACTCCTCGCTCGACAAAGCGTCGTCGCAGACGCAAGAAACGATCAGAATGGCCAGTAAAACTAAAACTGCACATAAAACCTTTACAATTTTTTTAATGACTTATTTTCTCTTTGAAATAGGTCAATTGAATTAAAAATCAGTTGTTTTGCGCATTTAACGTTACACGTTGTATATGATTTATAAAAGTCCAACCGAGTTCTATGTAAAAAATATTGTTTGTTTCTTTATCTATGTTGTGAACCCTAACGCCTATAATTTGTTTCTTTCGTGGGCGTCACTTGGCCAAAACCTCTGTATCAAATGGGCATTTCCCTTTGACAGATTGTAGTAGCTAGATGTGTTGGCGTCTGTACATAACTGATATTAAATATTATCGAAAAGTAAAAGTCCACGAATGTTTTTGCTTCGTTTATTTCTGCCAACACAGTTTTCTTTTTATACAAAAAAAAAATATAAATTTATTTTTACATATAGACCGTAGTGCAACAGTGCAATACTCTAGTCAATACATAGCCGGAGGCATTTCGAAAAATTCCTGCGTTAGCTTTTTTACACTCGTCATAAAATATATATGCAAAATTTTACGGGAATTCGTATTTAACAAGCAAAAAATGGATGTGAAATAGCAGCTACATAAGATTAATTTACTTTATAGAATTCGGATTTAACTGCTACCTTTGAGCACGCAAAATATGTTCAAATTGGTATTCAATAAAATATTGATTGTGATATTTTTATATAAGTCGGACAATAGAGTATTACGTTTGTTGATTGATAATAAAATGATGGTATTTTAATAATTCAATTCAAGGTTCGCTCAGCGTGCTATGCAGCGAGCTATGCTCGGAGTTTCTTTGAAGGATAAAATCAGGAATGAAATTATCCGGAAAAGAACCGGAGTAACCGTCATAGCTTGCAGAGTAAGCAAACTGAAGTGGCAGTGGGCTGGCCATGTCTGTCGAAGGGCCGATGGCCGGTGGAGCAGACGAGTCCTGGAGTGCAGACCGCGTATCGGCAAGCGTGGTATGGGATGCACTCCAGCTAGATGGACGGACGACCTAAAGAAGGTGGCTGGGGTAGACTGGATGCGGAAGGCGGAGGACAGCGTGTTGTGGCGCAGTCTGGGAGAGGCCTATGTCCAGCAGTGGACTGCGATAGGCTGAGTTAATTGATTGATTGATTTTAATAATGAGCGATGTAGCAATGGCAATACATTTTATTATAATACTCACACATTACTTTGCACAATAATTTATATTTAATCAACTAATAATCCAAAATCTATTGGTAGGGCATGTTTTGTGTCATGTGTTGTCATGTTACTATACTTAGCAGAAAGAGGTCCAAGACAAAAGCCATCTGTATATCTCCATGGTATTGTATACCACATCCACAACTTCGCAGTTCTAACCCTTGCGGCGTCCAGTGCACTTTACGTCCGCCCCGACTGGGAATCGAAGCGGCGACTACTAAATTAAATAACTCAAAACATCTCTCCGTTGCAAGCACTTCAATAATTCACTTTGTGGCCGCTCGATAGCGCTGGCTCGCATTAAACGTATTTACGAGATTGCACAAGCCTCACACAGATATTAGTTTGTTTATCTAATCGTTGTGAAATGTACGGTATTCTTTTGATGCTGTTTTTTAGGATGCGTAGAAATGTTCGTTCTCTTGTCGATAAATGGCTACTTGCTAGAATGTGGACTGCAACAACAAACAACACACGTGTGGTCAGCATGATAATTCCATGGTTTGTTTAGCTTATATTAATACCCTTAACACTCTCAGCGCCATGTGGTCCGCCGGCCGCCCACATAACCCGCTTCTAAAAAAAATCATGGCGCTGAGAGTATTAAACTATAATCCAACAAGCTATATTGCAGGCATGCATGCTTTAGATATTCCAACTTTGTCTCGAAGGTAAACAACGCTTAAACAAACTTCTTAGTATTGTAACTTCGCCTTCTAAATCAATCTAGGTACCTCCTACAGAGTAAGCCCATCACGTCTTTAAAACCATTAAAATTTCATCGCGTACAGGTGACTCACCTTTGTTCTTTACATACTACCCACGTATTGACAATCTATTCGGAGTATCGCTGTATTTTCCAGTGTCAATGCTCTAGCCAATCACAGGCTGTCTGTCAATAATTTTATTTTATTTTGGATCCGATTGTAAATGTATGTCGCTTGTATGTAAGTTTGTCGCTTATTTCCATCGAGAGACATTCCTCGACTATCGAGTCGGAATGAGGTATAACGATGTTTCGAGCTGGCCGTGTATCGACCAATACTTCTTAAGAGTCTTCTAATAGAACTGTATAAAGCTCAAACAGCTGCCATGCCAGACACCAAGACATACAATGCAGGAATTAATTTTAAGACATTGGACTTACTGCCTCAAATCTCCAGCAAGCCTTTAACAGTTCACAAAAGATTATAAACGTCTTATTTTGAGTAAGTATACATAATATAATCAGCCTATAATACCGCCCAAAGATCACGATACCAATGATGATCATCATGAATGATGTCCGTGCGTGACCTATGCGTGATATTCCTATACGTTTCTGTATGAGAAGAGGCATTTACTTAAAACTTGAGTTGGTATTTTAAAGTTCACTTGATTTCCTTTTGTTTTTCAAATGTTTTCAATTCTCTTCCCACGACAAATACTCTAAAACAATAAAGTACATGTTTATACTGAGTGTTTACTCAGAATAGATTCGCTTTACATTCTTAATCAAATTAATAGCAGTATGTTTGCCAACTGCCGGCGGTGGAATCGTTAATGTGCGGTACTCGCAGTTCTCTTTGTAATTCAAGTGTTTCTAATCTCACTTGTTTGTTGCGCAAGCTTCAAGAATTGTGTTTATTTTGTTATATGTTAGTTATACAGAGGTGTATGAGGTACATATTATTATGTGCTTGTGGATACATATGGGAAATTGCCCATCAGTTCATTATCTAAACAAATTATTTTGATGAATTGTGCTGTATTTGCCTTATAATGAATAATAATACATTTATAATAGATCTATGACATAACCTACTACCTTCCACCCACCACCTACACCTACATATTGCTTTTGTTTTTTCGTGCCCCAAGATACATCTGCACGCAAACTGAAACCATGAATTCAGCACATGATTCTAGAACCCCTAGCGTAGAAACTTTTCGTAGGTTATCAAAAAATAATAATAAAGTTTTAAAAAAAAAAAATCTGCTGTTTCATAGAAAAGTACATACCTACGTGGTCAAAATGTATGGCAGTGCATTATTTTGAACCTCATATTCAGAATCATACACTGAATCTATGGTAACAAGTTGTGTGTCGATGTCCCTGTCACCAGCATGTGGATTCTGTAAGAATCTCACCGTGAAAACTTGCGTGGAGTGAGCTGTCAGTGTCACCCCACTGATGCTAGGGATTGGCTAAGCAAACATTTACAATCATAATCGAGATTTTAGATATCATAATTATTAGATAATCAAATTAGATTTCATATTTTTCATGCTAATTCTATTGATCATTTTATATAATTTCAAAACTAGTGTTTTATTTGTCAAAACATAACATGTTGTGTTTAAAATAAAATAGCTAAACAGAAACTTAGAATATCAATTTTGGTTTTTTTTTCCTAGATTAAAACCCCACAAAATAGTAATGTTGTGACAGTTACAATACTAGCTTTGACATTATATAAAATGATCAATGGTATTAGCATAAAAAATATGATTAAAATCTCAATTATGATTGTAAATGTACTCTTGGTCAATACCTAGTTTCAGGTGGGATGACACTGACAGCTCACTCCAAGTTCACTTCACCTAAGTTTTCACGGTGAGATTGTTACAGAATCACACTGCTCTTTGCTGTAACCTAACTGTGAAATATGTTAAGCTACATGTGTATATCGTCTCGACTTGCTATTACTCGTAACCTGTGAACTTGCCATGTATTTCCTGCCTGTCGATTCTATAAAAATCTTACCGTGAAATCATAAGTGAAGTGAGCACTTAATAGTGTTAATCCCTAGCGAATGACAGCTCACTCCACGCTCACTTCACCCAAGCTTTGACGGTGAGATGGTTACAGAATGGCACGGCTGGTCAGTCAAATATTTTCTATTTTTATTGTCTGAATTAAGTATTATAAATGGTTTACGTTTGTGTTGTTTAGTAAACAACAACAAAATAATTGTGAAATTGACACCGGATTACACATGTTCACAGTATGTTCATCGTTCCGCAACCCCGCATCGCATAACATCCAACTTTGCAATATGTCAGAAACACACAATATTTGGTTTCTAACAAATAATAATTCAATTAAACAATTTGCCCACAAAATATATTTGATTAAAATAATAATGGGGCCCAGGGGTCAGTCCAACTTATTTTGCTAATCAAAAAGCTGTCTAACTTGTCAGAACAACCTTCATAAGTGGATAGTCAGAGCTACCCATGTAAGTACATACATACCTATTAAGAGTTTTGTTGTTATCAGCTTTGGTCTTGGCGATTAGGTTAGGACTTTTGGTACAACTTCTTGGTTGAAAAGTGGAATGAGATTTTCCGGTTTTAGTATATTCGACCTAGTAATTGCTTTATCACTTTTGACAAAAATGTCCATTATATAAGAACTTCACTCAGGTTGATATTATCTAATTGTTACATAGACACCAAGTAGTCCTGACGGCCAATTCTCGTAATTTTAAGAACGTTCACAGTCCGATCTCACTCTCAATCTGTCAAAAATACCTCTAATTTCCCTACATTATTGACAATTTTTTGACATTGGTTGTGAACGTTTTTAATTACGGGATTGGACCTTCTTGTCGTTTTCTGACGTGCAAGTGACATTCAACCTTCGATTTCTTAATGCATTTACGGGAACTATCAAATTTTATTGTCCTTGTAACGTTTGTCTTAAAAATAGTTACAACTCAGCCCTCTATTGTAAGGGATCTATTACCGGCGAACTTTAAGATACCCTTTTCTTTTTCTTTCGGGTATTAACTCTAAAGTTAAGAAACAAGTACATAGTCCTCTTGTTTTATTCTGTCCATGGCTGTGAGTAGGTAAATGGAACTTTTGAAAAACAATTAATAAATATCTTTTTTAGTAATGATATAGGTATCTACACACTATCACTTTTTTAGAGCGAAATAGAAAACAGGTATTTATATCTACTGATTGTAACCTTCCAATATAACTAACTGGCCCTTTGAAAAGGTTCTCGAGGCAAATCGTAGCGTAACATGTATGTGCTACTTAAGGGTAAAAGCTATGATTATTAAAATTGCGCTTTGAAAATGCCAAAGAATCATTGGTTAAAAATCGTCATGTTAATCAAACCCACCAGTGCCAGGATTATAATTATAAAGCTTTCACTGTTAAAATGTTATCAGATCAAATGTACGACCAAGCCTCTAACTCTATAAGACTCAAATCTACAAACTGTACATCTTAGTCAAAATGTACGGCTTTTAGGGGGTTGGAGGGTAAAATTTATAAGTTTTTTTTTGCTGCTGCTATTAGTGTGTAAATCATAGACTGCATACAGAATTTCAGCTTTCTAGGACTTTTGGAAGTTACTATTATATTATTATCTCGTATTTTTATTTTTGGACTAATTAAATACATTTTTAAATATTTTTATAAAAAAAACATTAAAAATAAACATTTAAAGACGTTAAAAGTGATGGTCCACTGGTATCGGGAGCAAGGTCCAAGCTAGGATTCCAGAGACAGGAACCTCCTCCCAATGCAAGCCGTATCGAGGAGTACTGCCTTCTGAATCAGGCCCTTGATCCAACTGCCTAACGAGAGTTTCGAAAGATGTTGATCGAAGCGATGAATATGTTTATATCTTCAGTCCATTTCATGCACACTCTGGGTTTTCCCGCCCTAGTGGTTGCAGGCTGAGTAGCTGACACCGCCTGCGAAACATCTAATGCAGATGTAACTGCTCTACTGCCAGCAGTATTGGCTAATCTATCTGTCGGCTGGCTGTAGTATTATATTTTCGTCGGGGAGAGCCTGTTTAGTCCTCCACCGCCAATGGTTCTTATTCTGTGAAACCCAGCATCGGCTCCAGGTGCACCCCGACAGTGCCCTGACTTTTGCTCTTGGGTAGCGGTCCTATAAGTATTTTCTTCGATCTAGTCTCCATGTTAAATGATTTCCCAGAGTCACGATAGCCACGCCAGTAATTTTTCATTCGTGTGTCCGCCCCCCATGTGATTAGATTGCAGGAAGTGCCCTGGAGGTTTTGATGAGTGAGTGAGTCAGTCAGTGACGAAATCACCGTATTTTATGTACAAATAAAGTTCAAAGTATAATAGCTAGATAGAATAAACTCAGTATAAATCTGCTAACTTCTTTCTATCTTGAGCTTTTGAGCTTTCTAGCACTATCCACTTCGAGGCTATGAGGGTTTGAAAATATAACGAAACGTCTTTTATTTTGTGATCGTATATTATATAACAAAATCAATAACAGCTGATACCACTTTCATTTCTATACGCCACAAAAAATAAGAAAAAGATCACAAACGCAACATCCTCAGCAGCCGTACATTCCTTACGTCACATTGTACCCCTACCTACTTATCCTGCAGATTCGTATGAAGGCTCCGTGTCCGTCATTACGAAGGGAACATGTTCAATTTGAGCGAGCATGTCGCTTGCTTGTCACGTCCACTGCCTATTATTTTTGTGGGAAAACAAACCCAATTTGCCTGAGAACAAAATTATTATAGGATGTTGTATGTTTGAAGTTCAGATTTTGATTACATTTTGGGTCTAGATTATTTATTTATTTCAGATGACGTAGGCCCATAGATAGATACCTTAACCTAAACATACATATTTTTATAATAAAACAGTACTTATGTACAGACGCCAGCACATCAAGCTACCCGAAATTGTCAGATTTTCCCAATCAACTTTGAACCTTATGCTTTAGCACTAAAGTTGAAAATCTATTAAAGGAATCTGACAGATTGTAGTAGCTTGATGTGCTGGCGTCTGTACGTATTATGGTTTTAATACATTTCTAAGAGGAATACCTCCTACAAGAGCTCCTCAATATCCAAACCTAATAGGTATGGATATTGGGGAGCTGTAGTAATTATCCTTAGTATTTTCGTATGAGCCAGGCAGAAAGCGTACAGGTAAAGAAACAGGACAGAGGGGATTGGTGCTGTAAAGGTTGTCCACTAAAGTTAACCTTCTGTAGTGCAGGCTGGCTATAATTTAGCGCGGGTTCCATTTGAGCATTCAAGCAAGAGTAGAACGGGGTGTCAACTATTTTATTTAGGTATTTTGTTTAGGAAAATTCAGTGCTAGTTTTAGTCGGGAATATGTAAAAACGTTCAGTCAATATAAACTCAAAGAAATCGTATCGATGTTTGATTCCCTTGAAGGGCTCATTAGTCTTCACATATTGGTAGAGGTCACCGAACTTGCGCCATACGTTGTACGAAGAAGCATTACCCCATAATATTATATAAATATAATTGAAGAAACATGCGAACGGTCTCGCCGTTCGCATGTCAAGCAGAAGAACAGGCGCAGAAACCTCGCCTGGAGGAGAATATAAAGCTAAGTGGTTTAACGATATTTTTGTAAAGGGAGCGAGATGGATCAATTCTTCACGGACACTGACGGCAGATGCCTCGAGGAGTTTATTGATCAGTTCAAAGTAGTTGCCGCCTATAATAAATGGCGTGAGAGCAATTAGGCGCTGATATTGCGCGCGTATCTCCAGGGTGCTGCTCTGTGATACACAAAAATATGTACCACGAAGGTATTACATTTAATGCGATGTCTAGCTTGTTAAGAGCAGAGCTTCCATGCAAATGTCACAGAGCTAAAGTTAAAACAATGGAAAAGGTGCAAGAAGAGGAGATTGCACAAGATCTGTCTGAAAAATGCGGAAAAACAATGTTATAAATGTAGATGGTGCTTCTTTATTATTTAGTGGAAGACAAGATGACCCTACATGACAAACAAAGCTACCTAGAAGGCAGTGTGGAAGTAGAAGGTGATGGAAAAGATTATGAAGATCGCAGCAGCCAGGAATGCAGCCTTGCCAGAGGATGAGAAGGAGCCTATGGAAATGTTCAAGAGTAAACACGAGGAAAAAGTTAACGAATGTGGTCCGTCCAGTCAATCTATGTTTCAGACAATCAGGATGAGCATTATGATTACAATGTGGAAAAAGATAAAAATAACATAGTTGGTGATCAAGTTAATGAGGATCATTTTTTGGTTTATAATTCCGAGACAAAGAAGGGTGGTCATTTCGAGTTATCAACTGAAATAAACTCGAAAGCTCGTAGTGTCAAATGACAATAGTAAGGTGAAAAGTAAAATTGGATTAGTTTTGGAGGGATCGCTTCTTTTCGCATAATGTTCTTTTTACTAATATATAATACTTTGGCATACCTACTTTGGTATAATTTGTTTTGCCATAATTTTTTTGTTGGCTTACAGTTAAAATTGGCATAATTATCTTGAAGGCTAATTTGTTTTGGCATAAATTGAATTCGCATAATGTTACTAGGCGTAATGACGTAATAAATTAGCGTTATATTATTTAGGCATAAAATTAATAGAAATAACGGAAACAAATTTGAGTTATGTCTACGTATTTATTTTGAATTTTATAAATTCAATATGTTGCGCTACAAAAGTTAGTGCCAGAAACGAATAGCTGCAAAGCCGACTCCACGCGGTTTTTTCTGCCCTAGTCCTAGAGTGTCATCTAAGCCCGCGGAGGGGCGGAGGGGCAAGGGGGGCCGCGAGCTGAGGAGCACGTGGTTTTTCACTGGCCATGGCAAGCCGAAGCTGCGATGGTGAGCGTAATACACATCTGCGACGATAAGCTCACGTGGGACCGCCGGAGCACCGCAGCGCTGTAGCCTTGAAACCGTACCTGCTGCATGTTGCATGCTGCATGCTTGCTGCATGCTTGCTGCATGCATGGTGTACGCTTGTGTATATGTTTGCATGCTGCATGCTTGCAGCGTGCATGGTGCACATATGTGTGCGTAATTATTAGGTGAATCAAATATAAACAGGACTTTTTTTATTACTGGTCGCTGAGTGAAGTGACGCGCTTGGTGCTGTTGTATGTGTTAGGGGGGATCATCTAAGGGAGGGGGGTACACTGCTCCGGCTCACTTTAGTTTATTGCGCGCCAGTAGCATCATGTATGAGCAGGAGGTATATAAGTCTGTTGAGCAACGACTTATCATAATTTTTTTAACACGGGAGGGCACAAAGCCTTCCGAAATTTTGCATCCATTGACTCTACAGTTCGACGAGAATACGCTTTCAAGAACTCAAGTGTAGGAATGGCACAAAAAAAAATTCAAGTGGAGGACGCCGTTTTCACACTGACCAGATAGTGGAATCATTTGTGTGCAATTGGCTAAAGGCACGACCGACTACATTCTTCGATAATGGCATCAAGAAACATTCCCTGCGCTGGGAAAATGTGTTAATAGAAGGGGAGATTATGTAGAAAAATAAAATATATTCCTTTTTTTTACGAGTATAATAATACGTGCGTATTTTTTATTACTTAAGTCCGGTTTATATTAGGTCTTTACCTATGAAATTGCCGTTCTGCAGTACTGGCCATTTCAAATCAAAATAATTTTTTTTGGCTAAGAATTCTAATTTCAAATTAATTTTATTTTAAAAACATGGAATTTTGTTTCCAAAAGTAGTCATTTGTTTATTGATTAGTGTTACATTTTCATCGCATTTCAATCATTTTCGTCATCATGAATACGTTAAAAATTCGAGTAATTATGGAATATGAGTACCGTCGTGGCAGCAACGCGGCACAAGCGGCACGCAACATCAACGGCGTTTACGGAGCTAACACTACAAACCAACGCACCACCTGTTATTGGTTTGCTCGCTTCCGTTCTGGAAATTTCGACCTGAAAAATGAACCTTGCGGTCGTCCGAAGACTTTGGTCGACAGTGACGAATTAAAGGCGATTGTGGAAGATGATACACAGTCTACGGCTGAATTAGCAGCAGCTTTCGACGTTAGAGTCAAAACAATATTGGTCCATTTGCGTCAAATTGGCAAGGTAAAAAAGCTTGACAAATGGGTGCCCCACGAACTCAATGATCGCCAGCGCGAAGTACGCGTCGAGACGTGCCTTGCACTGCTCAACAGACACACAAATGAAGGAATTTTGAACCGCATTGTTACCTGCAATGAAAAATGGATTCTGTTTGATAACCGCAAGCGCTCAGCAAGTTGGTTGGATCCTGGTTCAGCACCTAAACAATGCCCTAAACGAAAACTTACCCCTAGAAAGGTGATGGTCACTGTTTGGTGGTCTAGCGCCGGTGTGATTCATCACAGCTTCTTACCAAACGGGGTGAGCATTACTGCAGATGTGTACTGTAAAGAACTGAACACAATGATGGAGAAGCTGGCACATTTCGAACCAGCATTGGTCAATCGCTCGTCTCCGCTGCTCCTGCACGACAACGCGCGACCTCATACTGCACAGCACCGTCTGCTGTGCAGTATGAGGTCGCGCGTCTCCAAGTTGCAAGAACTGGGGTTGGAAGCTATCCGTCATCCGCCCTATTCACCAGACCTTGCGCCTACAGACTACTACTTTTTCCAAAATTTGGATAACTTCTTGGCGGGAAAAAAATTCAATACCCAAGAGGCAGTACAAAATGCCTTTGAAGAATTTGTTGCCTCCCGTCCAGCTGATTTCTTTAAGAAATGCATCAATAAACTGCCACTGCGTTGGGAAAGATGCATTGATTGCATGGGTGATTACTTCGATTAATACAAATAAAAAATACATGAAAAAAATTCGTTTCATTTTTTTCATACAAAACGGCAATTTCATAGGTAAAGATATTATTATTGTTATTATTTGATCCACCCACGTATTATGCTTATTTGTTATGCCTATAAAAATATGCTTTAACATCATTATGAGTAAATAAATTTGTGTTTTAGAATGTTATGCTTTATCATTATTATGATTAAAGAAATTATGCTTAAAAAAAATTTGCGTCAGCTGTTATGCGTAAATAATATTATGTGAGAATATAATTAGGTGAACCAAAAGTATGCTAAGTTATATTAGGTGCTAAAATTTTATGAAAATGGATAGGGAACCAGTTTTGGATGATCCGAAATTGTGTGCAGTCGGAAACAAACATACAGAGGTGATGAAACATTCTGTGCAATTAATAGACTTATCTAATTTTCCTACGTATGAGGTTGCAAACTGATGATGGTGATTCTGTCATACATCGCGTAGACAACCCTAAGTTTTATAATGTTCATTCACAATGTGCTACAATCAGTCTAAGAAAAGCACGGTTGAAGAAAAAAAATCAATTTGTTAGAAAATAAGAACTAAAGAGCTTCGTTCCAAAAAGTTTTTCAATTATTAACAACTTTGTAAAACCATTATCTAACAATAATCAACATTTTGTAAAGAAGATTTCAAATTGAAATTATAAATTTGTAAAATGTAAGTTTAGAGATAAATAAAACCTTTCGAGTTAGATTAAAACCTTTTCCTGTTAGGATGTAAGCGTTTGTTGTCTTTTATTGTCATTTATTTTCATGTCAGCGTCAGTTAGATGTAAACATAATTTAAATTAGTGCATTATTTTAGTTTGTCTAATATGATACACGTCCTGTGCCGGACTTAAAGAATAGCACCACCATACTTCCCGTGGGTGTCGTAAAAGGCGACTAAGGGACGTACCGGCCGCCCGCCTACCCTTGGCTACGGTAGCGGCTAACGAGAAGATCACGGAACTCGAGGAAAAATTGAGCAGGTTACGGTAGAGTATAGTGGGGTTTGAAGTATGGAGGTGTAAGGAAACACGTCTGGTCATGACAAGCGTTTATTACGAACTACTAGGTTACAATGTAGCTTACTATTAAGTACATACATATATCCACTTCACCTCCGGGGGTGAAAAAAAGAAAAAAAAAATTTTAGACAAAAAGTTCAATCAAAGCAAAGCAAAACTAAACTAAGGTACCTTTCTTAAACTTACTTACTTACAAAATTGTTTTGTCCTATCTTTATGTATTACATCTACCTTACCATTTTTAATTATCTTTACATTAACGCCTAAATCTTCCAACACTTCAAAAGGTCCATCAAAAACACAGTCTAATTTACGAGCACATTCATTCTTAACTAAAATAAGATCATTTTTCTTATAAAATACAGGATTACATGATTTATCATATTTGTCTTTTCTTTTTCCCTTACAAGCTAACAAATTGTTTCTTGCATCTCTTAAAGCTACTTGCAACTTATATTTTAAATCTAAACAATAATCGTCACTATTATAAAGTGGTTCTACATCATGTTCTAAACTGTTTGGCAAACGACATTGTCTTCCAAACACAAGTTCATGAGGTGTATATTTTGTTTGCGTGTTCACACTAGTATTAAAACTAAAACACCAAAAAGGTAACCAATCCGACCATGAATGAAACACATTATTACAATAAGTTCTTAAAAATGCTCCTAAATGTTTATGGGCTATCTCTAGGGAACCAATTGATTGATGGTGGTATGCAGTGGATGTTAACTTTTCTATTTCTAATAGTCTACATACCTGTTCCATAACTTGAGACATAAATTCTGCCCCCCTATCCGTAGCTATAGATTTAGGGATGCCGAATCGTAAAATAAAATTATTCACAAATGCTTTAGCTACAGTTACCGTTTCTTTATTGGGTAAAGGATACGCCTCTATGTATTTTGTCAACTCGCATTGTAGGGTTAAAATATAACAATTTCCTGACTCGTCTCTGTCTAATGGTCCAACTAAATCGAGAAAAACTTTATCAAAAGCAGCTAATGCTGTAGTAGTTATAGTCATGGGTTGTCTCGTGTATTTACTTTGTTTCATTTTCTGACACATTTCACATTTACTTATAAATTTTCGAATATCCGTATCTAACCCTGGCCAGTAGTATTTTCTTTTAATGTTATTTGCTATTCTATTCATGCCTGCATGGCCACTGGTGGGTAATAAATGATAGTTATTCAAAGTAAATTCTTTTTCCTTCTCGTCATATATTCTTTTAATACCTCTCAAAATACATATTCGGGGTCCGGTCCATTCTTTTAAGGATTTAATTTCACTACATAACCCTTTTATAAATTCATTATTGCTATCATCTTTCACTATGCATAGTTCCTTTACTTCTATTCTTTCACAAAACTCCTTTAACTTAGTCGCAAATTCGGCTCGCGAGAAATGCAATCTAAAGTCAAGGTTAATACCCAATAACATTTTGCTTGGTATATAAACAAAACAATCCTTTTCTTCCTTTATTATGTTTTCTTTTTTAAACTTCCTTATAGTTCTTTCTTCTACTAACTTAATTTCAATAGAAACACTCGGCTGTCTTAGTAATTCCACGACTCTTGGTTGATCAGGCCAGTTATCGGTGGTTTTACTAGGTACAGTTGGTTTCTTACAATTCTCTTCCAACCTTCTCTTTTGTGCCCTAGTTGTTACGGCTAAAATTTGTTCTTTCATATCCTTCAATTCACTCGATGTTATGCACATCCTAGACAATGCATCTGCGATAACATTGTCTTTACCTTTCACATACACTATCTTGAAATCATATTCTTCTAGTATTAAACGAAATTTTATTAGCCTACTAGATGGATCTTTCATGCCAAATAAATAAACTAAAGGTTTGTGGTCTGTCATAATAGTAAAAGTTCTGCCAAATAAGTATGGTCTGAAGTACTTTACTGCCCACACTATTGCAGTTAATTCTTTCTGTATTACCGGATAATTTTTCTCTGCCTTATTTAATGGTCTGCTGGCATAAGCTACTGGTTTCATGTCCTTATTACACAATACAGCTCCTACAGCCAAATCAGATGCGTCAGTTTGTATTATAAATTCATTGGCTTCAGAAAAATCTGGATATTGTAATATTGGAGGTGTTGTTAATGAGGTTTTTAGAAAACTAAATGCATTTTGACACTCTGAGCTCCAAACAAATGGTTCATCTTTCTTTAGCAAACGATTTAAAGGTATGGTAATTGTTGCAAAGGACGGCACAAATTTTCTGTAGTAGTTGCAGAAGGCAACAAACCGTCTCACTTCATCCACATTTTTAGGTGTAGGAAAATTTTCTAGAACCTTAGTTTTGTCAGGGTCAGGCGAAACACCATCAGCAGAAACTAAATGACCCAGATATAAAATTTCTTTCTTTAAGAACTGACACTTTGTGGGATTCAATTTTAAATTTACCTTCCTCAGTCTTTCAAAAACAGCAATAAGATTTTGGTTATGAACAGTTAAATTTCTTCCAAAAACGATTAAATCATCTAAATAAATAAAACACTTTTCAAAAGCTAATCCTGACATCGCAATTGACATGACTCTACTGAAAGCGCTACATGAAGTCTTAAGACCCATCGGTAATCGTTTTAATTGGTAATGTCCTGTACTAGTCGAAAATGCAGTATATTTTCGGCTTTCGGGTGCTAGTTTCACCTGGTAATATCCTTGTTGAAGGTCTAAATGAGTAAAATATATCGAGCCAGACAAAGAATCTAAAATATCAGTAATATTCGGCAAGGGAAATTTGTCATTTACAATATTTTCATTTAATTTTCTGAAGTCTATTACTAAACGCCACTTCTGAGAGCCCTCTGATTTTTTTGGGACTAGCAGTATTAGACTAGACCACTCACTAGAAGATTCTTCTATAATATCATCCTTAAGCATATTATCTATTTGTTTATTTACTTCCGGTTTTAAGGCTTGTGGTAACCTATATGGTTTGGTATAAATTGGATTAATGTTACTCTTCATTGTTATGGATTGTTCGCAAATGTTTGTAGTTTCTAACTTATCACCGGGTAAAAAGAAAGTATCAGAATATTTAGTACAAATCTTCTTAATGGAATCCCTTTCTTCTTTGTTTAAATGTTGTAACTCTAATAAAGGTAATAACGTATTGGCTCTTTTTAAACTACTTTCATGTTTGCTAAATTCAAAAGTATGATAGTTCTCTAAAGCTTCTACATTTAATTCCAAATTTTTTAAACTTACTGCTTCATCTCGAGTATTTAAAATTTTTATAGGGACTCTTTTATTTTTAGGCCTAACTATAGTACCTGCTAGGAAAACATCTTTTTCTAACTCTCTAGCGCTAACAAAACAATCACCTTCCACTTCCGTGTTTAAATAGATGTAATGAATGGTTTCACTCCGAGGTGGGATGAACAGTGAATTAGTGTAATCTGGTTTGTCATAAATTGGTAGATTACAATACTTTTCTCCTATCTGTAACATTAACGAATTTTTATCTAAATCAATATTTGCTTTATACCTACTCATGAAGTCTAATCCTAATATTCCATCAACGATGATAGGTAATCTTTTAAAAATATGAAACTTATTTTGAAACATTTCAGTTCCCGAAACATCTAAATCGAGCATTACATAACCAGAGGAGTAAATCTTACCTCCGATTCCATTAACTACTATAGTATCTTGAAACACCTGTGTTTTCTTCGGAAGTGCTTCTTCCTTAATAATTGAAATGGATGCGCCTGTATCTAACAATAGTATGAGCCTTTTACCGTTAGTATAGTAATTAATAAATTTAAATCTACCACTACTAGTATTATAAACAAAATTATTAATCACGAAAAAACTGATTTCCTGTCTTATCAGGCTTTTGTTCCAAACTATTTGTATTACGTACTTGAGTGTTGTCACTTTGTGCTGGGACCGCTACTTTGCAAAATCCTTGTCCACCACGCCTGTTATAGTAATAACCTTGTTTGTTATACTGGCCTCTGCCGCGGGGAGCGTACCTAAAAGGTCTAGAGTTGCCTTGATATTTATTTGAAGGATTACCATAATTATTTTGAAAACTACCTCTGTTGTTATTGTAAAAATTTGAACGATCGCGTCCTCTATTTTGTCCTCGAAACTTTGGAAAACGATAATTTTGCCTACCTCGAAAGGTTGAGGTCATCTCCAATAACCTCAGCAGGCCTGCAAGAAGACGAAGATGGCGGGGACTCGTCCTTGGCTGCCTGGATTGCGTCCTTCAGCAATGTGTAGTTACGTGCGGCGATGATCGTGCCCAACCGTTCACTCTTAAGACCATCTGTAAATTTTTTCAAGGCCATTTTTTCATTAATTGGCTTCAGGATCGCGCATTTGGCAGCGTCGCCCTCAGCCTGAGAAATATTCAATTCTGTTAATAATCTTTCAAGTTCCGATCCGTATTCCTCAATAGTCCTATAACCTTGGTTCAAAGATTGAATTTGATTTTGAACTGATGTGAATGATTTTTTTATCAATAGTTTAATCCTAAAATTCTTAATCATTTCACTAATTGTCGAGTAAGTGTCTGCTACTCGTAACTTGGCATTTTCAGATAACCTTCCCTTTAGTATAAACTTAATTAATAACTGTTGACCTACATCATTAAGCATATCTGCATACATTTCTACTGCATCAATCAATCGTTTTGTTGTATTTTCCTTATCGTCTAAAATAGGTATTAACATACAAGCAGTTTTCATATCAAATTCCATCTTTTCTGATTTTATTTCTACGCTAGGCAAAGTACACAATGTTGATATTTCTGAAAACAAAGCACAAATCTTTTTGTACGTGGTATTGATTACCTCAAGGTCCGATCTTTGTTGTTTTACTTAAAGTACAAAATAATGTCTTACTTTTATTTAATAATATCTCGGCCTCTTGTAACTTATCTGATGAAATAGAACCTTTATATCTACTCTGGCCTTTTTTTATGAGATATTTCCGAATCTCTAATAAATCTTCATATAACTCTATTAAATCGTCAGCCATAATACAAGTAAAAAAAACATTATAATTAAAAAAGTAGTTGTAGCACCGTATCTTATTTCATATATATCAATTTTATTTATTCTAACTCGAGGCACTTTCATACAATGCGCCGATAGTAAAATGCTTAGTCAGAATTCTACGTACTGCGGTACTGCGATTCAGAATCTATTTTTAGAACTAAACTAAACTAAAACTAAGATTGTCAATAATCTTACGCGTAAAACACTTTCGCACGAACGCACCATTTTTTTTTTATAACTCACTTTTTCAACACTTATGCACTCACAAATCTTCTCTCGAATGAATTTACTGCACTCAAACTTCTTCTTCACCATGAGCCTGATCTCTCCTTCCAGATAACCGATGCCGCATCCTTCTCACAAATGCTGAATCCACCTGCTGGTCTATCCATTTCTTATGTTTTTTTATCACTTTCTGGTAAATTACTGCAAGTATCACAATAGCCATCAGCACTAGGAACGTAGTAATTAGGATGTTATTAAACTTGGTATGGTACTCTGTTTCAGAATCACTCGTGCCATTATTGCCTCCCGAAGCGTTTTGGGCAATGACAATTTCCTTTTCTTCAGTTTTTGAGTAACTTTTCCCCATTTTTAGCGTCTTGTATCACACAGCTACTGTCAATCACACTCGAGGCTCTATTATTCACGTTGTAAAACATTATAACTTAACTTCGTGCACCGAGGCACACAGGAATCCGCTTTGCTTGCACTTTGCGCCCGCTATCCGATAGCTCGCAAGCTCAATTCCCGGAACGCACGCAGGGTCGCCATGAAGTATGGAGGTGTAAGGAAACACGTCTGGTCATGACAAGCGTTTATTACGAACTACTAGGTTACAATGTAGCTTACTATTAAGTACATACATATATCCACTTCAGGTTATCTGAAGTCCGAAGAGAGGGTGAGGACTCGATAATACTCAAATATAGATACTTGCTCTATTTCCGGGAGGGCGACCAGCAGTCCTAAGGTGGTGTCGGGTTTATCGTCCGTAAGTCCCTTGTGAGCAACGTACTGAAGGTCGAGAGGGTGTCGACCAGGGTGGCATACCTTATACTCAGAATAACGGCAAAGTATTCGCTAAGATCGTACAGGTTTACGCCCCGACAATGAGGTGGAGACCATGTATGAGGATATTTCCAGAGCCATGCATGACTCTAAAACTCAATTCACCGTTGTCATAGGGGACTTTAACGCGAAACTGGGCAAAGGAAGTGACGATGAGCTGCGAGTCGGGCAATTTGGAGTTGGAAGTCGGAACCACCGCCACCGGAGCCACCTACTAGCTAGTTTTATGGAGAAGGAGGGCCTCTTTATGATGAATTCCTTTTTCAGAAAACGTGTGCACAGAAATTGGACCTAGCAGAGCCCGGACTGGGCAACTAAAAATGAGATTGACTTCATTATGTACAGTACAGCCCATGTCTCGAGCGAATCAAGGGCTTTCTCTTAGTCTACAAACGCTAAGCAGAGAGGCAGGTTATACTCTTCAGTCTTCTGTGTAACCTGTCGCAGCGTATGTATGTGGTCTACGGTGCTGAAGCCTTTACGAAATCTGGCTTGTTCGGGAGGCTGTAAGTCGTCAACCCTGTGCATAAGACGGTTCGTGATGACTCTTGAAAACAGCTTGTAGACATGGCTCAGAAGTGAGATCGGCGTACAATTCTTAAGAAGGGCATTGTCACCCTTCTTAAAAATAGTATCACCACACCTCTGTTTCATGCCCAAGTATGACGGAACCCAATAGCTTTTGAAGGGCATAGGAACGTTTTTTCCGCCGGCTTTCAGGAGTTCGGCCGTAATTTCATCATCACTCGGCACCTTGTTGTTTTTGATCTGCTTCAGAGCCATCCAAATCTCGTAAAAGCTGAGGTCCGCGATATGATTTTGTTAGATGGTCAAATCAAACTGTTGGTGCCTGCAACCTTTGTGTTTGCCTGACGCTCTTCATGCAACAGATTGCCAAGCGTATTTCTCATGCACGTATAACTGGAGGTGCTTCACACCACTAAATTATAATAATAATAATAAATTTTTATTTGACATAAATAGGTACACAAATACAAAGTGACACTTAATTTAGGCGTGCGAATAGCCTGGTCCAAAATAAATGATCAATGACCCCCGTGCTAGGTAAAAACCTGTGTTACAGGGGTCATCCATCCGTCCATTCGGAACATTACAATAATTGCTTACAAATTGGTAATGTGTACTTTTGTAAAAAATAAACTAGACTAATACAATTAATTTAAAAGATGACAAAAAGGGGGAAAAGAGAGTAAAAATAGTTTTAATGGATTCATATCAAGAAAAAGGGAGTAACTACCACAAGTGCCGGGTGTGTGTGATTGGGTGAGTGAAGCTGTGTGTGTTTGAGTGTAGATGTATGAATAAGTTTATGTGAGTGCTGTGTGGGGTGGTGCCTGATTTGTTTAAATTATTAAGGTTTGAGTAATTCTTCCGTGTCGTCATAGTTTAGGGTTAGCAAATATTCTTTTACTTTTTGTTTGCATTGGAATTTGTTTAAAAAGTGAATGCTTAAGGTGTTGTGCAGTTTATTGTATAATAATGTGCTTAAATAACGGTTATGCCGTAATTATTTAAGGACTAGCTGTTGCCCACATCTTCGTCTGTGATCCAACACAGAAGAAACCTCTATCGTTTCCCAGGCCATGTGCCAAATTTCATACAGATACGTTAGGCCGTTTTAGCGTGAAAGCATAACAAACATACATAAATAAATCAAATCTTTTTATAATATTACTTTAGATAAATATCTACATGAAATTTTTCTAAAACTTTCTCTTAGAAGACGAACATCGGTCTACACTTTTTCTGTCCTAAAAAAATAATATTATGATTAAAACACAACGAAGTATTATCACAGTTTGACAACTGTGATAATACTTCGTACTAAACGCATCGGATTTATTTCATTCGTTCGGATTAAACGCATTGTTTGACATCAACATTATCGTTGGTTTATTGAGCCAGTGTCTAGAGCAGACACAAACCAAAACTAACACCGTTTTAATTGTGATTTTGATAAGAAGAACAAAGGTAGAGATTTTTTATATATTGATTATTTATAATAATATAGTGTTGTACAGGCATTTCAATTGATTTATTATTCCTAACCTGTGCTGTTCCAATGTTCGGCAAGCTCCCAATGAACCGACAATACATTATTTAATACGTGACTACCCAATAAGCCGATAAAATGATCAACTCAGCTACAATTCAAAGCATGACGTCACAATTCCTTAAGTACACACTATACATACTCACGTACTACATAATCCTGCATCCGTATTCTGTAACCGACGCCAAACTCATTGTGCGCGAGTTATGTTAATACCGCGTTAGCGAGCAACGCCGCGGGGCGTAAGTTGCGTTTCAAAAGATAATAATAATAACATTGGAAGCAGTTGGCAAGCGAGCGACAATACGCCACTAGGTGGTTTTTTGTTAAGCGGTCCAAGGTATGAGCGGGAGTAGTCACGCCTTGTTAACGTCGGTAGTTTGTGTGATTATAAGCTGTCACTATACTCTTGGACTCTCCTTAACGCTTTCAGTCGTTGACTGAAACCGTTGAGAAATACTTGTCTGTTACTGAAATATTTTTTAACCATTAACAGACTTTCAATAAGTACTTGTGTATGCTCTTACTACTGAAAGTCTGCTTAATATTTTATCTGACTTTTGTTGTTTTGGTCACACAATCTGAGTTGAAATGAGATGACAGCCAGTTGACCTACGCATAGCGAGCTTGTGACCTGTGCTTGTCAAATCAAATCATTTATTTAAATTAGGCTGAGAATCAGCACGTTTCGAACGTCAAAATTACATAAGACAGTTCCCCAAAACGCCCGTTCTTCACCATTTCCTAGTGCCTTCGCTGGGAAGAAAAAGTAGCGCAACAAACATCCTAGCCGCATGTCGATTCTGTAAGAATTTCACCGTGAAAACTTGCATGGAGTGAGCTGTCAGTGTCATTCCACTAATGCTAGGGATTGACTTAGCAGAAATTTACAATCGTAATCGAGATTTCAATAAATATTTTTTATGCTAATTCTATTGATAATTTAAATAATTTCAAAACATTACTGTTTTGTGGGGTTTTAAAATAAAATAGCAAAACAGAACCGTCAAGCCCGTAACAGCCAGAATATCAATTATGTTTTTTTTTTCTTTTTTTCTTGGATTAATCCTTATATAAGGTCTAGTCTTTTTTTCCTATATTAAAACCCCTTTTTTCTTAGATTAAAACCCCACGAAATGTCGATCTTATACATTGCGTATAACTTGCACCACTCACCACCGCCCGTAGCCAGCACAATGAACGGGCATCTCATAAAATATTATAACATGCAAAAAACTCACACACACGCACACACACACACACCCACTCCCTACAGATAATTGTTATGGGATGTATGTATATGAAAAACTTTGTTCTCGATTTATTTTTCGAATACATTGGGCGGCGGAAGCGCGTTACCATGGCAACGGGGTCTTAGTGCCAAACGACCGAATTCTGTATGATGTTATATTTTATTGTGAACTGTGAAAGTATTCCTTGGAGTGGATGAATATTTAAGTTGCGTTTCCTAGATAATAAAGTTTTGAGCTGTGTCCATAGAAGTATGTTTGGTCGAACTTAGTGCATCCTTCTTTTGAAAGCGATATTTTAATTTAACAGTTTCTAACTGGCTTGCAACAGTTCCTGCAAATTCCAATATACCGCACCAAGCAGGCGCTAAAATAACCTTGAAAGACTTGTAATTCCTGAATTTAATACGAAGAAATTTTCTAAAGAAGACAAGTTTCAGTTACGGTATTGTTTGTGTAAAGCATAAGGTTCTAAGTTTATTGGGAAAATTTGACAGTTTCGGGTAGCTTGATGTGCCGTCTGTACCCAGGATTTTGTAATATCTTGATTTAAAAGAGTGTCCTTGGAGTTTCTTGCCCGTTCTCCTCCACAGAGATCTACGTTTTGGAATGAGCAACTAGCGTCAACTTTCTGACTAACTAATTTGGCTTCAAGTAAATATTTCTACACCAGAAATTGTAGAATGTATAAGACTATGACAATCGCAACATCTTATTGTGCTATATTCTTACAAATAAACTGGTATTTCTTTCTTTCTTTCTTAACTAACCGACTGTTTAATTTTGACAATTCAAAAGTGCCTGTAAATGGTTTCATTGAAATAAAACCTTTGAGCTTGAGTTTGAGTCTTACCAAAAACGACAAAACATACGTATAGTTGATGAAAAGAAAAGACGACTCTTTATTTCCTATACCAATAAAATACACTTTAAATATGTCTTCCCTGTCCATATAAAACAGATCATTAATATTTCTGAGAATGAAAGACCATAGATCTTAGAATCACAAAACATACCTTCAAAAAGTAAACCACAAGAGCTCCGCCAGGTGAGCAGATATTCCTACATTAGGTAACATGATTCATAGCTCAGCAATATATCACCCTTCGTGAATATATGAGCTGCCGTTTAGCCCAACACTGGTCGTGAAACGGGGCGTTATTTTTATCGAGTGTAGATTTTTTGGGTTGCGATTGACTTGGTTTAATTATTTTGATTTTTAACATTGATTCTGGGTTCAATTTGAGCTGGCTTTTGATACCCACTTAATTTTATTTTCAAGTCCAATTAAATATATCATAGTCATGTCAGGCCTTTATACCTGTGCGTTGCGGAATTTACGAGTCGCAATGATTGTGGTTCCAGCCAATAAAGTATGCATATATTACATTTCAAAGTGCTATGTAAAAAACCTGAAACAAAATGTGGCAATAATTATTATTTAAAAAAGTATAGGTATTTCATTCAGCGATTTTCAGGATTCCATGCAATAATTTCATTGTTCTTTGGCTGCTCATTTTTTCGAACGTTTACATAAAGACCACATTAAACGACTAGCCATTTCATTGGTGGGAATCAACTTTTAGTGTGAGGCTGCATCAGTGCAGGCCGGCGATAATCCGATTTCAATCAGCAGCGAATATCATTAATGTGCTGAATAATGGATTTGTGTGTACCATGTGTGTGGAGTAATACCACGGATTAAAGAAAATTGAGAAGTTCCACTTCTAACGATGCACGAAAAAGGCCGATTAGAATGATATTTACATATATTTTTTTAATGTATGTATGTCGTGAAATCACGGTGAAAGGGAAACCAAATTCAGTTGCTTAGTACTTTGACGTTGTTGCTCAATACTTTAAGTGTCCTCGTAACTGGCGATAGGACTACTGACTAATAACAGCCTTTATTTTAATTACCAAAAAACAAAACTTGTTATCAGTTTTCTAATTCGCTGTTACAGCATAAATTGTTATTGTTAATTCGGCTTTCATAGTATCATTAGTTTTGCCACTATTATTTATTTTTTGTTTTCGAATCCTTTTCCTATCTTTAGCTGTCTAATTGTGCGCTACGTTTGGTGCGTCAGCCTGTGTCCGCGCATAGTACGGACCTTCTGCGTGTACATCTGCACCAATCCTCACTGCTTGCGATCCAATATTACAGCAGTAATTATTTACAGCTAGCTACATATTTAATTGTAATACGCTCTGATCCAATTAACCCGTTGATTAGCCCGATTTGTTTGTAATTAATTTGTATAATTGTATTGTGCTTGAGGCACTTGGTGTGCACTGCAATCAAATATTCTAATTATGACGCTGAGAATGTTACTGAATAATGATTAGTTTGGGACAAATCGGTGAGAAGACAAACTAATTCATTTGATCCCAACCAATACACAGGCGCTTAGCATCACCACATTTTATCCAAATGAAAAGAAAGTTGTGTGTATGTTCAAATAATAAACTAATACATCCCATGAATTGAAATAAACTTTACTCCTTTGAAGTGTTTACTAATTTTATGGGAATATTAAGTAAGTCCGCCAATTTGAGCGAAGAATAAATTGCATTATTAGCGATTAAACACAAAGTCACGAGCTCTCCCAGAGCGTCCGAGTGCGTAAACAAACATTGGCCTGTCTAATAGCACTTGTTGGTACTAACCTAGCTCTGCATGGCCAGCCCATACAGTCCACGTGTACATTGTAACGCTGACAGTAAAATATAAAAGCCTCAACTCCTATGTCGTTCTGTCGTCTGTCCGTCCCTCTGACACAGATCATAGAAAAAAAGAATCCGTCAATATAATAAATACGTTGTTCATTTTTTTCCAAAATATTATGATAATTGAAATCTGACAAAATTATAACGGGCGCATAGCTATGGCCCAACATAAATTGGGAGTTTCTATTTCAGTTATTGGTTCTAAATATTATTTTTCATCTTACTTTTATGTCGTGACGGCTATTTTTAAGTGTGTCATTTCATTTATACTTAATATTTTAAAGAGGTAAAATTTGTTTGTTTGTATGTAGGGGTAATCTCCGAAACTACTAGTCAGATTTGAAAAAAATATTTTTGCTTTGATAGCTCAATCATCGAGGAAGGCTATAGGCTATTTCACATCACGCTACGACCCTTAGGAGTTGAGAAAAAGAAATAAGTCAAAAAGAACTCTAAGCGGAAATGAAGTAATAACACGGGCGAGCAATGGGACGCAACGTGACTTGCAAAAACATAATTAAAATTTTGTGTACGTTAATACCGCGTTAGTTTAGGAACTGTGTCGCAGTTATTAGCGCTCACCGCAGGACTCCGCAGGAGCGAAAGACAACTGAGTTCCATAACAACAGTTTTGGTTATAGTTATAGGTAGAAGCTAGACATAAACATTTAATAATAATAAAACTAGAACTATACATTTATTAATAATAGTTGTAGCAGTATAAGTGTATGTATGTGAGAGTGAGTGTGTATTATAATTACAATTACAGTACTTTGCTATTTAGCATTCAATACTTCAGTTTATGTGTACTTTGAGCATATGGAAGCACCATGGATCATTCTTTTGATTCTATGTCTCTATCCGTGGTCTGAGGTCCCATCGCTTTGTTTTCATTTGTATAATTGCCCGCCTTCTTCTATGGGCCGGTGACATCATTATGTTTAATTTTATTCATTGCCACCTGTGTAATGGGAGCCTTAGGGGTATCGCGTGGGCTGTTGGCAGATTGCGACCCTTTATTCTGTTGTAAATTGTGTTATGTTACTCACAATATTGTCAATTCCCCCTTCAGAATAATCTCGTCTATTAAATGTAATGTTCCCATAAAAATCTCATATTCCGATTTCTGGGAAAATACAAACAGAATAATAAAATATTGGCCGTAATATGAGTCGTTTAACTCGTAAAACGAAGTGATATTATCAATACCTATGTGAATTTGGTACTATGTATTCACTTCGTTTTATAAAAATAAATTCTGCACTATTACATAAAATAATTTAAGTATGATCAGTAAGTATATACAAGTGTATAAGAAAATTACGGGAACCCACAACATCAGTAAGTACTGATGTTGTGGGTTCCCGTAATTTTCTTTGATCGAAGTCTTAGTTAATAACGACAAAGCAACTCAATACTAACATTATTTTCTACAAAGACCTTATAATTTGTTATAGTAATTACATTTCTAGAAAATAATAATAAACAGGTGAAGCAAATAAATGTAATTATTTACTTTAAATATTCCTCCTTAAAGAAGTGCCGATTGTAAATAAATAAAATATAAAGCTGTAGAACGTGTTGGCAAGGTTTCGGGCAGCAATCTATCTCTATTTAACTCAAACTATTGAGATATACTGGCGAGTTTAACGAAAAAAGATTATCATTCCTGTTTTTAGCTCAGGAAGCATTTGGGAAGTTTATTTATCTGCTAAGTAAATAGCGTTTCGAAAGAATTTAATTTCGAATCGATTGAGTATCTCGTTTGACTACTAACTCAAGTAATGGTAACCGTTGTTGAGGTTGAAAATAATTTGACGAAGAGGCAGTAGACACTGTCAGTGTATTATACACTATAATATTATAAAGAGGAAAGATTTGTATTTTTGTATGAATGTATATATTATGTTGTTGTTGTTTGTAGCGAATAAACATAGGCTATATTTATTACTAGAAAAATTAGGGGTCACTACTTTTCAATAATGTAACCCAAGGTGTGAAAAATTAGCCATAAAATGTCTTTCATCGCATGCGGTGTGGAAACCATTGATGATAGAACAAAAATGTTCTGCAATATTAAAAAATATATCAATATCCACAAAAAATTTCGCGATGCCAAATGTCCAACTATTGTAGTTATGTCACTATAACTACTTTTTTTACATTAGAACATAAAAGTAAGATAAAATATTATATTTAGAACCAATAACTCAAATAGTAATTTCCAATTTATGTTGGGCCATAGCTATGCGCCCGTTATAATTTTGTCAGATCATAATATTTTGGAACAAAATGAATAACGCATTTATTATATTGATGGATTCTTTTTTTCTATGATCTGTGTCAGAGGGACGGACAGACAAGAGAACGACATAGGAGTTGAGGCTTTTGTACTTTACTGTCAGCGTTACAATGTACGCGTGGACTGTATGGGCTGGCCATGCAGAGCTAGGTTAGTACCAACAAGTGCTTTAGACAGGCCAATGTTTGTTTACGCACTTGGACGCTATGGTAGAGCTCGTGACTTTGTGTTCAATCGCTAATACGAGTAATGCAATTTATTCCTCGGTAAAGTTGAGGGACTTACTTAATATTTCCACAAAATTAGTACTCACTTCAAAGGAGTAAAGTTTATTTCGGAAGCATGGGATGTATCAGTTTATTTTTTGAACATACACACAACTTCATTTTCTGGTGAATAACATGTGGGAGTGCTGAGCTCCTGTGTGTTGGTTGGGACCAAATGAATTTGTTCATACGGACATCAGGACGTGGGCTTGGTAATCATACGTCCATCATCAATGTAGTTCACCCTAACTGAATCAATTTGACAGTTCGAGCGGGATAGAGTGATACATGGCGCGGGAGGGGGGGTCTAAATATGAATTTCAGCTGAACTATCACAAGCTCTTAATTTACGTGACATCTGGGCCCTAATTCACTATGACAACTTAACTAAGGAATCGTTAAGTGGTACTTCGAATCCACGTAAATTCGTTAGTTTTTGTAAACACAGTCAAATTAGGTACTTTTACATTGGTCCCAAGCTTGGTAAATGTGACAGACAATATTCTAATATTCACAAAAAACGCACACATAAGCCAAACGTGTCTGTGATCGATGCATGGCCATGCATACATGAAATCATGCAGAGCTAATTACAGTTTTTGTTTAAAACTAAATTAAACCAGAACTATCACAAATATGCCAACATATGTAGTTAGCAACAGGACATGCTAATATTCTGTAAAACAAAAATGAAGGTCTGATTTTTATATCAAACTAAGTCTGCTTTTCTTGACTTTGAAATTGACCTCAGAGTTTCTGATTTCATAACTCAACTGGGTCGACATTTGCGATTGGAGAGGTATCTTTGTACTCCTCATTACCACTCAACGTAGGATTCGATTACGATGTCTTATTACGTCCAAGGAGATCCGAAATCCGATCATTATTTATTCAACGCTTAACTCGGTTTGAGTCGATCGGTGACGGAACCCGAGACCCTCTAGAACGGTCACCCCAACCATAACACTTGGTTTTGATTGGCTCAGTACTCATTTGAATTATTATGATTTTTACTTTCGTAGATGGAAATGCAAGAAAAAATTATATATTTGCCTTTAATCGAAGTAAGCATGGATTTGGTCTTTGTGTGTTTTATAATAGTTCTTTGTTAATTAGGTTCAGACAGAAAAAAGGGCTTGTGTTAAAGTAGCTTGACTACACGAAGGGTAAGAAAATTATTGATCCTCGTCGCCTTTTATTTTATTACGACCTACCTATACAAGAATAGCTAATGCCGTATGATCAGGCTGATAGAGAGATACCTAAAAGGTTCGACCGCAGGATACTGATGTATCAAATCAATATTTATTCACCTATGTTAATCACATCAATACCCTCGCCTGCCTACCTAATACTTGAGTATTGCCACATCGTGGGTACAGTTGACTGTGCCCACGAGTAGGTACATTCCAACACATCTAATTGAATAATCAATTCTCCTTTGATATTCGATATCACACGAGGCAGGGAGCAAGATATTGAGTTAGGCTCAAAACTTAGAATTGTAGCACAGATCATGCAATAAACAGTAACACAAGTTTGATCAAATGACCTGATCGCGCCGCTACATAACGTGTCAGTAAGTTTTGCCCAAGTGGCTAAACTGCTTTGTTTCGAGCATTACATTTCACGAGCTTTCAAAAAAAAAAAAATAAGGTTGTTCAACCAGTGAAACTAGAAAAAAACTGAAGTGTGAAGTGCTGAAGTGTGAATTTATATTTACATATATTCAATGATTTATTTATTTTGTTTATTTGATATGTCGAAAAAAGGATGTTTTTTTTTTAATTCAAAGTTGGCTATCAATAACCAAGATGAAATTTCTAGGAATAAAGTTCACATAGAGATGATGACTGAGATCAATGGAAGATTATTGAAATAAAGGCCGAAAAGTGGAGATAGTTGAAAACTCTCCGAGCGAGCGAAAGTCATTATTACAAGAACAGCCTAATTATCATACTGTTTAAGCTTCTACAGTGACGAAGGATAGCTTTCGGGTGTGAAATGTGAGGTGAAAACACAATACCTTTACAAATAGGTCCGTTGGAGGCCACAAGGGTTGTGGTCTGGTCTCCGAGCCTCGTGTCTCCAGGTAGGGTTCGATAGCATTCTGAGGAATAAGTATTAGTTAGGTTAGCAATAGGGGGATCGTGACGTGGTACTACATTAGGCGGTTAATCGTGTCTTTAAATAAATATTTGTTGCTAGGAAAATTAGTAAAGTGTTAAATTGAACAGTTTCAATTGTGTTGACTATTAACACTGTAGCTAATGTCAAGCTGCAGCCATCTGAGCTGTAGTCCATTAGATCACGAGAAGTTATAAGCCTTGTTTTTTCATCAAGCTTGTCTAAATCGTCTCTGTCAATCAATATGTACATTGCTTGTATTACTTCTTCAATGTAAGAGCCACACACTTGTTATGTATGATTGTAAATATTGCCTTAAAAAGTCACTTCTTAAAAGGACTAACGAAACAGATTCACTGAAACATCCACATGCAAACATCTTCACACCTAGCAATTTAAAAACAAAACCACAGTTCAATCTTAAAAAGAAGTCTAATCAAACCCGAGCCAGATTAAAGTGGACAATTACAAGCGTCTGACCTGAGAGCTTTAAAGCAGAACTAAAAAACGCGTCTGGCAAAGTGGCGAGACAAAAACGCTGCGAAAAACGCACCGGAACCAGCTTAGGGAACTAATCCGTTCTGTATTTTGCTGCTCTACACTGAGTACGGAACGTTTTCCCGCCAAGTCACGCTCAGTAAAGGTCCTTGAAGATGAAATTGTTTTACGCGTAACATTAGTACGGTTAAGCATGACTTTTCGTCAAGTTAATATCAATGAGTGTGAGTTTTTCTATCGAAATACCGATAGATACAGTGTTATTTCTTACCCCGTTATTATTTCATGATTTGATCGTAACAGCATACACATTATTCATATTTTCTAATGTCACACTAAATCATCACGAAATTAATACGAAACTGTAGTCACTGTGCGAACCACTCCAGAAAGTTAAGCATACATGTATTATGGTGGTGCTCAGGTAATTTTAGACGAATTTTTATCTTCACACGAAATTGAAATACCGCGTAAAACAACCTCCACCCTTACGAAATTCTCTCGGTACAATTTTCCCTCTCAGTGCGTTAAATCGCAAAACCTTTTTGTACGTGTCTTCTTTCTGGCGACCGTAAGCCGGCGTAATGTTTGTAAATAAGAAAACAGTAGAATAATAACGCTTAACTTTGGATCTCGTTCGACGCCGCGAGCGCAAGAAGCACTTCCAGACGGAATCGTGTTTGCAATCTTATTTTAGTTGAATAAAATTGCAATTTAGCGCTGAATAAAATGTTGTAGAATCGTCCTTAATGTATATGGCTACTTCTGGCACTTCAGTTTTTACTTGGAATGTATTATATTGCTTGTTGTGTTACGTAAACGTTTGTGCTTGTGGGTCGATGTGACTGAAATACAGTAAGTTTGTATGTTTTCTCTCTTTCCATGTAACGTGTCATAACATAACATCACGCATGTAGTTATTTCCCGACGGGTTAGGTGGCGATGGCGGGTGTGTAGTGTGAAAAAAATAATCAATATTACAATAAATGGTAGATAGATGTCACTGGCTGTTTCATCAAGTATCGCCATTTAAACATGTAAACTAATTCATTCGCAAAAAATGAATGTTTACTGATTCTACCCGATCACTACCTACATACCTATTATAAATAAGTAAAGGTAGACAAAATAAATATTTGTTGTTTTTATTGAATATAATTATTATAAAAACTAAGTGTTTTGAACTACAGTGTTTTTACCACCCTTAAAAAATTCACAAGTGCCTAAAATACGTATAATAATGTGGAACTAGTGATATCAAATTCATCATTAGTTCCATTATTTTCATATTCTTTTAAAAATGGAACTAGTGATAACAAATTCAACATTAGTTCCATTATTTTCAGATTCTTTTAAAATGGAACTAGTGATAAAAAAAAACAATCAGTAGTTCCATCATGGAACTGTTAATGCTACTAGTGACAACGAAGGTTCGACCATTAGACCAAAAAGACAGACGTAGTCGTTTAAATTGAAAAGGGGTGTTTAATTTTATCAAATAAAACTTATATTTATTGACAGAACAATTAATTAAGAGGAAGAATGATCTCTTTGTACCTTGATGATGGAAACAAAAGACATAGAAAAAAAATATTATAATTTAAAGCAAAATCCTGATTTCACATAATTATAATGATTCCCCAAATCCGGTTACCCACTTCGCAATTGTAATTCCTCAGTAAGATTACTTAAATAATATTGTAATACTCCTTCATTACTAACAATTCCTCTTTAATTCGTGACATAGCTACACACAACACGTATTATAATAAAAAACATGTAAACCTACTTTAGTATATCCTATTGATGCAGGCTCTGAAATGTATAGCTTCGGAATTAAGCTGCTTTAATAACGGATGAAATTCTCGACCCTCAAAGAATGCTTGGCTTAGTGTCCACCGTGCAATAATATAGGATTTATATTAATAATTATAATCTGTGTTGTTATTATATGGTTAGTATAATATGTTGTTGTCTAATTGGGGGGATACCGGTAATTTGTATTAGTTTATTACCGAGAAGTTAGTTGGGACATCAAAAGGTTGACTGTGTCGCTATTATTAATTATAATTACGAAATATGTACCTACAGTTGTAATTTAGTATAAGCGGTATGACGTATGACGTAGAACCGAGTATAGTGGGACAATTAAAGCTTGTTTCTGGAGTACAAATAAATGTTAACACTGTAAATGTGAGGAGCAGTGCTGGCTAGTGGTAATGACCGCGACTTACGAGTTGTATGCAGGTCATAGGTTTGAATCCAGATCAATTAAAATAGATCTCACTCATACTTCTAGTTGTACGGGAGCAGTGGTAGTCCGGCGCCACGCTAGACAGGCACTTAACTTTGTGTAAACTATTTCATCACCGCTGCTCTCAAAACGGTGAAGGAAAACATCGTGAGGAAACCGGCATGTCCTAGAATAACAAATTCGAAGACATGTGACATCTACCAACCCGCACACGGTCCGCGTGGTGGATTACGGCTCACTCCCTCTCATAAAGAGAAGGCCTACGTCCCAGCTGTGGGAAAATTATAGGCTAATTATGCTGTAATTGTAATGATACACCACAAGTGGGTGCTCCGCCTAATGGATGATGATTACATGCATTAAATGCTTTTTGTTCTCGTCTTTAACCGGTTGAATGCCGAATGCCGTAATTACAGGCACAATTAAAAAGCTATTGCGTCTCGCGTGGATCTACGTTCCCGGCATACGAAGCGTTAATAGTTTTAGAGAGTAGGTGCACGAAGGCTGCGCTGACGTTCATGTTCGGTGTCACCAGTGTATGAGGAACAGGGTGTAAAATTCACACATAATCCATAGAAAAATGAGGATCCTCCGACCAGACGGGTGTTTTGTCTGGCGGGCGACTGCCCGATGATTCATGTCGGGCCGTCGTATATATATAAGGTCCCATTAAGATAGGTGGACAAAATTTTAGAAATCATTCAGACCACCAAAATAAGGACAATGGTAAACAATATACAAGAAAAACGCATTAGCTACTTGCAAAACAAATAATTAGCTAACGAAAATACACTAATGTACCGGCAATTTATTATTTTAGGGTCAAAATAAAACCACTTTAATCAGTGTTTTTTTTCTTTTTTTTTTCTTAGATATCTTTGGTTAGACCTACTGAGCGCTGTGTTATTTGTCCATCTATTTTAATGGGACCCTGTATATACTAGTTGCGCAGTAAACTCTGCTTGCGAGATGCAGGATTTTGCGTGACGTCAGTATGACGCGTTGTTCGCATGTGGCGTTGTAGACACCGCTACAAAACGTTCAATGAATTGTATTTAACAGCGGCGTGCTGCGCGATGTCTGACGATACGCCGCATACTGCCCGTAAAGCTGAGGTTTCATTACACGGTAAGTAAGCGTCCTGTGGCTGCCGCGGTTAGACTATTAGTACCAGTTATTTTTAACTTATCTTTGCGCATAATTTGTCTGAATAAATAGTACCTACGTACTCTTTCTAATGGTTACTGGTAAGTTTTTTCGTGTAAATACTACGACGTGGTATTTTATCTAGGGTTGTTTGTGTATTTTGAGTAAAAATATTCTATAGTCACCTCTTTGGTCAGACAAATCGTTTTACCTATCTATCGAATAGACTTAAAAATAGATAGTACCGGCAAAAATTAATAACCAAAACGGCATTTCAGTGACAACTTAGGGACAAACCATCGACAAAGCGGGTCGCTTTGCTCCTAGTAATTGACGTAAGCGGACTCGAGAGTGCTTTATTATAGTCTGTCGCGGTCCCATGTCACAGCAGAGTGGACCGAATACAATGTGAGCAGTAATGCACTTTTGCGGAGTGAAGTACGCTGCGTACTATTAGTTTTGTACCTCTAATGTCGTCTGCGCTTTACCAGTCCATTATTTTCCTGCCATAGACTCGATTTGGATCAGATTTTCGCTGACATGACGAATTACTTACTGATCTATATTTTTAAACATTTTCCTTATGTAAACAAAAAGAGTGTTAATTATATTTACCTGTTTTTGTAATATTCCTCAATTTTACCATTAGTGTATGTATCGCAGATGGATTGCTTAATCATCTGTTTATATACATATAACCGCAGCTGGTTTGTAAGACAGCTAGAGATTATGTTAAACAGCCAATTCGACACTCCATCTGCGACAACATATTATTATTATTATTATGCACAGCCTATCACGTGGGAATCATAATGCGTCTCCTATTACAACTAAGTCCTATGCATTGTGTTAGTAATGTGTGTAGTCGTCAACGGCTTACGATAATTTCCTAAAGATACTCGTATAAGTAGATGTTCCGGTTATGATTTTTTTGAGAATTTCTTAGTAGCATACATCTCATTCTCACTCGTGTGTATTTCATAACTAAGTAATTGATGTAGAACCTTCTTTGGTAGGACGTTCGTGTACTTTTCACATTGATTCAAAATCTGTCACCACTGTACCTAGAGGACAAAAGTTGGTCTTATTTCTAAGTCATACGATCTGTCACGCGGGTCCCTCGCCATTCTAGCGATTAAACTGTGGCGTGAAATCTAAGCGCCCAACAGCACCCACGGGCCAGAGGTAAAGTTACTGGAACTTTTCCAATATCCAGTGTTATTGCGACGTCTCGCACCCGTCCCGCGCCGTCCCGCGCCGTCCCGCGGTCGTCCCGCCGGCATGAGGTGGACTTTCACGTCTTCACACTTTCCCACCCGTTAGTTGGTCGTTTTGTGTTGGAATACAAAATCAACAATTATCTGACTAATGGCCGTCGCACACCAAAACAAGGTGACAGAATAAATTATAGCATTGAAAAGTAAGTTTTTTTTCGAGTACAATCAAAAATTACTTATAAAAAAGTACTCGTAACATTGTATCGAAAAGTATTCATAAGATTTTCTTTCGCACAACTGGTACGTTATCAACGTTAGCAAATATAACACAATCATAATTATGTATGACTGAACAAAAGAAACGAGAAGAATTTTAAGGGCAAATGTAATTTTGCAAATGTCAAATCGGATAACGCCTGTACGAAGTGATTGAGGCGTGGCTAAGAAATACGCGAACTAAGATATTTGTGAAAAAATGAAATATTATTATTTGTCACAAGTTTCCAACCAAATGTGTGTGTGTTTTTTTATATTGTATAGGACTCGTGTTTATCCTTTTCACTCGTTGCCTGGCGCTGACTTCCTGGTTACATCTACTTACCATAATGTTAACGCTAACTTAGTGGCCACCAATCAGTAAATCTGTCTCTAATTTGATTAGATTCTAGTGGGCCGTGAAAGAATTTCGTGAGCACCTAAATAAATCCGCGCCGGCATTAGTTAAGGAGCCCCGGAGTCTCGGCGGTCACGGAGGATCACGACTCAGTGGTCTAATGAGCGTGGGACCCTGGAAAATGTGTTGAGGGACCAGAAGCTTAATATAAGCTGTGTTTATCGTCTGTGTGTCTTCATTACGTGGACAAGATGACAGAGATGTTTAGAGTTCATTTTATGCCCACTGTGATCGCTGTTTACCGACAAAGAGTAAATAAATGAGTTAATAAAGAGAGATTGTTTTTTTCTAAATCTCGTGCAGTTTTTACATCTCTTTCATTTTCTCTTATTAGGACAACCGGACCAGAACTCCTTTGCTCACGGAGAAACGCGTGTGAAAATACGCGATCCATTTCTCAACGAATCTATGCCTCGTAAAACGTTTTGGCATTGGTCATTGGCCTTGTATGTGTGTATCTGATTACATTTTTTGATACAGTTACTATGTACCATTTAGAATTCCACCACATACATGTGCCGCAAGATTAGGTACTACAAGGCGTAGTTTAGGATTACAATGTATCTGCATTCAAACGAAGTGCCAATAGAGACGTGTGACAATAAGTACCCACTACTATAAACCTTCGCGAGGTACTTTCAATGCCTTTGTGCTGAAGAGTTGAAAGAAACAAGCAATCTACTAGAAGGAGTTATTCAAAGCCAAACGGAGTTTTTATTGGATTTTATTGACACTTACAAAAAAAAAAAAAGAACCGTTTTCTGGTGAATTCAAGATTCACAAATTGTTTATAATTTAAAATTCGTGAATATTTCAACTGAACTTATACTACCGTACTTCATTAGAAAGTTGTAGTTACCGGTCTTCTCTATTGAAATACCTGCACGTGTGGCAATACGTAATAGAAATAGCGGTCTTGAAAAACTCAAAATATCGGATCAATTTTGTATATGCTGTAAGTTCTATAGAACAAATAAATAGTTGACAATGTCATTCCTTATCTCTTACCATTATTCTATAATTATGTATACTCATTATAAATTAAAATGCTTTTTGTGTTTGTCTATAATTATGTTCGTGTTGTTCTCCTAAGCTACGCATCAGGTTTTGGTGCGTTTTTCACCAATATTTAGAGATTATATTGTGGAAGGTTTATATTTATAATAGAATAATATTAAAAATACATATAATAAAGAAATCATGCGAAGCAGGGCCAGCTCACTAGTAGAAAATAAAGTACCCACTCAACATCCTTTTAGCCGAACACCACGAATTCTCGTAAATCTAGCACGGAGTACATAAGTTAGCTCCCATTACGCACGGCTGCGGCAAACGGCACGTTCACCAGCCGTCGCCGCCGCCGCCGCACCGCGTCACCGGCCGCCGCAACGCATCGCACCATGCCACCAGGCGCCGCACGGTTATGTAAATACTAGTTGTATTTTCGAACGCTTTTGTTTTAAACCATGGTCTATACACAGTTGAAGAAAGTGTTCTGTTTTTATTCTAGACGAATTTTGTAACTTCGCGAATACAGTCTAAAATATTTACTGCGTTACAAGGCTTGGATTTTGTTGTTTTCGGCCTATAAATTGATTTAATTTAAAGGCTGCCAAGGCAAAGAGGGGTCTTGGTATGTAAACATGGTTACTTATCCATGAACTAACCGCGGCAAGCGTAGCTTACCTTGATCGATCAAACCATGCCGCTGATATGACTTAACCACAAACCCCTTCAACATACGTCACATTGAAAAATTAGGCTTGTTGACAACATGTTTTATTTAAGATTATATCACTCATCTCAAGCCATACATACGGACATACCTACAGGTAGGTACATAAACTAGAATATTATTATAGTTTTTCAAAAATAGGTACTTTCCGTTTGTGTATCACCATCAAACCCCAGTTTCTTAATTTAACAACCATAGCCGTTCGGTTTCAATCGCCACAATTCACTCCGTCACGGTGTCACAGTGCAAAGTGAAGCGTTGCATGTCCACTGCGACTATTTTCTAGTGGCTGGGACCTTATTCACTGAGCGAAAGGCAATGGAGTGGGTTCACTGCCCTATCGGTATTAAGATTACTATTTGACTATGTGTGGTGAATTATTGGCAGAATTTTGTTTCAACGTGTGGTGGGTTCGCATTTTTTTAGGGTTCTTTGCAGTCCACCTGCACTCCCCATAATCATGTGGTAGGTATTGTTTTACCAATGGACTGCTGTTTATTTTCAGATTCGTGACTCAGGCTTGGAAAAATATGACCCATTCACACTTCATTTGGTTTTCTGAAAGAAATTACTTTACACGAAGGGTGCCCCTTTGACAATTGCCAGCGTATTTTATTCCAACTTGTTTTGAATAATATGATATAATGTTTATTATAGTTTCTGCGAGCAGTCTACCAATATATCAGTATAGAATCTAATTCCAACAATGTTCACAAAAATGTTACCCCAAGCAACCGACCGACTCATTCTCAATAGCATTACACCCACGAAGTTGTGACCTATTTCGCATCAGTTCTACCGAGCTCAACACTGAGCTCGCTGACGTTGCATTCTTTTTACCTCACTGGTGGAGCCATTTTCTGCAGCCAGGAGCCGGTGTCACCCAAGTTTGCGGTTCGTTCCCGCCGTTACGACGTACTTTTCTCCTTGCTATTTTCTTCTTTAAATGCTTTTCAGTTTGTGGTTTTTGGTGAAATAAAGAAAGTCTGAATTTCAGTGCCTAATACCAATAGGATATGTACATAAATAAACCTATTTATTAAAGTCATGGTGAGCGGGGGCTCTTTTTGAGGGAAAAAATAAACAAAAAATGTCATCAAACTTAAATAAACTAAACGGGATTCTGGATGAAAACCGCGTTCTCATTTCACGTGAAACTACTTTGTATCCGTAGAGCTTGTACAAAGTGCTGCATACGCTACTTGTTACGGCAAAGCTCCGAACTAAGCACACGTACAGACGCCAGCACATTAAGCTACTACAATCTGTCAAATTTCTTTAATAGATTTTAAACTTTTTTATTTATTACTTTTTTTAGGTTAAAATTGATTGGGAAAATTTTACATTTTTGGATAGCTTGATGGGTTGGCGTCTGTACATAGTTCGTATCAAAGCTAAATAGTTGGTTTACTTTGCGTTTGGGATTAACATCGGTTTGATAAACTATTATTTACATGGAATTAAATCCAGAAATACGAAAAAGTTTTAGAAAGTTATGACGTATTTGAATATAGTATCTCCGGATGCTACACAGAGGCCCGTAGCACGTCAGCTACGGCGTAGCGGATAGCTACGCATTGGATGTACAATTTACTACAACTTGACCCAAGGATTTATGTTTGTCAATGTGGCAGATTAATGTATATAATAATACGCATCATAATTTATAGTTAGGTCACTCATTTTTCATCTATTGTATATCCGTATTTGTGTTCTCGACGTATTGTTTTTTTTTATGTTAATTCAAACCAAAATAACCATCATATTCATATACTTCCATTTTGAAAATTCAACTTTATCATCCTCCGTAACAGATAAAATAAAGTCTTCAGTTGTAAACCCTGGCCTGAAACAGCTCGCACCGCCGCTGAATCAGTTGAAGTCCGCGTGACACGTAAACCTTCTCGGAGCAGACACTAATGCACCGCTAACTGCACAACTATGTGAGGAAAAGTGTTTGTGGAGTTTGCAGTAAGGAGCTGTGAGACTAAAAATATTGGATGCGGTTTTTGAAAGTTATGGTTATCATTATTTAAATCCGTGGGTGAATCAAATAAAAACCGGACTTTTTTTATTACTGGCCTCTGAGTGAACTGACGCGCTCGGTGCTGTTGTATGTGTTAGGGGGGAGGGGAGGATACTGCTCCGGCTCACTATAGTTTATTGCGCGCCAGTAGGATCATGTCTGAGCAGGACGTACATCAGTCTGTTGAGCAACGACTTATCATAAAAAAATTAACGCGGAAGGGCATAAAACCTTCCGAAATTTTTCATCGATTGACTCTACAGTTCGATAAGAATACGCTTTCAAGAACTCAAGTGTAGGAATGGCAAAAAAAAAATTTCAAGTGAAGGACGCCGTTTTCACACTGACGAGATAGTGGAATCATTTGTGTGCAATTGGCTAAAGGCACAACCGACTACTTTCTTCGATAATGGCATCAAGAAACTTCCCCTGCGATGGGAAAAATGTGTCAATAGAAGGGGAGATTATGTAGACAAATAAAATATATTATATTTTTTATAATGAATACATGCGTATTTTTTTTTTACTTAAGTCCGGTTTATATTTGATCCACCCACGAATCTATACAAAATATACATAATACTTGTTAGCTACGCAATAAATTACCAATCTGTTTAAAAGAAAGTAGTAACATAAAACACTGTAAAATGGAATGCGCGCGGTCGGAGCGGATTAAAGGGCCTAGCCCCGAACTGCCATTTTGATTTGCATTTTGATTTTGATTTGACGCAGTGCCTTTTCTAACGTAACAGAAGCGCGTGCTTCCGAAAATGTTGATAAACTAAAAAAACAAAATGTTGCTAAATTAAAAATGTTGTTGTCCAACGCTACAGTTTTTAAAATATAAACATTTTGCTCAATACGCATTGTTTCACATCGATCCACACCATTAACAGTGGTCTTCGAGCCAGATCCCGAATGTTTATTACTCCGCCGCCAAGAAGAAACACGGTATACACCCGCAGTACCACTGGCACACTGAGAGACACACCAGTGAAAAGAAAGATGATGAACTTGAAGTAAAAAGTTTTTGTGCTGCCAGTGTAGTGAAATCGGAACCAACCGGAAAACAAAATCCGCTTTCACATACATCATGTCAATCAGTCAAGTTCAAGAAACCATCGTCGTCACAATCGATTTAAGCTTAGAAAAAGAGACTGGAACTAGATTTTGAAAGCAGCCTGTAGACTTTGTAAGCAGCTCAGACGAAGGCACGTATTGAAATGGAACTCATCGATAGAAAATTAGCGGTGAACCTAGCGGAATTCATAGAAGAATACAGTCCACGGTATTTTTTATCCGTTGTCCATTTTTGGTGGTCTGAATAATTTCTAAAAGTTTGTCCCTCTATTTTAGTGTGACCTAATACAACTGCCCCGTTGGTCTTGTGGTCGCAAATGTCACTGCTGAGCGTGGGGTCCTGGGTTCGTGCCCCGGTCCGGGCAAAGTGTTATTTAGTTTTTCCATTAGGAATGTCTCAGTAACAACCCGGTGTTTGGAAGTTGGTGGCGTAAAGCCCCGTGCCTCGGATACCACGTAAAGCTGTGCGTGATCTCTCCCCAGTCGTGTCAGATTGCCGTATCATCGGACTACGAGCGTAAAGGAACAGCACTATAATATCTCCTGTATACCTGGCTATTCTCCGTTGAGATTAGCCACCGTGACCGAAATCGGTCGGGAGGATATTATTATTATAGTAATAAGTTTCAGATGTGATAACAGATTTTTGTATGCCTAGCCGTCCCACATTTATCATACTCGTACATATATATACGAAAGGGAAACTATTTAAGTACTTTCAAACGGCTAACAAATAGAAATGTATAATACACAGTATCATATGAGCTTAAAGTGTAACGATAACGTAATTATCATTTTCCTTTACACTGTAAGCACGTCAGCACACAAGCTGATGGTTATATGTTATTCTAATAGTCGCAGTGATAACGACCAAGTGTTTAATGTAATGCGAACACAATGAGCGCTGTTATCATTAACAGTTAGTGGAAATAGGCTTTGTGGCGCAGATGAACTTAATTATTAACTATAAATGTTTTTCGAGAAACCGTTATTATACAGTTTATACTTGTAATAACGACATGGATTAACTATATGAACATAATTATAAAAGAAATGTTGTTTTACTATTATTTTTTTCCCAGAACTTGCTCTTCTGAGCTTGCTTACTGAAGTCGGAATCCGGATTATGATTGTCCCTATTATACCAACTTATATTTTTTGCCAAAAACTATTTACCTATTTAACTACCAAGCCGCATAATAATGTGATAAAATACCAACATGAAAATAATTTTGACCTTAAGAAGAATTGAATTGAGAAGATTGCCCAGACAAATTGTTCATACCTACCATGCAAAAAGTTACCAAGCACGCTTCTTAAACATCACTTCAACAGATTGACGGAGATCCATTTCTTTTGCAGCTTACGCCTTAGAACAAAAACTGTACAAAATGCTTCACGCAAGTCTAGACTGAATTTACGTGAGTTACAAATTTTCTGCCGCCGACGATTTAAGACCACGGAGTATGAAACAAAGGGAATACATATAACAATGCCATTTTTCAATTCCAGTTGGCTGCGCTGTTTTGCTACGTCATAGATTTGTTTTGCCACGCCGTAGCACTTTGCCCTTCATCCACCTTTGCACCTTCGTAGCAGATAATGTCGTGGATGGCGGATAGTTTGAGACCCATCCACGACATTATCTGCTACGATTTTTTTTTTTTTGGTGTGTCTGCCTGACTTCTGCATGACATTTAAAGTACTCAGTGTACGAAGGACTTAAACGACTAATATGACAATACTTCATTTTTATGATGACCAGTATTTTCATCGTTGTGGATAGCTCTATTCAAGGTCAAAATATTAATGAGAACTACTTTGACGATTTAATGAGTATTACATTTGTTAATTACTCTTATATAACCAGTAATTAGGTAGGCATTGTGGGTGAATCGAGGCGTCTCAACTGAAACTGATGTTCGCACTCATTACTCAAAGTCACCTTAATAGAGTAATCTTATTATCTAAGTTTTAGCGACGCTTGTTAATGGTGAGTGTTAGCTTTGTATGTGTTTATATAGTATAGTAACATTATTACGTGTAAACTTCTATCACATAGAACAATTTAAGATTTTTCTCTATGCAAACTTCGGAGATAAGGGAGGAACGGTATGTTTTTGAGAATGTGCAAATAGCGCTCTTTCTTATGATACCCCCACATGCCCTAGTAGCCCCACTGCGATTTTTTAAGACCCGCACTCTTCAGTTCCTGTGGCAAAAAAAAAATCTTTCTTATTTGCAAAATATTTGGCCAAACGTCATATAAAACTATTGCAAATTTCAAGGTACAGACGCCAGCACATCAAGCTACCCGAAACTGTCAGATTTTCCCAATCAACTTTGAACCTTATGCTTTAGCGATAAAGTTGAAAATCTATTAAAGAAATCTGACAGATTGTAGTAACTTGATGTGCTGGCGTCTGTACACCAGTAGTTCTTGAGATATCCAGCTGTGACAGACGAACGGATAGACAGAAAGACTGAATCCCACTATAAGGGTTCCTTTTTACCATTTTGGTAAGAAACCCTAAAAATAGCGTTATACAGCGTTTAACAGAAGGGGGGTATCAACCCTGAAGGGGGTGAATGTGCTCATGAAACTCAACAACTTTCCCCAAAGAACATAGGACAAAATATGAAAAAAAAATTTGGCCCTCCCTTACAAAACAGACTACCAGCTGATTGATTTACTATGGGAGGGCCAATTTTTTTTTTCATATTTCGACCTATGTTCTTTGGGGAAAGTTGTTGAGTTTCATGAGCACATTCACCTCCTTCAGGGTTGATACCCCCCTTCCGTTACACGCTGTATATTATCTGAACTACATAATTACGAGTAAAGACAATAATTATGGTGTTAGTAAGTCCGAGTTAGGAACGACTTAAGTGATGTGGCCATAGATTTAAGTCTTTCTTCACAATTCAATTATCTATTGACTATCTCTTTATAAATTCTCTGTTCAGAAAGTATGCTTTAGTAGCATTTATCATACACGTACTTAAGATTTAGTTTACCCATACTAAATGGATTTTGAAATTTTAAAAAGTAAGCTTAAGTAACACTGAAGACCTTATTTGAAAAACTATTTTTAATTCTACGACGACTTGAATTTATAAATACACAAAGTTTATCTTTGCCAAATCAAAGTTAAGATATTTTATAGACACATGGCTGTTTGGTCAGATAATGAGCCTCGACCAGGCGCTTTCGTTTTTAATTATTCTCAAAAACCAAAGCGAAACTTCGTCGCATTGACATTATGAACCCTGAGGACCCAGTGACGGCAGTCGAAAAGGCTGTGGTAGAGAACCCCAAGTAACGCTTCCCACCAGGCAGGATCGGAAGATTCTTCCTTTTCAATGAAGGAGTGGTAAAAACCAGTGAATCCCTAAACCAGGTACCACCAAAAAAAAACGGCCACGGGTACACAACTAACATTTTAAAAGCAAAATACTTTATATCTTATACGCGGCATCACGCGAGCTCTGGCTGCCGTCCAACGTATCTGCGACCAACTTCTTTACTATTGGTCGTAAGTTGCTCTGACGTGTGGCACCGCGGGACCTTCCCATGGGCTTAGGAGCTTACTGCGTTTGTTTATTGAAAAGTTCTTTGGAAATTGCTTAGAGGTTTAAAGAGTTAACACAATTTTCTTTGTTTGATATACGTTTTGTTTTTTTTTTTTTAGTGACTTGGAAATGTACAGGAATTATTTTGTAATATTGTTCTCATGAGCTCAATACTACAATGCCATGCATTAACATTTTTTTTAGAATTCATTTAACAATCACATCTGTGATAAGTCAAATTATTTATTTTATAGTAAGTACCCTAAAGCACGGAGTGCCAATTAAATTATAAATATAAATGTGTATTAATTGACTCTATAAACATAATTCCAATATCGCGGCATGGCACCTAATCTAAACTGATTCGAACATATCATTTTTCTCAACAAGCTCCCACTCAGCTAGAGTCACTCGCAGCAGATGATCTGTTAATGTTACTACAATTTCCGCTTTGTACACAAGATGCTATAATTTAATTAAAACTTGTCCACACACAATAAACACCCTTTCAGTCACAGTAATACGTGTGATAATCCCGTGACGAATGCTACAGTTATAGCGTTATAGATCTGCGGTTGCCGGCGACGCAGTGTTAGTGAAATTTCATTACATTTCAGTAATCGGAACACTAGACAATTCCGTCATGGTCTAATGGTCGTGTTTATTAGGAATGTTCAAATTAAACATCAATAAAGTTTTATTGGAAATACTTTGCAGTTACGTCATAATTGCCGGAAGGTATTGATCACCGATGTTAGTAGGAAAAGTGTATATTTTTGACTTGTCATGTTACACGAAGGTTATAAGTAAACGAATATTGATAAGGGATTGTTTAGTGGAATCAAGTTAATGTTTATTTCCTAAAAGGGTTATTTGTCAGGATATTGTCACTATAAATAACTAAGTCTTGATAATATTATTAAATAATAAAAACCAGATTTTTTAACTTTCTTATTTCTAGAGAATTCACTCATTGGCCCACTCGATATACTATTGTACGGAACACATCAACTCGAACAAAATTATCATCAAATCAACTTGTAAAACACAAGTTCATTCTGAATAATTAACCAAGCTTATAAAGTAATAACCTACTCACAAACCCGCACTATCAGCACAATAGCACTACGTGTCACTAAATAGTTGCACTGAAACAATTTTCTGTTGCGAAACCACTTCGTCCTATAACACCCTTGACTTGATAAAGTACCCGTCACGCGAAATAAGGGTGAATACGAATATTTACCCTTATTTACCCCCACTGAGATGAATTATACTATGAGTACCCGTTACGCTAAATATGTAGCTCAGAAGGTGCAGTGCGGAACCTTATAATGGAACGCTGAGAGGCTAAGCAGCTTCCTCGTCTGCTACTAATAATACATTAAAAGCGCGTTAATTATCCGTTATTTCCTAAGGGCTAATTAAAATATCTATTAAGTAAGTAATCAGCTTCACTTATCAAAATTGTTAATGGGTATCGATCACATAAGCAGCTTTAGATTCTGTTGTACCATCGCACTGAGGTTACTAATCTGTAGAATTAATTTTGAAAATGGAAAAGGTTCAAAAATCGTTCCTTATGTTTACTTATAAGCGCAAACATGGCTATTACCCTTACCTCTATAAGAATACATTTGTAATGGGATGCCTCGGATGTAACTTGTCAGAGGTAAGGCGAGCGAAAGATCAGCTCACTATATCCTGTAAGACGTTCCGTGGCACCATTGACGCACCTGATGGTACAGACGCCAGCACATCAAGCTACTACAATCTAATACATTACTACAATCTGTCAGATTTCTTTAATAGATTTTCAACTTTATCGCTAAAGCATAAGGTTCAAAGTTGATTGGGAAAATCTGATAGTTTCGAGTAGCTTGATGTGCTGGCGTCTGTACATGCTGTGTTGGCTCGCTTCTTTGCGCGAGACAACTACTGTCGCCGCAGAAAGCACGGGCTGTTTGCTGTGCCTCCACGTCACACAGTTGCGCGTGCTAAGTCTCCAGTACCACGTACTCTGGCCGCACTCTAATCCAACAAATGATCTGTTTGCGGACGAATGGACAAAAATTTTGTCGGCATGTCAGAAGTACAGAGAGGGATTTATGAAAGTGTTGTTAACTTTTTACTTGATGATATTGTTAACTTTGAACTTTTTGATTTTATCTTTTAAGTGGATTATTACAAACTGTGTCTTCAATTTATATAATAGGTTTATCCCGTTTTGATTAAAGAAATAAATAAATAAAACAAATGAATTATTATTTTAAGTCTGTTAGCTTTTTAATTAATTAAAAACAAATGAATAAATTAATTTGAAAAAAACCCAATTGTGTAACATACTTTCAATCACAATTTGAGCATTTTGAAGAAAATTCATAATCCATTGCCTTTTATGTTTGAAAAATTCGTCTGCTCGACAACGTAAATAACGCAATTAATATTAAATAATAATATATTATTTATTGATATAAGACAAGATGTACAACAAATGACAGATTTCTCTGATTCCTGCGCTTGTTATAACTATGTTGCATTATCAAAATGAATAGCATTGCCATCGCATTGTATCGTCAGTGTGTCTCGCAAGTAGCCCGCAGGTTATATATGAGGGCTGAAAACGATGGTAGTTACACGTAACAAGCATAAAAAAGCATTACATGTGCCCTGTACAAAAGTCCACCTGCTGAATCTACCTGCCTAATTCAGAGCCGTAATGGGTAGGTCATATTTATGACCCGGCAAAAGAAATATACGTGTTGTGATTTCGCGAATACTAATGAAAGAAGAGAAAATAATGTCTGAGGGAAAGGTAATGAAAGGTGTGGAGTTGAGAATAATACCTACTTGTTTCATATGATTTGAGGGTATGTGGGAATCTGATTTTATCTGCATTATCACGCAACAGATATACGTATTTGATTGCGAAATAGATTCATAGTTCTATTTATTGTGAGTCTTTGGTGTGACAGAAACGTCTTTTTGTGGAGTTAGTTGCATCGCTTCTTCTCAACAGCTTTAATACTAGAGAGTGCTGATCGATAGAAGATGATTTTACAGGATGTTTTGTAACCTTTAGAAAAATGGCTAACCGGTCAATGCCTCACCCACCCCAGCGTTATGCGTCGCCAAAAATATATAGATGGAACAAAAACAAGCTTCGATTGCCAATTTGCCAATTGAACACTTCGTTATCAATCACAAAATTCTTGGTAACGGGTTAGAAAAAAAAAAATCGTTCGTTCGCATTTGAATGGTTTTTACCAATTACCTTCCGAGAGTATCTGGTGTAACGATCTGACGACCGACACAAATACACGGAATATCCGACCAATGTGACATAGGCACTGTGCGAAATATCTGGACAAAGTGATGGACTTCATGTAAATCAAGCTTCAGGTACAAAATTGGAGATAACGTTTGGTGGCGGGAATAATTTGAAACATGTTTTATACATTTTTGAAAGCGCTGAAAATTGTAACACTTACAATTAGAGCTACTTTCTAAAGGCCATTATTTACAACATGGTTTTGGTAATCATTCAAGGGGCAACGTTTATTGAGCAAGACTGAACACTATTAAAGATATCTTTCGCCGAGCATCAGACAACATCAACTCTTACATCTACGAGCATCCTTGGGAAGTAAACAAGCGCCATGTTTCGGTCCTCAGATGTGTTTCGCTCACAAATTCTGCGCTAAGCTGCAAGTAGCTGCAAGTCGCTGCAAGTAGTTAACATTTAAGCCTCTTTTGTGAACTTAGCCCGTTAGTAACACGCGTTACACTTACTGCAATGTTTTGCAAATACAATACTTGGAGACTGTTATTATGATATGATATTATGGAAAATCCATCTTTATTTATTATCTACGCTACGTCTTCTGTCTGCGAGCAATGTATCCTGCCCACTACCACTTCAGTTTGCCAATTCTTCGGCCTGTGTAGGCTACCTTGGTGACTTTCAGCCTTTCGAAAAGGCCCATTGTGAGTGACCACGTTTCAGTGCCTTAGGTCATCACTTGCAATACGCACTGGTCAAAGACTTTAGTCTTGAGACACTGCGGTATGTAGGACGAGAAGATATTGCGTAGCTTCTCGAACACCGCCCAGCCGAGTCAGATTCGACAATTGACCTCTTTCTCGAAGTTGGACCTAACTAACTGGACAGTTTGTCCTAGGTAAATATTACATTGGAAGGCTTCCCACAAGGTGGATCGATGACCTGGTGAACCGGTCAAAATGGCGGTGCTTAAGAGGGGCCTATGTCAAGAAGTGGATGTTTTTCAGCTGAAATGATGATAATTGATAGATGGTCTAGAAAATATTGCAAATAGGGAAAAACATCTGCCAACTTAATTTCACCAGATGGACCACTGACCTTTTTGTCAAACTAAAACACAAAAGTAGCCAATTGACTAGACACGTTTAAAACACGATTGACAGAATTAAAATCACTAAAATGTCCAATAGCCGTAATTTCATTGTTAATAGAATACAATTTGATAATAATTGATTGAATTTCGGAAACGTTGTCCGGTTAACTAAATGACATGGACATTTTAATGGTTCGATGAACAAAAATTAATTGCTAGCGATAGCCGAGCTTAGAATTTGACAAATGAGTTGTTAATTGAGTGGTTTCCAGCGAATAGTGGAGCGGTGTTTATGATGGGAAGCGAAAATAAATTACTTAATATTATATTGTGTTTGAATGGACTAAGGCGTAATTTAAATGTGCAGGATTTGAATGACTCTCAGGGACACACGTGACATTCATCGAGAGTCATGACACTCATTGACACACGTTGCATTGTCGTCGAGACTCGTAAAAATTGCGTCAACACTTATAAAATCCTGGAATATCATAAGAGTTTTGAATGAACATGACTTTTGATTTTGATTTTGTTTAGTTTGTATTACAAAAAAAATATTATTTTTTATACATCTGACTTAATTAGTATTTTAGTTAACTGCTTAGCCTTTTAACTAAACGGCGCCGTTCAACTAGCGTCCTGAATGATATTAATTATGATTGTAATTTATTTGCGGGCGAATTGAGAACTCCAGAAATATTTATTAAGCAATTGACACAATTTGAATTTTATGCAATTAGGTTAAGAAAAAAGTACACGTTTTAAAATATTTTCCTTTTTTTATGCTTTAGTGCATTAATAGGGAATTACGTGACATGTGGCGTGAACTAGCAACATGGTCATGACCATAGCGCGACACATTAATTGCTAAAATAAGCGCTACTACGTATTATTCGTATGTGCCGCGTTACATATTCATATCATGGAGTTACATTAAATAATATTTGCCATCACTGCTACGAAAAAATTTGAGTACCTAAAAGTTTTTTTACCGTTTCACTTGCAATCAAACAGATTTTGGTGGTTTAAAACCTGTTGAAAATACTCGCAAAAATCTTACATAAGAAACAAAAACTTTTTTTTTTTTCAATTTTGATTCGATCCTCAGACCAACGCGACCCGATTTCATTTTACCACCCATACCTACAAACTCATCCATTCTACGCCGTCACGTAAAACCTGGGCGCTTCGGTATTTGTGAATGTATTCAGCTTTCTATCTCCGTTTTAGATCCGATAACTTTGGTTCCAAGCCCGGCGGGATTAATCGTTCACCGGCTACACCCGTGTGGGGATAAACCGGTTAGTGTAAAAGCAAACCGGTCGCTTGGCAAGCCGGCGACGTTCAAGACAAACACAGAGGTTAATTACTGCGCCCCGCGTTGTGCCGACAATATCCGGGTAGACGGCTTGTTAAGTGCGCTGCGTAGGTGCGACTAATCGCTGTTCTACGAGTATTATTTTGTAAATTGTGCATTAACTTATATAAGATAAATAACCACACACATTTTCAAGTTATGGAATCAGGTGTTACTTCGCGGAAATACATGACGGTACAATGTTATGCAAGAATATTTTAATTCCACAATAACTAGATCCAGGCTTGCATGCAGAATGCGAATGAAAACGAAGAGGAGTCAACATCTGCGAATGCCTCGTGGAGGGGGTACCACACGTGTCCAGTATAGGTTTCTATCACATGTTGCATTATAATAACCGAATCTTTACATGCTTGGTACATAAGTACCAAGCATGTAAAGATTCGGTTATTATAATGCAACATGTGATAGAAACCGGGTGCGGGCTAGGATGCAGAATAAGCATAAGCTTATTCTGCATCCTAGCCCGGATCTAGTTATTGCGTAATTAAAATAATATGTTCGTTTTCATAACATTTTCTCGCCTTTTTCTGGTGGGGATAGGCGGATACTACAAACATCCAGATCAAAGTCAAATTCAAAGTATTTTTTAGTGCGATTTTTGGTGATATAACAGGTCTTACAGATATTTTATAGAAACTCAAAAATCTACCCTTTGGGCACACACTATTAATTTATCAATATTTGAAATTAAATAAAACATTATATACGACACAATTCTAATAAATTACAAGTCTTTAGACGGGAATATTACATTATAAATCATAAATACAGGATTAGTCACAAGAAATTTTGTCAGCAAGAAATTCTTCAATAGTATATAGTAGTAGCATTTGACTGGTAGAAAATGCCTCAGGCATTAAGTCCGCATTTGTAGTGTTTTTTTTACTTGTGCATAAAGTTGTATTAAATAAATTTGTCTATTAAAAAATATTTAGGTTGCGTTTAAATTGAGTCAAGTTTACATAAATATTTTATGTCATTTGGTAGCTTATTAAATATTTTCGGGTACATAAGGGCGGTTTTTGGTCTTCTTAGGCATAATAATTCATGTGGGTATGTTGGTCTTATAGATCGATAACTTTGCTCTGAAGTTTTTTTAAATAAATCACCGTTTTTTTTTTACTTTCAATTCGGTCTTGTAAATGTAAAGACAAGGCAGCGTTAGTATTTTCAGGGAAGTAAAATGTGGTTTGCAACTTTCTGTTGATTTAAGATTGCATATAGACCTAATACACCTTCTTTGTTCTTTAAAGATATCATGCTTTTCGCATGAATTTGCCCAGAAAATGACTCCGTAACGTAGGTATTACGGACTCATTTTTTTGGCAAATTATATTTCACATTTTCTGGGTATTATGGCTATGTAGACTCCATACTACGGTGTGGAGTCTACATAGCCATCACACACCATCTGCTAATAAACTACAAACACGTGATTTCCCAAAGGATTGGAAAGTAAATTCGAAAAGAATCAGCATCGATACGTCCACGAGAGCATTCTCATTAATCCTTCAAAATGTTTTATTAGAATAATGAAGATACTGTACCTACTAGTGGTGGTGCATTTTCGTTTTATTATTTTTCTGTATCCATCTTATTTCAAAGATTGCATTAGGCTTAAACTATAATGTATGGTAAATACATAATATAGTATGGTGATCGGAGGGCGAGGATGACTCTGCATCTTTGTTTTTGATTCTCACTTGTCATCTTTCGTTTAATGATTTACGACTTTGTGTTGCTATTGCTTAGAATAGTGTTTTTGCAAATAACGCATGCTAAACATTTTGACATCGTTTTTTTGCGTTATTTATAAAAATACATCACAAATAAGTCAAAAAAACGATGTCAGAATGTTTCCCTTGTTTTATATTCGAGTACTGTACTGAAAAAAAGTCGATAACTTTTATCTTAACTCAATTTGGGCCAGACGGCGCCACTCACATTAGACATTGAATAATTATCAACTAGTCACTGTAACTGTCCCTCAAATATATACGCACATCCAACCAAACTCGCCATTGACTAAAACAAAGTGTGGGCTCTTACTGTTTTAGGTTCGTTTTCTAATACAAACAGGGAAAACATATAAGAGAAAATATCATAACCATTAGCACAATTTATACTATGCGTAAAAAAAAAAATGTTAACCCTAGATGCGTTGCTAAAGTTAGCAAAAAGTACGCTTCGATAATATAGGTATGTCGTAAGCTTGTAGCCGGCCTTAGCGTGGAACCTACTTCTTAAGTAGGCGAGGCTATTGAAAATTACATAAATAGTGAATGAAAGAACGGTAATTAACTTCTCATCTGCAACGTGAAGGCTGGTTTTGTGCAGAGTTCCTACTCTGGAAGCTATTTAATTGCCAATTTAAGACTATTTGCTCTTGTTATTATTTTGTTTCTGTAATGAGAAATGTGTGATTACTGCCTAACTTTAGTGACGTTTGTTTTCAATTGACACACGATTTCAGGAAGCCATTAAAGAGATCAAGACTCAGCTGTTAAATTTTATTAAAATCTTTTGATTCAGACGCCTTTTCCCAGCAGATGATGCAGGCTAACAGTAACAGTTTCAAACTGTCAATCAAACAGTTTGACGTGCGTTGTCACAATCGATTCAATTAAATAGGCATTCAAAAACATTCAAAATGAGAAAACACAAATCATAAAATCACGCTTGTTTCCTCGAAGGGGTTGGTGGACCGAGCTGTACTTTTAGCACACCCATCATCATCATTTCAGCCTAAATAAGTACATATGCCTACCCCAAGCACCTCCACTTGGACTGGTTCTGTGTTTCCCACATCCAGCGAGTTCCTGCGGCCTTCACAAGATCGTTGGCCCACCTTGTGGGAGGAACTCCAACGCTACGTCTTCCGGTACGCGGTCACCACACCAGAACCTTTCGGCCTCATCGGCCATCTGTTCTGCGAGCAATTCGGGATATGTCGGTTACCTTGGTTCTCCTGCGGATCTCTTTATTTCTGATTCGATCACGTAGGGAAACCCAAGCATAGCCCTCTCCAGTGTCCTTTGTTTTAGTACACCCACATTTTGCTAATTATAATTAGAAAAAAAATACAATATTCTTGAACCACTCAGCGCAAAGCCCTTTGCACAAAGTTAGCCGGGCAATATATTATTATACTATATATATTTTTAATGGCATCTCGCAGTTCAACCTTTAAGGTTGCCGACTGCTTAACCGGGCTTGCCTGTGGATGCCTCAATAGATTAAGGCCTCCAGCCAGGACTTAGAAAACTGAAAAAACTAAGCGACTACACGCTAAGGGCACCCCCTGTGGGGTACGGACCTCGGATTAGGGCGTCGCTAGGAGAGGGCAGCAAGGGACAGGCTGGATCGGAATTATTTAGGGACGAATTTTGAACTACAGGCTCAGCGGCGCGGGCTGGCTCGAGCAAGGGTCGGGGCGGAGCCGGGCAATATTGTCCTCGCCTCTATTTATATTGCCAGCGTGAGGCAATCACGCTGCACTCAAACTGATACAAACTCCATTCTGTCCCAATTCAAGTTAGTCGTTGTTAAATAGTGGATTACCCTCCTTCCGACACATGTAGCTTCAACGAGCTAATCGTCCAGCTTAATTGATTTACGAGCTGCGAAAAGCCTGGGAACACATTAATGTACCTACTTCTAAGAGAGCTTTACATTGTTATATCGCTTGTTCTTTAGAGTTGAGAGAAATTGTCGTATGTAATTATTCTGAATAATTGAGTGTTAACCTTCTTAAGGGTCAATATCGCACTAGTTCTTGTTTTGGTGTTGAGTAAAAAGAGTTAGTTAAAGTTATGACTAGATTGAGTTACCCATTTACGTGCAACAGATTGTTACAGGTTGGATGTGAGAATAGCTCTCTCGCGATATCAAATATCCAAATGTAATACTTTCTTTATTTGAAACATTTTATAGCTGCATTGCCGTGATAGTTTTTTACGTGTCAATATCAAGATCAAGGTGGGGTAAATGACGTATCATTGTTATCATAATAAAAGACCACTTCACACCACACCAATCTACATAGTCCTCAAAGATCAAAGATTATGTCCGGATTTTTATATACACACTGACATTGATGAATATTATATAAACAATGACATGGATATTTACTTTGTAAAGTATCTTATTTTTTATTATTATTATTGTGAGTGTGAAGACTATGTGGGTCATTTCTTTTTTCTGTTTTCCTTCTTAGTTAGTTTTAATCATGACCTGGCAGTTTGAGTAATTTATGCGGCCTACCCAAATGTCCTTTCATTGGTATTGTTCGTCGAATCGTAAGGCTCCTCAAGTTCTGAGTTGAGCTGCACGATTTTTGACAAATGCGTGCACTGACTGGACAGGTCCGCTCAATCTGTGTGGTTCTTTACTCAAAAGACCATTTCAGACACCAATCTACATGGTCTTCACATGATCTGACCAAGATTATGTCTGGACTTTAAAAGAGACTGTGACCTCTGAGTTTGTTTCGGCCTTTCTTCTCAGAGTAGTCAGATAGGAAACGCCGACCTCATCTAGTTTAAAAAAAATATGATTGACATGTAAAAGTGTTTGTACAAACCTACTTACAGAAAATAAATCATTTATCATTTATCATTTATCCTTATCACCATCACCATCGTGTTACTCATCGTTCACCAATGAAGTTATTATGTATAAATACATAAGTCTATTTTTATCTTCGGCATGGTGCAGCTTCCATGCAACTGATCTACTGCACTATTTATTATTGACATTTTATCATCCTTTGTATGTGCATGCTATTCCACACCAATTTCCATATTGATCGGTATCTCCCTCGGAAATAAGTCAGCTGTAGGAAAATAGGTTACCGCGCCGCGGTGACTGGTGGGTCGTTGATCGGACACGACATCTACCTACTTACACCTAATATTACTTTATTATCATAATATGATGATAACAAACATTTGCAAATTTTCACCCTTATTGAATTGTAGTATAGCGACACCATACGTAGTGAATCCTGCAATCACCAATTCGCCATCTGTCAATATGGTGACAGATGGCGGATTGCTGATTGCAGGATTTCGTTTTAATTTAAAAAAAAAACGTTTATTATTTTTTAAATATACTGTTTACAAATTCTTATTTTTCGAGTTTATAAACTCTGAATTCCCAAACGATATTTTATTCTAAGATTTTTGTGACACGCCTTCTGACTTTAAAATATGTTGCGCTTTGGAAATCATCTTTATCTTGCAGTGGAAAAACGTTTATTTCCAACATGCCAAACTCTTTTATTCCCCCTACATGTATCTGTACAGACGCGCTCAGCGCTTCCAGCAATTTGCCACAGTTCCGTATAATGGCGTGGCAGACCGCTCACGACCGCAACTTGCATTACACAACATTTTATGCCCACTTTTGTGCACGTATGTACTGGAGCGTAGAGGTTGTAAACGTCTCCAAGTGTAGGTACATGATTGAACGGCTTAAAGTTATAGCATCCCAGTTTTAATTTGTGCCTTGTTGATGACAATAGACTTGCCCCTTATTGCTTGCGACTCAAATATAACTTTTGCTTACACCTTCGGGACGTGACAGGCGTGATATTAGTTATTTTATAATAAAAATAGCCCAAAAACTGACTCATAACGTAAACTACAAGTCCAGCTATTATTAAATGTAATAATTTAACTACACTGTTATGAACACTTGTTACGAGTGTACGTAAATCAATAATAACACCATTTTAAATGAGAAACCGTGTGCTAAGTTTAATAACTTACCAACGAGTTTAATATTCTACTTCTAAACACTCCAGCCGCTCACTCACATAATATTATAAAGCTGCTATAATTCTACACTTTACACCAACTGCAGTGACTCTAACTCGATACTTCGCATATCTGAGTCGAATAAAATCCTACATAATGCGCGAGTTGATCGCACGTTAGCAATTCATAGGCGCCCGCTTCGCTTTACATCGCCTGCCGCTCGTAAACACGTTTTATTGAGTTGTGTAGTGAGCGAGCGATGAATATTAAAGTACAAAGAGAACGAACGATGCATATTCAATTTTAATATGCCGCTATGTTAGTGAGACTGCCATATTGTTTGGTTGCTATTAATTATGAAGGGTTTAGGGATATACAATGTAACAGCATTATCAATCAGTTACTTTCCATTTCAAACTGCAGTGATTATAAAAGAGTGTTTCAATTTGTGTACGAGTATTTGTTGTCAGAAATCATGTAACGCGCAGTCGAGATGTGTTGATTTAACTCACATCTTTATCAGCCCGACATCATTATTTCTTTGCGTAATGATTAAACTTAATACCACACGTTGTCAAGTTACGTTTTGAACTAGAAGACATCGAATTGCTATCAACAGATCGTTTTTCATCAGATTTATTGCTTGTAAATTATTCTTAGGGAAACATTTTGTTGCACTAGGTATTTGAAAACTAATGAAGTCATAAAACGGCAAATTTCAAGAAGTGCCTTTATATTACAGAACTTACTTAGGTGAAATTGCACCAATGTTAAATAGGTATTCTCGAAGATTTCACAAAGAAATTGAAATCTCGAAGTACAATGAAGTATGTTTGTATAAGTGTCTGTTTTGAACTTTTAATATAAAGGAGTCAAAGACTTGTAGAGTGTAGGTAAGTGACTAGTGGAAGTAGCTTTATTTTGTAGATATTTTCTACATAATACGGTGAAAGTTTTGAGTTTTTACGCTTAAGCTCATTTAGACGTTTCAACCAATAATAAGTTAGTATTGCGTTTTTGAAAATGCAACGCGACCTTGGCAATACGGCAAATAAAAATACATCTCACTAAATAGGATTACTCTTGGCAAAATAGTATTCAAGTTGGTCAGGTATAGAATTTGTGACCATTGTGTGGGCAATATTTTAAAGATTGATGTTATGTTTTTAGGCTTCTATTTAATGAATTAGTATTTGAATAACCTCTAAAAACGTCAGCGTAAAGTGCTTGCTAATTCACGAAAAAGTGTCCATTTGTTAAAGGTAATCACTAAAATGTCGCATTATTGATAATCATATTTCTTCTACGACACGATTTACAAATTGAGCAATTTCCTGATTTTATACATCCGATATCGTCTAAATAAACATACTTACCGATAACCAATACGTCAATTACGGACCTAATTTGAATGACTATCTGATCATTTGATCGGAGGGTTACATTTGATAAAAAATATACCCGCGGCGGCAGCGGGCGAGGCGCGGCCCAATCACTGGCGATAATTAGTCTGGTCCCAATTAGTACATGACATGTTATGCTCCGTGGGGCCCGTTTTCTGGTCCAATACACTTTGGGTAGTATTTCAGGTAGTATTTAAATACCTAATTACTTGATTAGATGGAAGATTGTTGTTGTAGAAGTTCAACACCACTATTTTAGTTGAATCATTCTGGTGAGGCGTGTAAATAGCCCGCACCTTTAGGAAGTTTGTGAGAAAAAAAGTGTAAATTTTGAGGTCCAAATGAAGCCGATTTCCCTATTGATGAATCCTCGAGAAACCAATACCAAAAAAATATTAGCAGCAAAACATGCCCACGTACGTTGACAATCCCAGGGAAATGGGAAGATACCTAGTTCATGCGCACGTGATGGCTTGTAGGTATAGGCTGCCGGCCGGCGAGCTAAATCTTCCACTCCACCGGTGGAATGGTTAAAACTCCAAAAATCAACACTGCACTATAAGTTCTCAATGAAGCACAGATGCAGGTCCATTTGTTTTATCAGTATCATTACCCCTAGTATTATTATACTCTTTGAGTATCATCTAGGTCTCACCAAAAAAAGGAATTTTTAAAAGGCGGAGTGCATCAGCACCCGCCATGTCTCAGTAAGAGGCGGGTAGTGAACTAACTAATGCCATCTATCGGCCTTAGCGAGAAAACTCAAGAGCATTTAGATACATGAGCGCTGCGGCAATATTGATGCGAGGATTCATCAATATTGAGAAGTTAAAATATTTAATTTGAAATACTAACATATTGTACTATAGGAAAAAATCCTAAAATGTTATTATTTAATTTTATACATTGAAAAGGGCAATGACGCTTCACCACATTCCTTTGCCATTTTTTTTAAATTAGTATGTCAACACCGTGTCATTACGTACTAACCCTTCAAGTTTTAAAATATGACAATGCTACACAATTTTGAATTCATTATGAATTATCTAAATCTAAAGAATACTTCAAAAATAGTTCATTGTTTCGCCTTGGATGCGAACCATCGCATCACCGAACGTCGTCATAATCATACCGGCAGTTTGACGAACTAGCCAGCGAGCCCATATGAATTGCGATGAAGTTGTATCTTCCGAGTCACTTTATCTTTAGGTCTCTGTCTAATCAATAGATGTTATTATTTGAGGGTAACCATTAATTTGACTTACTTACATTTTCTTTATAAAATTAACTCATACCCTCAAGTTATAACTACAATGTTTGATGTATGCGTTCACTGATCAAGGGACCTGTTTGTGTCAGTTGGCAAAATATGTATTATGATAACTGTAAATTATGAAATCAAATTGTAAAATATAAATATTTTTAGTAAAATATGATCAAAGTTTTGTTAAATAATAGCAATAATAAATATCATTAATTGATTATTGAAGTATTTTATTATTCTTGATTTTAAATGAATTAGAAAAATACTTTATACAAAAAAATATAAATATACTTAAGCACTAAATATAACCGCTGGTATAAAATCACTACACAAAGTTTCAACTCAAAATAAAATGCTTACTCTAAGAATTGATACCAAATTTTCGGTTTCATATGTTTCTTAACTTCAAATCATAACAATCGTGTCACCTCACTACGTAGATCAATAACTTTCCACGTCACTTGCCAATATCACGATAAATCTCTTCCGTAATTCTGCGCGCCTAGTATCCTAGTCGCCTACAGCAGACGGTGTTCTCTGTCGGCGCGAACTGGTACGCGCGCACAATAAACCATACCTACTTTACCGTGATGTAAAAATTAATGCGTAATTACTGATTTACGGTTTACTCATTAATATAAAGCCAGTAATTGCACGTAAACACTGAGATAACAGAACTTACGTAAAAAATCTAAACAAACATTTAGGTAGGTTAACTAGTTTCATCCCTTGAGGGTACCGTGGCTAAATGATATTAGGTTGTCTCATAAATTATTGCCAGTTAAAAAACAAATTAATATTAATATTTTTTTATTAATAAAAATACATTTAATCAATTATATAGTCTCCCTCGTTATCAACATCAGTCAGCCATCTACTGGGCAAAATCTGAATACCCTTCTCCCAAAATGAGGCAGGCTGGGACTCGAAAAAATTTTCAAGTTCAATTTTAATACTTCCAGATTTTTCGAATTTTTTTCTTAGTAAATGAAATATAAGAGCTCGAAATAAATGAAAGTCTGAAGGCGCAAGATCCGGGATATACGGTGGATGTGGAACAGTCAGCCATCCTAGCTCCTCCAGCTGTTTATGTGTTAACTTGGCGCAATGAGGTCGTGCGTTGTTATGCAAAAGTTGGACTCCAAGTCGTTTTGGCCGCTTAATTTTTAACATCTCTGCTAGTTTGCGAAGCTGCTGCGTATACAGATTAGCGTTAATAGTCTGATGAGATTCAAGGAGTTCCCAGAAAACCATTCCTTGCCAATCCCAGAAAACAAGCAACATAATCTTACGACCGTGTTCATTAAGTTTAGGCTGGGCTGGTGGGTTTTGCCCGCGAGGAATCCAATAGGCATGACGCGTGTTAGTTTCATAATGTATCCAGCTCTCGTCACATGTAATAATGTCCTTGAGAAAGTCTCGTCTGTGCGGACGAAGTAACAAACTTTGACAAATGGCCACACGAACGGCCCGGTCATGGTCCGTTAACGCATGAGGTGTCCAACGTGACATCACTTTGCGATATCCCATCGATTTGAGATAAAAATCTATAGTTGCGTGGGATTGTCCAAGCGCCTTCTCTAAATCGCGCGTCTGGATGTAGCTCAAGTTCGTGACGCAAAGCATCTTCATCGAAGCTGGTTGGTCGGCCTGGGCGAGGTTGATCTTCGCAGCTTATATCACCGGTGTCAAAACGCTTGTACCAGAAACGAACAGTCCGATCGCTAGTAGTACCCGGTCCAAATGCAGTGTTAATCTTTTTAGCCGTTTCTGTTGAAGAGACTTTAAGTCGATGCTCATATAGCATAATAGCTCGCAGTTGACGCTGATCCATTTTCACTTAAGACTAATTATTGCGTTGCGTCCGCAGACCTATTTATACCCTCACCATAAAAGATACTCATCCTTACTAGAAAGATATAGAACTTTCTTGAATTGGTTTTAGTTTAAATACGAGAAAATTCGAGTAAAATATAATATGGCAAGAACTTATGAGACAACCTAATAACAGTCGCACAGGTCGATCGATCAGGTTAAGCTACGCTTGCCGCGGTTGGTCTATGGATGGGTGACCATCTTTACATACCGAGACCCCTTCGTGCCTCGGAAAGCACGCTAGGCCGTTGGTCCCGGCTGTCATTCGTGGAGGTTTAACAGTCGTTGCGGGTCGTAAGTAGCCCGAAATTCTGACATTCAGTCTTACCAAGGGGTATCGTTTTACCTAGTAACTGGGTTGTGGAGACCTCCACAACCCAGTTACTAGGCATACGGTTAGACTGGAAGCCGACCCCAACATAGTTGGGAAAATGCGAGGTAGATAAATATAACTTATTACCTAGTAAACAGTAAAATCTTAAAGCTCTGCTTAATTTAGTAAATTGGCTTATATTTTTAAAGATGGGGTTCGATGTGGTGACCTTGGCCAAGGCAGCTCGCTCGTTCATGGACACCTGAAAATTACGTGGCATGTCTGGTATTATTGTCCTGACCGCGGCCTCAATCCGCATTTTTATTAGAATTGTATCACACTGCACTGCGTACACTACATTTTTAATGTACCCCCACAAAAATCACACACACAATCTGGTCTACCCTCAATAAAACGGTGACGGTACAGTTCTCGGGCAGCTCGCAAAATACCATCTTCTGCTCCGACACACATCATCATTTTGTAATATTCGCTATTATTTAACCACATTTTGCAAACAGAACAACAAAAGGCGCGTATCACAGGGATAGAAATTAACGACAGACGCAGGACACGACAAACGTCGACTGACGAATGACGACTTGACGAGCAAAGCAATAATAATAGGCTCGACCGGGGAATTCCCTTTTTAAGTTTACACACATTATGATGCTCATTGTGTGTGTGTGTAACGACGTAATTAGGGTTCTGTGAGCAAAAATGGTTTTCAATTTGGCACTCATTCAATTAAATTTTGATACCTAGACCAATTAATTTTATTGTAGCTAGTTCACAAACATAATCAAAGCTTAGGAAAAGTCAGAAATAATATTTTGTAAAACAAAATAAACATGTGGAACCTTTTATTCAGAAATGCCAGGAGTGAGAGATTTATTTTTACTTACAAATAGTTCGCTGACCCCGGCTATCAGCTGATTTAGTGCTAGTGATGTGTTTATTTCAATTTGAAAAGTTCGGTTTCTGGTATCAATGTATTAAAATTTTTCACATCTTCCGCACATGTAGAGATAGGATTAAAAAACCCTTCTAATATCGTTTGATATCATCCAAAGAAGCCGTGCCATTGGTATGTATATACCCTATCCGTTACACGTTGTATAATGCATGAGGAAAGGCACATTTCGTGGCTAGATTATGAACCTCCAGTTTTATGCACGGCAAGCGGTCTTGAACCCTCCGGTCTATTTGGACATTGAAAAACTAGTCGTAAATGTTAACCCTAGTATTGCTGTTTTTATACGTTATATAGTAAAAGTATTAACTTTTTATTAAAAAAAAAATACATAAACAGACTTACAATGTAAATACTAATTTAAACTTATTTGTTCACTAAAATAATACATTATTTATACTAAAATGTTTTTGCAAAATACAAAAACCATCTTGGACATATCACGGATTTGAACGTACATGTCTTTTGTGAGGTAATCACTGAATGGAGCTGTGTGCACGTTCAGCATTATTTTCGAGAGACTATTACTTGCCTGAAAATGAGACTTTGTGATTCTATCGAGCAAATTTTATGTTTCTGGTTCATATTATTTTCATAGTATTCCTAAATCTTATCAATATAGGCATATAATGCAGAGGAATGAGGAAAAGGTCGTGAGTAAAGCTTTGAGTACGAATGTGGACTGCTATCAGAGTAGGGGAAGACCAAACAAAAGATGGATGGACTGTGTGATGGATAATATGGAAAGGGCGTGACTACCGAGATGACGACTAAAACAGAAGTATGAAAGAAAAATAAATGTTACGCCGACCCCAAATACATTGTGACAAGGGCAGGAGAATGAAGACCTAAGCCATATCAATTTCATGAAAACTAAAATTTCACTTTTACAATTTCATTTTTTCACTCTTAGAGGCTAAACTTCCACCTAATGAAAAACAAAATTAATAATGTTTTGGATGAAAACAATTATATTTCAAATGCTTGCTTCTTTATTGAGATGCTATAAAAATACGATCATATTGTCACCTAATTTATCTTCTTGGAAAAGTCGTTAAATCCGCTGTGGAAACTAAAGATGCAAGCCACGTACATAGATAAGATACGTCACCTTCTTAATTTATTGTGATCTCTTCGGCTTATCTTGATTTGAGGCGATGAATGAACGTGATTTATTACTGAAAATGAATTCAAGTACATAATATAACAGTTCACAGGCGTTGAAAAAATTACCTATAAATAAAGACCTTTTTTAGCGGGTCGATGGCAGACTAAATGGACTTGGCCTAGCATTCGGCTAGGTGTTTGGCGCCATCACTAGCGTCCATCAGTTCCTGTAACGTGCACACTACAGGACACGCACATGATTTTTTTAAGTGTCCCATCGTTTGTGAAACTGCATCCATTTACACACAAGGCGGAACAGGTTTTCCTTGCTTTGGCCAACCTGAGTCCGGAGTATGCTTAAAGACTTCCAGGTTAGCCAAAGCAACTCATGTACAGGAAGGAGATCTTTAGAAGGTGGAACGAATGGTAAAGATGCACAGTCTTGCCACAGCTTCAGTCTTTCTTTGGATTGTTTGCCATCGGGTGTAATTTTAAGGGGTTTTAAAGCAAATAAGGAAGGAATACTAATTTATTATTCGAGATACTCGAGGAAGTCGAGGATTTTTTCGGGCACCTATACTCAACGCGGGGTCGATGGCCGGTGGAGCAGACGAGTCCTGGAGTGGAGACCGCGTATCAGCAAGCGTAGTGTGGGGCACCCCCCAGCTAGATGGATGGATGATCTAAAGAAGGTGGCTGGGGTAGACTGGATGCGGAAGGCGGAGGACAGGGTGTTGTGGCGCAGTCTGGGAGAGGCCTATGTCCAGCAGTGAAGTGCGATAGGCTGAGTTGATTTAATGATAAGATGGGTGAGCCTAGTAGAATTTACTTCACTTACATCTTGTGGATGTAGATGTCACATGTCCTCGATTTTTTGGTTCTAGGACAAGCCGGTTTCCTCACGATGTTGTCCTTTATCGTTTTGAGAGCGGTGTTGATGAAATAATACACACAAAGTAAAACGCCTTTCTGGGTTTGAACCTACGAATTACAAATCGTAAGTCGCAGCCGTTACCACTGGGCCACCACTGCTGCTCTGTATAACAATTAATTAATTAATATCATTACGTCCACGGATATCGCAATCAATTAAATTAATTAATCACGAGGAAAGCGCTTCAAACTTGCATGATTCGATCAATCATGGGCGATCCTCGCTTTATTGACTTAATACTGAAACAATTGATTGCTATTAAAAATTGTAACATTTTTAATTAGTTTGCTTAAATGATCAAATACAAAACATATGCAGACGAAGTCGCGGGCGACAGCTAGTCGTGTACAGGGTAGTGCTGGACAGGGCAGTGCTGGACATGGCAGTGCTGGACATGGCAGTGCTGGACATGGCAGTGCTAGACAGGGCAGTGCTGGGCAGGGTAGTGCTGGACAGGGCAGTACTGGACAGAGCAGTGCTGGACAGGGCAGTGCTGGACAGGGTAGTGCTGGCCAGGGCAGTGCTGGAAAGAGCAGTGCTGAACCGGAGGCAGTGCTGGACAGGGCAGTGCTGGACTCAGCAGTGCTGGACAGTGCAGTGCTGGACAGGCTTCACAATGACCTTATCGTTTTATATCTCCTGTCTAGGCTTCACAATGACCTTATGGTTTTAAACCTCTATATCTACTTAGGAATTTTAGGTGCATTAAAAAAGTCGGTTCTACTGGCGATTCGATAGGTGGCCCTTCAGTGGTAACCAAACCATTATAAATAAAAATAAATTATCATTTATTTCAGAATCAATGAAAAAAAAGGAGAAAAAAGAAAAGAATGATGAATCATTTTTTTTTTGTTTCAGTACGAGTATAAGCTGGCCTCTGCTTCTCTTGAAACTTCGTACTACGCTAGGCCAGCTCATGGTCAGTATTACCACTGCCGTAGCCTACTGTACTACGAGTAGTATCTTTTCAAATAGTCCATGTCCATACGAGAAAACAAAAACAAGAAGTATCGAATGTTACAAAAATAGTGTTGAGAACATGATACATTATTTCGTGAGTAGTTTTTTTTTTTGGGATTAATACATACATAAATTCAAGTCTTTTTCCCATGAGGGTAGGCACAAACTACAGAACGCCACCTGCTACGATCCTTACATAGTATTTTTGCTTCGCTTACGTTCATACATATTTCATGAACATTGTAAACCCGTCAGGTGGCTACTTAATTCCGTTAATCGTTGGCAATAAAATGTATATTTATCGGCTTATATTTTCAGTTTTATTGTGTACTGTTTATTGCGTATAAACTGGCACGGGATCTCATTAAACTATATCAAACCGAATTGAATTTATTACTTACTGTTACTTTTGACATTTTATTGCATTGTAATAAATACCTCCTCACTCCAAAGTGCTATAAAAAGATGCTAACAATGTACGTGAACTGATTCGGAAATTAAACACACTTTTGGATTCTTAAATAACAGATCGTTTATGTTTTTGAAATATACAAACTAGATTTTTTTTTAATAACACAGGCATTCTACAGACGCCAGCACATCATCCTACTACAATCCGTCAAATTTCTTCAATAGATTTCAACTTTATCGTTAAAGCATAAGGTTCAAAGTTGATTGGGAAAATTTGACAGTTTCGGTTAGCTTGATGTGCAAGTCTGTACAAGCTCAAAATCAAAATCAAAATCAAAAGTCATTTATTCAAACTAGGCTGAGAATCAGCACTTTTCGAACGTCAAAATTACAAAAGACAGTCCCCCAAAACGCCCGCCCTTCACCACTTCCTAGTGCTTTCGCTGGGAAGAAGAAGTGGCGCAACAAACTCCCCAGCAGCACAGCTGTCTGTTCAGTTAGAAAATACTTGACTGAATACAATACAAGGTATGCAAAGCAATTAACATTACAAGACACAGGACACTAAATTCAATTATCTGCCATATGTCAGCTAGCAACGCCAATATACCAAGAAATACAATAAAAAACTATACGTAGGTACTCAAGCAAAAATTAATAAATGAAAATTAAATAAAAGCCTCCAGGTATGAAGGGCGTGACCGCTAACATATTTATGCAATGCTGGGTTCTGTTTACATGAGCCATGTTATGCAATAACCTGTTAACCCACGAAAATATGAATTTCAAGTTAACGCCATCTAGCTCTTGTAGCCAGTCTCCTGCACCCTTAAAAAAATGCAGAGGCATGTACTAAATTTATAAAAACGCTATCTATCAAAAAAATGTTACTGCAGTTTGCGGAACTAGTCTTCAACAATTTTGCAATAATCGATTACAAACCTGTCACCATAACACGCGCGCTTTTCTTCTGTGACAATTACTTTAAAATTTTGTTTTCTGTTTGTTATGGCGGTTTTCAGTGAAATTTAATATACGTGTAGTATTTTGTAATATTCATGAAACTGTGGGTTGTGTGAATTTCATTATTTTACAAGAGTTTTTAAGTATCTACTTGCTGCAACAAGGCACAAGGTAAGTTTTCAGTGTTTGATTTTAATGTTTTCTCCTGTTCTATACAATCAATAACCCACTGAAGTAGTTTTTCTCATCGTAAAGAACTATGGAATTGGAATGAAATTAAATAATTTCCCGATAATTACGAAAAATCTGACAATTTAAATTTGTGTAATTTATAACTGGTTATTGCTACTCGTAGCTTAACGGCCGCTTAGTGTTTTTATCTTTTTTATATTATTCTATAATTTAATCCGAAGAGAAGCTGGATATTATTATGAGGGAAGGTTACAATATCATATAAGAATGTCTATAATACTCGTTGCAGGCAGATGATAGTAATTTATAAAAACATTAAAATATTTATTTTTTTAATAGGTTATTGCGAAAATGATATGAAAATTTTAGGTACAGACGCCAGCACATCAAGCTACCCGAAACTGTCAGATTTTCCCAATCAACTTTGAACCTTATGCTTTAGCGCTAAAGTTGAAAATCTATTAAAGAAATCTGACAGATGCTTGATGTGCTGGCGTCTGTACGTGCTACAACCATGCATCGTATAATACTTTTCATATTACGAAACTAAAGCCAATAATAAATTATTTTCAGGTATTTAACATGAACTCTAGAGCACAGAAGCTTGTCGCAATGGCTCGTGACGAGCATTTATGTAATAAAAACGACGACAAAGAAGAATCTTCCAACAGTGGATATGTAACAACTTTAGCACAGTTGAAACAGGGTTTACATCTTATTAATAAAGCATGAGAGCATAGAAAACAAATGAATGCAGATCTGAATTATTAATTAACAATAATATGTCAAGAGTTTGCAAAACATTTTAGCACTTCAAAATGCTCTGGTTAAATTTTGCAATAAACTATTTGGGCTTAAATGATTGTTTCAAAAATCTTAAATCTTGATTGTAATTTCGCAATAAACAATTCATCATTATTTCATTTATTTTTATTTTCCCTATAACTCTCACTCTATTAAGCTGTGTTTGAATCACTACAATACATGATGACTTATTTAATAAGTTTTGGATACAACCAGAATAGCTTATGAGTATTTTTTGTAGCTGTAAATTTCTTTGAGCTGAGATTTCTCCGATTTAGGTTTTTTAGGGTTGACACGTTATTGCATAACATAGCTCACATAGCTGTCGCTTGAAGTCACAAATGATAAACTAGGACCATCGAAGGAAACTAAATAAACAAGTTATTACTAATTATAACAATAATAAAACCATGGTCAGCAAGACGACCAGTCACCACAAGCAGCACCCGTTCACGAGCATAACGCAAAGATCAGCCATTACCCCCCTCGCCATATTTGAGGGAAGGAGGCAACCCGACCCCCGACGCTACCGCAAGCAGTGACATCTGAGGGAGCATGACGAACTTGCTGCCGGTTGCTCAGGTAAGAATAATATGATCAATCGTCGAGGTCACTCAATCACGCGGCCAATAGCTGCTAGCTATTGGCCGCGGCTTCGCTTGCATGGAGGTTGGAAATCTATGGGATAAAAAGTATCTCATGTAGTATCGTATGATTTAGTCCATCCGTAAGTCAAACTTCATATCTATTCAGCCGTTAAAGAGACAGACAGACCGACAGAAAGAGTTACTTCTGCATTTATGAATCAAAATATGGTAGAACTTAAAATGGTCCGAATTTCGCCTTTGCTTCTGGTCAGACGAACTTCGGACTCCCTATTGGGGGCACCCGGCACTTGAACTCTCCTCCGGTCGTGTCGAATTGCCCTCCCATCGGACTATGAGATTGAGGGAAGAGAGAATACACTTGTGTCTATGCACATACTTATGCACTAAGATATCTCCTTCGTCGAAGGCTAGTCCCCACTGAGATTGCGAAATACGGATGGTACGGTATGGTCTGGGTCGGTTTGGTTATAGGTGGTAGTCGAAGCAAGCAGGAAGGTAAAAAGCTTAGCGCTGTACCGCAGCTTGATAGCTAGGATTAACGCTGCTTTAACGAGTACCTGGTGCCAGTGGAGACAACACACGAACTTGTTTAGCTTCAACAGTCAAGTTCATTTTTGTAGACATGACACTTACTAGGTACTTCTTTTTTTCTTGTTGGTGCATATTTTAATTTTTTGTTTTCAATTTTTTTTCCTGTATGTTACAATTGCGTGTTGACCACAAAACACTGTATTGGGAATAAATTCATTATTCCTTCTGACAATATTTTACGTGGATTTAAATCCAATTTGAATTCTCATAAGCGGTGGTTTCGATGGGCGCTGTTTGTTTTAAATTAGGCCACTGCGGGTACTTGTGTTAGTGTAAACAACGAAATGGAAAAAAGGCAAAAATATTATATTTTGGAGGTTCAAGTTTATGAGGATGTATTGTTTTCTCGTCCCTACATATGTTGCTTGCTATATACTACATATAGTTTACCTACATTTTTCTTCTACACGTAAAGGGTCTGAAAGCACTTTTACTCTCAATAACATAAAACATGACGCCTACGTTTCATGGTTAAACATATCCCATGTTGAGGAAAACGCGTATTATACATTTCTAAAAAGCAAGCGGCTTCCAATGGCAGCTTCTTTAAAAAACAATACATTACAATAGGTGAATATATATTGTTTCAGTAATTATAATGTCTCGTAGAAGACTTCGTGGAAAAGCTGAGGGTCTGGCCTTGGCAAGCGTTTGCTCGAGAGTAAAGATTTAAATGGTGACTCTTTGTTGGTAGAATAATCAGAATTTGTATGTAACCAAAGTATATTATCGACCCACAACATTACTGCGGCATATTTTCTTTCAATTTGAATTTTTATGTGGACTTGTCAAACACAACTGTGGGTGTACCTACTCTTACGTGTAGTAATGTGTGTATTGGTGTAAGCGTTATATTTTTATCTCGCTTATTTATTTGATTTCTTACTAGATAGGTACGTTTTTAAATATTTCTTAAAATAAAAAATATATAAAAACCACCGGTGTCGGGAACAATGACCCTGTCATTGTTATTAAATATGAATATTATGTTCCTTGTAAAAACTAAGGCCGTTGATATGTTGCCCCTTCGATCACTCGGTTTGTAGCCAATCTATGTAAAGAAGAATGAAGTAAAGCAGATTTTCATTTGTTAATTTGGAGACTTAAAATTACCCTTATACTCCTGTTATTAGAATCCCAAATTGACTTTCTCCTTTTCAAGATTCCTGAAAAGATACTCAGACAAATAGGTTCCTTTTCAACCTCCATCATCCCGAAATAGTTTATTTAAGGGTAAAGAGAAACCTAAGTAGTCCAAATTTGTAATTCACTCCGAAAATCTTGACAAAAACGTTATTACAACAAAACAGACCCATTATGTAAAATATAGGTAAAGCTATTGCATTGGCCAGGCAAGCGTTTAGGTTAGTTATCCTCTTAATAAATCTATAACTAAAGTGCAGTTGACTCACCTTAGGTACTACATTATAACCCACTGAAATGATGTTGCACATTCTACTTAATGTTCTGAATCCGGAACATCGCGTACCTTCACACTCAATTAAGTGTTCATTAGCAACAACTTATACTTAAAGCTAAATTCAGTGCGGTCCAATTTATTTTCTTGTGTCACGCTGAGCCGGGTTTCGATCGAGAATTTTTACGTATAAATCCCCTAAGATTCCTTACAAAGAGTTTCATTTGCATCCGAGTGTTTGCGAGGCCACTGAATCAGCGGATCATCCTCGCTGTACATAATAAAGGTGCGATTCGATCAGACTGCAGTCGTCATGATTAATTCTTCTTTTAACGAAGCTTAGTTGGGAGATCGTAATAATTCTTTATTTTCTTTGGATGACTCTCTATGACATATAATATTCCCGCCCCGAAAACTAGTCTCCGTTGAGATTGGCCGCCGTGGCCGAAATACCGTCTGGAGGTCTTTTATTTATAATACACAACACATTCACACCAACAGACCAATTGACGCCACATTGTGTTTCTTCTTAGCACGTTTTGGTACTCTATGACACATGCAACGGCGTAGCTCGATCTCGTACCAAATGTATTAGGAACTTAACCCGTGAGAAGGCGCGCCTAATTTTCTTACACGAGTAGGCGCGTGCGAGCAAATTGCTCACACTATCATAAAATGTTTATATTTTTAGTGTTTCTATATTTATTGGCTTATAATGTATTTAAATAAATAACACAAGGTTTAGTAAGTAAGAAAACAAGTATTTTAATCAAAACTATTGAACATAATAGCAACTTCTAACGCAAATAACAAAACAACCTAGTATTAATTAATTTTTTTGGCACGTTTCATAAAAATCACAATAAAAACTGTTCCATAACAAAAACTAAAAAGTGTTATTCATCCATTAAATCTACACTAATGTGCCTCTCGAAACACACTGAAAACATGTATTTTACATGTTCGGTGCAAAGTAATTGCTGGGCGCGTGATGAGCAAATTGCCGCACGTTGGTACATGGCCTCCACAAACGCCTTGCTGCGCGGTCGCAACGCCACTGAGCGGATCGAGAATTGCGTCAAGGGAGAGGGGGTGAATATTTAGGAAGGTACTTAAGTGCTTGAATTGGTGTGGCATGGGAAAGACAAAAAAATTTTGAATTAGATTTTTGTGTGAGCAAATTGCTCATAGCGCGCCTTCTCACGGGTTAATATATGAATTTGTTGTGTCAAAGTTTGATAATGTATTTGTAAAACCAACCGATTCCCATACAATAATGCAGATGTCTAACACACACTCTGCACAATATTATCTCATGAAACATCCCCACCTCCCAGAAAAACTCACCCCACTTTATTTCCCCAACTTACCCCATTTCCCCCAGTTCCCTTCCCCCAATATTCTATAAATTAACCTAATCATCCACCTGTATCGTCGCCGCTCACTTCATTGCCGTAAATTTCTCGCCTGCAGATTTATTAAGGCAATTAAACTTGGTCCAAGTTGACAGTTTTTTCCTTTGTTTCGGACACTTTAATGAGCGCCGCGAGACGTAGGGAATTAAATTCTTACAGCCCACTGTACCAGAACCCGTATATTCTAATTTTCCAAATTCTAGGCTCTGAAAAGAGCATTTATGGAATTTAAATTGGCTTTTCTCCATCTTGGCATGTCGCTTATAAATAAAGCTGTTCGGTGAAAGCTCCCGAATTCTATTCTTGGTTTAGTTGTTTTTTTTTAAATATTTTTAGTATTTATTTTTGCTTGAGTACTTATAGTTTTCATTGTATTCTTTGATATATCGACGTGGGCTATCTGAAATACAGCAAATAATTTAATTTAATATTCTGTGTCTCAGAATGTTAATTACTTTGCATGCTGTAGCGAAATAAAATCCCCCCAAGAAAAAAGGAAGAAAAAGAAAGGAGGTCCCTATGTAAGATTTATTGTAAAAGTTGTACAAGTTTCTGAAAAAACTTTTTGTATTTTTTTTGTAAAATTGAAAATTTACCACTTTAACAAGTATAATAATTTATTAATATTAAAAAAAAAGAATGACAAAAAAATATAATAAGCTAAAATTAAATAACATTAAAACAGTTGCTGTAATATGGCCTAAATGAAAAGAGATTACAAGAAAACTTAAGTTACATAAGATGAGAAATCTTTGTTATAAAGATGTATAGACGCCAGCACACCAAGCTACCCGAAACTGTCAAATTTTCCCAATCAATTTTGAACCTAATGATTAAGCGACAAAGAAGAAAATCGAATAAAAAAAATTCACAGATTGTAGTAGCTTGATACGCTGGCCTCTGTACCCAAGTTATCCCGATAGAAACAGTCCTGGGTATAGATCAACTAGCATTAAAGTGTTAATCCTGAAAGTACTAATAACAGTTAGTTAAGTGTTATGGTTAAAACAATAAGTCGACCCTGACAAACCGCAACCTCAAAGCGTAGACCTCGACAGAATGCAAGTGATACGTCGATAATGTGACGCGGACCAGAACAGACTTGCCGGTCTCGAACTCCAAGGATTCTATGCGACAGGTTCAAGCAACCCAAAAGCACGCAAGCGTGGTGAATAGTCCGGTGAGACAGCCCTATTTAACTTGTCCTGCACCTACGACAAATAAAATAGGGTATTACGCCATATCATAGAACTTCCGCTGAGACTGTAAGGGAAAGTACATACCTACCAAATTTCAAGAATATTTGTGCAGAATACAACAATATAACTTAGTTGAATGCAGATAACAGAACAAAATAACTTTAAACTTGATCAAGAATTAAGGTAAAGTATAATCTACAGTACCTATAATGAATAAAACTGACTTGGCTCAATTTAAATTTAAAAGTAGAACATTGATTAAAACATTATTGGACTCCATTCCTATTTTTTCATCAAATCAAGTTGTTTTTTTTTTCAATACTAAAATAAGACTTGCTTATGTCTTACTGAAATTTTGAAGAATTAAGAATTTTGATGACCAGGTACACGAACTAGAAAAAATAATAATAGGCTGTAACCGCAGAGGTCACGCTGCAACACCGACTGTTGGATGGAATCAAGTTTTCTGACTGGACAGACAGATGGAGTGTTTGTTGCGCCACTTTTTTTTCCAAAAAAGCTCTAGGAAGTGGTGAAGAGTGGGCGTTTTGGGGGACTGTATTATGTTATTTTGATATTCGAAAAGTGATGACACTCAGCTTTTTTTTTTTTTTTAAAGTAATTTTATTTATTTACTTAATCAAGATAATATTTACATAACATAAGCTAAAATTAATTAAAAAACTAACAGACTTAAAATAAAGCTTTAATTTTAATAAATTACTTTATACTTAAATTGTTTGGAAAGATATTTTTTTAAATTCTGGGTAGGTATGGAATGTTATCAAGCCTGGAATATCAGTATGTACGTACTTGTTAGTGTATACAGGAGTATACCTACATGTAATATCATAATGATCAGTTTACTTTAAAAAAAAAACTAAGACAGTACATAGGAAGAGTAACATATGTAGGTACGAGCAACATCCGTAGATAAGGTTAGGTTAGGTTAGGTTGGGTAGGTTTCGAATACCTTGTATTTTCTTCAAATACAAATTTTGCCAACAACAATGTAAATATTATCTTCCATCAAAATATACAAGTTTCCATTACGATATAAACCTACTTTATACTACATTACCGATACACAGAACATTGAATAAACCCTTTTCCCAATACAAAGACGAACTAAACTAACGTATCTTTTATAACCCCGGGGACACACGGCGGTCATTACTTTTCGCTTTGTTAGCTCCGCGCTAACTTGTTTGATAACAGCTTAGAAAAAGTGTGACGTGTTCTGTTGTGTGACGTCATCGGGTGGTGTTAGCTGATGTTGCTTCAAATGTTGTTTATAAGATGGTGTTCTACGTTTTATTTTTAGCAGTTTATAACGTAGAACATGTTGGTTCTTGTATTTTGATTTTAAATGAGGATTTTTTGTAATTACAATTTTCCCCTCTGAGGGTCAAGCCGTAGGAGTTTTGTCACAGCACGAATTTCAATTTGTTTGTGATGAATGCGCTTGACAAACGTCTGTCGAAATTTACGAAGACTGAGGCCGACTAATTATGTAAACTAGTGATTCTTATAATGCATTGTATAAGCACAGTGTTTTGAATGCTAAGAAATGTCATATTTATGATGGAAAGTATGTTTTACCGAGAAGTCTAATACTTAATGGAGTACCTAACATTTAAAATCTCGACATAAAATTATACTTTTATTAGTTACTTGATTTTAACAAATCGAGAGAATCCCCCTTAATGGATTCAAAACTAATAAAATCACCAGAGGGGGTCTATAAACGCAAATTAAAACATATCGCTCGAGTTCAACACAAGTGCGCTTGATATTAAGATTAAGTAAATCTAAACATTAATTGTTTACATTTCAACTGTTTGAAACAAGAATTAAAGATCGACCAAACAAATCGTTCTGAGCGTTTCTTCGTGACTTTTGTAAAGTTCTCGGGAACGGCGTCATTATAAACTTTCGATAGTCTACTATGGAAGACGTCTTATTTTTTCTAAAACTTCTCTCTTGAAGTTCGTAGTGACGTGAATTTTTAATGGCGTCCCTGCTTCATATCCTGTTTGATGTGCTTTTTGTTCAAACAATTTTGTGTGTGACATTATTATTCTTCAAAATATTTCGCTTTTATTTACACAGTACCAAGTTTTACTTTCAAATTAAAAAAAATATTTTTTATGCTTTGAAAGGCCATTCCAGAGTCCCTCAATAATCATTTTGTTTGTCGAAGTTGGCTCACTGGTTACAAACAATATGTCTCACTGTAATAAATCTTTTCTAGACAATGTCTTCCTATAGTGCAGGTATCGTGCACCTGAGCACCACAACAAGAAAACACATTTCAAAACACAAAAAAGCAAAAAAAAGATACGTTACAAACTGTTTGTTTCCTGTTGAAAATTCCCTATTTTCCAATGAAAATCACAATCGTTCCTTTGCCACCGAAATTAACAAAAACCGTTTACTTGCAAGTTCTTCCACCGCTGTGTTTATAGTCTGCGCTGAATATTTAACGCGGAGGCTTCGTCAATGACGCCGCTCCACAAACTAACGCATTGTTTATTAATGAACCGAAAACGAAAATACAGTCCGATACTTCGAAATTAAAATAATTTCGACGGTTTAATATAATTTTTTTACTTTCCACCGAACCTAAGAATGAAATGAGATTTTCATGCACTTTGTGTAACCATAGACTTAGTATATACGAGTACTACTACTAAAGTGGGAAACGGCATGATTAGAATGACATGAAGATTGAACCTGTGTGGCCACTTGTGGTTGCCACTGATGAAAACCTACCTCCTATTGAGAATATTATTATGTGCCAGTTTTTTCTCGCGATTTTATTCCTGTGGCTTATCTCAAAATTTGTCCGAGATATGCCTACGTCATTTGTCACCTCACAAACCATTTCCATGCAAAAAATCTATTACTCTGATGCTTCGTAAAAGCAGGGCAAACCAACCCTCGTATTCTAAATATATATTTAACCGTCTAATTAACACAATTTATCTCACTAAGCCAACATTCTTAGTTTCCGAGTCTTTCAGGTATCTTTATGTGACCCTAATTCATTGCTCTCGAGTGTAAAAAAATATTAGGTACTAGATTTTGCATAACTGGTGGATTTCGGGAGAATGCTTGTAATATTCAACGCACGCTACATTATTATTTAATTTGTGACCTTATCTATCCTGCTAAAATAATAATTGTTTCATATTGCTTACATAATCTTACTTTAAGCTCTTGAACTTCATAACAAACGTGGGAAACATTTGTTATGAAGTTCAAGAGCTTAAAGGAAGGTATTAAATAATAAAGGAATAGGTGGAGGCATGTACGTGGCACCTTGCGACTGGGTTCCGAAGAATTGGAATGATTCAAAAGAATAATAAGATCAGCTTGTTATTCTCCCAGTATGCGGGGCCTTAACGCGTCATAACGCACAATTATCGCGCATGGCCCTCGGAAAAAGCGTTTAACTTACAGTTGCATACGACGGTGAATGCAGGAATGATAGAGGTATTTTACACTCCATAAACAGCTTAATTTTGCGCTCCATAGCCTTACGTAGAAAAAAAAAAAAAAAAACTAGTTAATCTCACAATGGACGGCGCCGTCGAGGCCGATGACCTATTAGCGTACCGCTAGGGTTGGTTCGAAGTGCCCCGGGTAAAGAGTTCCTGGAAGGACTAGGGGGACTTTTCCCAGACGTGGGACAGTAAAAGCTAAACAAAATAAAAAATACTCACAATTAATTCTGATTGATGTCTAGTGGTCTGCTTACCGACTGATCTATTCCTTTCAAGAATCCCACACACGTTCAATTTTAGTTCATAATGTGTTTTTTAACATGCTCTCAAAAGCTTCCTTGAAGATAATTATGCCAACATAAACAGTATGCCAAAAATGCCAAAATAGTTATGCCAAAGTATGTTAGGAAAAGAACATTATGCAAAAAGAAGGGATCCCCATAATATCATGTATTGAATTCAGTGTCAGAAGATATGAACGTGAAGATATGAACATAACGTAGTTTTATCGTCTATTAACCATTTTACGAGCTCGCGAGAGCTGCACTGATGCTTATCATGTAAATTGCTTCCTTTTGTCTGGGAAGGAAGGGTTTTGACCGTTGACGTGCATTAGTTGTTGTTTCAAAATAACTAGATGAACATGATAACAATAGTTGAAAAAGCTAAATATAGAATAATCTTCGACTTGGGCCTAATTTTTCAATAGTCAGATAATTTTTATCTCAGGAATATTTATTGCGGTTTGAACGCTATAAATATTCTATGTATAGAAATTATGTCAAACTGTCATATTTATTCTTCATTTATAAGTTATCTAACTATTGAAATATCAGCTCAAAGTATAAAAAAAGCAATTACGTTTTATCCAAAGCCTGAATCAAATTAAAGACCTGACCTGGTTTATCAACGAGCCATCAAATTGTTATTGCCTCTAAAACAGCTATCAATAAAGTAACTGTCGCTACCCTGTTCATAAATCTACAAACAGTTACTTACAAAAGAAACGAGGAGAACAGTTTGCTAATGCGTTTTATTTCTCGTAATTCCCCGATTATTAGCAACAGACATATATCACGTCCAACCGCTTACAACGATTTACGAAAAATGAATATAACTAAGAATTACCGCTATTTTTTCCTCTCGTATAACAAATGATTCGGTAAAGAAAATGTATGTATTAATAAACACGGAATGCTCTCTGGATTCCGTATTCGCGCGTCACCCACTATTCGTTATATTTTTACGACGTCTCTTCAGAAACATTTGAACTCCAATATGTGACTAATACCTCCAATTTAACCCTTATCTTATAGGCATGAGAGCGTTTTTCCTGAGCATAAACGTATGAAATAGCTTGCGGTTAAAGTATCCAAGAATTCAGGCCAGAGCCAAAATGTGCTAAGTTTTCCGTTAAAGGCATGTGAATGTCTAATATTTTGCATATTGATTCTGGTAAAAAGTAGAACAAATTGCCTTTCCCGGCTCAAGTCGTACAAGTTTAGCGAGTGGAACATTTTCTTGAATGTTTCGTATGAGGGAGAGCACTATTGGTTTTTAATGCTAATAAAATTAAATGGGTCCGTGTATCGGTATAATTCTCAAGTATATTATTGGGCACGAGCTCTTTTTATAATATTGAGAAAGTCTGGACTAAAGAATGAAACAACCATTGTAATACAAGACCAGTTAAACAGTATCACCAGAACGAGCAAGTTAATATGTAATTCATTATAACAACGCTTAAAACCCACAACAAATTACCAATTAAAAACATGTATCACAAACAAACTACACAGCGCAGTGCACAACTCCCCCTTGACGTATGCTTCCTGTTCACACAATATTTATTCCACTCATTTCCCGCTAATCATATAAAAGTTGGCGAGCCTACTAGTAAGGTAGAACAGCCAGTTGCCGACCTACTTCCATTCGGTCTTTGTTTTAAAATTCCCTCGCCGCGCCTGCCAAATGTGGCGTGGATTGAAAACGAGGTCGCGAGCCTTGTTAACGTTTTTTTCGACAGTTTTATATGGCTTCCTTTGCATTCGGATTTTTGTATATCCGTTGACGTTCTGATATTAAGCAAACATTACGTCACGGGGCTATTTTGCTTCTGTAACTGAAAAGTAGTCCTTTTAAGTGGATTTTATTGAACTCTTATTTTTTTTGTCTACATTCAGTATTTTTTTTATTTCTTTTTCATAAATCGTATTCATATAGAATAGAATAGAATAGAATAGAATAGAATACTCTTTATTATGTACACCATATAGATTACAGACATAAATATAGAAATTTTACAAAGGGTGACACAATGGGCGGTCTTATCGCTAAGAGCGATCTTTTAAAAACAACCTTTGGATGGATTGAAAAGGGAAGGAGAGACAAATATAACAGCTAAGGAATTTCTAGAATGTGAATCAAAAGATGGTACGCCAACATTAGTATTTAATATGAGGATTTTTTTTTAATAAGACACTTATTAAAAAAAAAATCCTTTAAATTTTCCACGGGCAATTTTTTTTTTGTATTGTCGGCTGAAAACCACAAAATACATATATATTCCCATAATCATGTGCACTCCTATTCCCATCCCGACCATTCCCGCTAATATTTTTCCATTCTTTTTCCAAGAAAACTACTGTAAAAGCAGCGCTACAGACTACGGATAGATCCCCATAATCATTTGTCCTCTGCATACGTTACCGTAAGCTGTAGTTTCTCTCAACAATAAACTTCAGTCCGAGATCCTTTTTACTCTGTGACAGTTTGGGAGCACACATCCCTTTGGAAACATGTTTATTTGATAAATTACTCGTATGCCGGGGGTTGAGCGGACAGTGACATGCGTGAAACTAGGCATTGTTTTTAGAAGGACCACGAATAAATTGGCTTATGAATTTTGTAGCAAAGTGATATTCAATGAGCTTGTATGGTACAGTTGTGTCAGCTGGGATCCTTGTTGCGTCAAAGTTTAATTGGGAAAATTTAGCTCACACTTATTTTTATTTACTATATTCTTTTAGTTTTTTAGACATCGCAGAAAGTGATAAGGCCGCCCATTGTATATTTTGTAGTGTTTGATGTCTTTTTAAGTTGTGTATTTTTGTGGTGTACAATAAAGTATATGTCGTCGCAAGCGATATCAAGACGACAAAACAATCAAAATACTACTTCCGGTTGATTTCATAATATTGGTCAAACCGGAACTTAATTCTCATTGGTTGATTGGTTAGTACAGTGAACGCCGTGAGGTAGCGCTATAACTTCGCGCCATTTTCTACACGTGGACAGAGCCGATTGGAGAGCAGGCGGCATTCGACTTGCGGAGCGCACGCCGGACGGTTGTGAGCATACCATCGGAACTGTCATGTTCACCGTACAAACCCTTGTTTCTTACTACTCATAAAGTGATTATGAATTACCGAATAAACGTGTCTGTGATTTGTGCTTCAAACTACATTTTACTGGGTTGCCCGAGTACCCACCTTCCTCATGGAACCCGTACCAAGAAACGATGATGATGGCCCTGTTATCGCTATACCCACGCTCGCACCGACATATACATAAATATAAATAAATAAATTATTTCTTGTGTTGAAATCTCTTTGCAAAATTTAACTGCAGTCACCACGAATTAGAATATAGATAACTAGAGAGGTACTAAATTTGAAAGTGTGCTGAATCAAATTGGCTTCATCAGCAATGAGAGTTGAATTAAACATTTAGGATCGCTGCCTTGAATTCCCGCTCTTTAAGTATTCAACGCACTAAAACTTATCTTAATCTTTTCCTCCTAAGTGTATAAGCCACACAAATCTATCCGACAAGGCCTCCAAAAAGTTGCAAAATTTATTCCAGAGTGTTGCCAACAAACAAAACGTCCCCAGTTAATTGTTCAGCGACTGCTGGGGAGGCTCGCCGACCAAGTTCGTGGTACCTGCCGCCACAGTGTTACCAGCATTAATTCTAATTACGCACGCGGCGCGATCCACTTCTAAACTTGAGGAATAACTCCCGGGAACTATATATTAATTAAAATCTATCGGCGACGGTGGCCACTGCGGAGGGTTGGCGCCACGCTGATGAATTTATCAAATTCACGTCGGTGATTTAGGGACGGTTTTCGTTCAGTGTGTGTTCTTTTGTGTTCATGTCATTAGTAATGTTAAGGTGTAATATTAAATCTGCAATAAATTTACATGCTAAAAGAAGTTTATTCTATTAATTTTGCAATGACTATAAAATTAAAACCAACGCAATCCATGTAAGCCTCAATCTAACATGTTCTCCATGTCGGCAGTCCGGCTTACAATATTATCGATATCATTTAGTAATGCGCATTGTACGGACTTTACACAATAAATCCCCTATCACGACATAATATGGTCGCCCAACACGCGTGGCAGTAGCACCAGTTGTCAGGCGTCTTGCTCCACAACTTGCCTCACGTGAGGTATTAGGCGCAATTTTTATTAATTCTTATTGTCGCCGTTCGTAAGGCGTCGCTATTGTGTCCATTGTTCTCTGTAATAACTTTGCGAAGGGTGGTCGGATAAACGGGCCCTTCACCCTACGCTTTAGAACTCTATGCTCGTGTTTATCGTCTTTTGTAACCTTAACAATTGAATACAACTGAAATAAAACTTTAATGAATATATAACTACCGATACCGGCAAAAAAAAAAAACAACTTTCCATACATGTAAGGGGGTTGGTAGAATGCTTATACTTTTTTTAAGCAACTAATCACATTCTATTTTATAATTATTATCTCCTTGGCCTCCTCAGTTATTTTAGCTAACTTGATGGATTGACTACCAAAACGTACCTCGTCTAATACAAACTGGCAGACGGACAGGTACGTCTGGAAAGCTATCGAATTATTTGCTAAGTAACTATTAGGAGTGGCTACAACTATCGGTTTGTTCGTTAGCTTTGCGCTGAGTTTCGACTGTCAACATTTGCTTAGACAGGTTTGAAAGTCGCGTTGCCAAGCTTAGAAGGTACAGAATAGGTTCAGAAGGTCAATTAGCACTTGGAGAGCCGGCAAAAAAGACGAATTTTCGTACACATTTTCAACCTCTATTTAACCCCTTTAGGGGATGAATTTTCAAAACTCCTTCCTTAGTACCCATCCATCCATTGTTCCTTTTGTACCTTGTAGACTGTCTGAAATTAAAGTTTTATAGTATCTGCACGAACTATAAGGGAAATGCTCATGCAATCTAATCAGAACTTATGAGATGGTAGCGGGATTGCGTGCTGAGAATCACCGGTCGTAGAGGATTTTTAAAGAAGTAAAAGTATAGTATGTTCCAAAAGTGTCTGATCAAAATGTAAACAAATGGATTAGAGCACGTACCTGTGGATGCCAATTTTGTAGTGCCATTTACTCATTTATTAATTCATATATTAATTTTGTAGTTACATTTACATTTACTAGAGTGACCCATTTAGTGCTTTGATATTGATTATTTAAATTCCCCAAATTCTAATTAAATTAAATTCTACTTAGGCCTGATTTTTCCATAGTCAGATAATTTTTATCTGAAGAATAAATATGACAGTTTCACATCTTTTCTATACGAAAGCTGTCAAACCGCAATATTTACTTCTCAGATAAATAATATCTAACTATTGAAAACACAGCCCTTAAATAACAAAACATGTATTGTATTTGACATTTGAGGTTAATTTTATAAACTCAATTTTGGTCAATGATTTTTATTAAAAAAAGTTTTAAATTTACAAAATTATTATTAAAAAAAAAAAAAAAATCATTAATAATTTTACTAACAAAGTATGGAATGTAAATATATTCTGAAGTCAAATGATTAAAAAAGATGTTAATGACTTTTGACTGGTAGAGAATGCCTAAGGCATTAAGTCCGCCTTTGTACCTTCTTTGTGTGCGAAAAGTTTAAATAAATAAATAAATAAAGTGATTCATTTCTAAAATACATTTACAACATTATTTTTAATATATTATGGCATCAGAATCTATGTACGAAATTTCAAAACTATATCATAAAAAATCACGAAGTTATAAGCTTGTTATGTTACCTGGATGTCCGTACAAAAATTTGGTTACCACTTAACACGCGCCACCGGCCGACCTGCTGTAACCTGTGTTGTGCGCATATGATTGCGGATATGTACATAGTGTCGCTCGGTATCCAACTTGTTACCAGTTTTTAAATATTTTTGGGGCAAAATATAACATGGTGTAAAAATTATTGGAATCGATTCAGTTACTTATTCTGACCAAACTATATTCAGGTTTGCAGTATACTAAAAATAATGTTGTATAGATGAATGTGTTACAAATTCTCTTTAGTGAGTGGTTGCGCGAGACTACTACTTAGTACTTCACTACACTTTCATCAGATAGTTTTGAAACAGACCTACCAACGTTTGAGGCACCCTGTGCAATCAGCCATTCCTGCCAACGCTGTTATTTTTTCTTTTTCTAGAGAGCTATTATTGCTATGTTTCTTTTGATACGACGTGATCTCAACAGTGGGCCTTCTGAAGCCATTTTGTTAACACAGCCGTCTAGAATTCTAAATTCTCAAGTGACAAGTTGTTTTAAGGCGCGATAAACATAGCATCTATCCATCAGGTGTGATCGAGGTCAAGAGTGGGCCCATTTAGCAATATACAGGGTGGATCATTCAGAGCGGTAAGTATGGGAAAGTCTGAAACTATAAGATATACGAAGATCTGTTCTTAGGAACCATGTCACCGATTTTAATAACAAGAAAAACTGCATTCATACATTTTAAAAAAACCTGTACTCAGCTCGGGAATCGAGCCCGGTCGTTTAAAAAAAAAAACTAACACTATTTCTATTTAGATATCGATTGTGTAGGTCCTTAAGCAGTAAATGTTTCTATGGAACATGATGTCTAAAATGAATAAAAGGGATTGTTTTCACATACTTTTATTTATTTTAGTAGGTGTTCGAAGCGACCACCGTTTTTTTCAATACAATATTCAACACGTTTAGGTAACGATCTTACTATTGCATTTTGTATCTTCATGTGGTGAATTTGCGTTAAAATTGACTCTATGGCTGCTTTTAGGTATTCAACGGTGTCATAGCTTGTTTTGTACACTTCATCCTTAACATAACCCCACAAGAAATAGTCTAGAGGCGTTAAATCGGGCGACCTCGCGGGTCATTTGATAGAGCCGTTCTCACCAATCCATTTCTGGGAAAAGTGCTCAGTTAAAAAGTCTATAGCTATGCGACTATTGTGAGCCGGTGCTCCATCCAGTTGAAAATAAATTTGTTCTCTTACTTCTGCTGACATTTCTCCTAGGGCCTCTAAAAGATCTTCTAAGATTGCAAGGTACTTGAATCTATCCAAATGTCCATCATAAATTTTAAACATGAGTACCTTATTATAAAGTAGGCCGACCCAGCAGTTAAATGAGAATCTAACTTTACGGCGTCCTTCGTGCATTCTTAAGGGATTTTCTCGACTCCAATAGTGATGATTTTTACGATTGTACAGACGCCAGCTCATCAAGCTACCCGAAACTGTCAGATTTTCCCAATCAACTTTGAACCATATGCTTTAGCAACAAAGTTAAAAATCTATTAAAGAAATCTGACAGATTGTAGTAGCTTGATGTGCTGGCGTCTGTACATTCCGTTGTTGGAAAATTGCGTTTCATCAGAAAATATTACGCACTTTAAAAAATGTCTGTCTAGACCCATTTGTTCTTTTATCCAATTAATAATAATAATAATAATAAATTTATTTCTCAAAAAACTTAATAATAGGTTACAGAAAAATATTTTGGCAGTATTCATTTCTAATAGGTGGATGTAGCCACTGCAACCGAACTAGGCAATGCCTGTATTTCGGTTTCCAGCGCCTTTTCCCTCGATATTGCAACAATAAAATGCCAAGGAAAAGTATGGTTGGTTGTACTATTAATTAAATTTTGAATGACTTAAAACTAACTTAAATGCTACATTGTATAAAAATTTAAATTACTCATAATATAATAAGCAAATGGTCTATACGTGAGTGAGAAGTGTTTGTGAGTGTGTGTGAACCAGTAGGTGATATGTAGAGTTTGATTGATGTGGGTGTGTGTGTAGGTGTATGTGGGTATGGGCGGGTGAATGCGTGTATGTGTGTCTGATTGAAGTGCATGATCATGGTTATTATCTAAGATTATTTTAACATTCTAATTACTGTACAACGCTTAGTAATAACTCCGTTTCTTCATAATTTAGTTTTTGCAAATATTCACTTACTTTTTGTTTACACTTAGATTTAGTAAGCGGGTTAATATTTAATTCTTTATTGATTTTGCTATAAAGGAACGGACCAAGAAATTCAATAAATCTTTCACTAAATTTGGTTTTACAAGTGATCCGTTCCATACATAATTTTTTATTTCTTCGATTTTGCGCGAGTGGGTCATAAGGTAGTTTTGTATGTTGTTTAAGGATAATGTTGAGGATGAAAACTTGTCTTACGGTCAGAACCCTACAAATCTGATATAGAGAGACAGTGGGAAAAAGGATAGGTTTAAAAATACACACCTTTAGAATTGCGCGCTGAGCGATTTCAATGGACTTCATAGTGGTTTTAAAAGTACCCCCCCCAGGATGAGATGCAATAATTTAGTAAAGACTGACCTAGGGCATAATAAATTTGTTTTAGGAGATAAGGCTCAGCAGCTTGTCGCAACTTTTTAAAAACATATATGAGTTTGCGTACTCGTGCACCAAGCAGCTTGATATGTTCTTTGAAGTTTAGATTTCTATCTATAGTAACACCTAAGTACTTGATGGTGTGGACACGCTCCAGTGAAGAACACGCGCAGTTGGCTTTCAGGTTACACTCGTGAGAAATAATTTTGTGGCTGCTACTTAGACTTGAATAATTTTTGATACTGAACGAAATATACTTGGTTTTTTCCACATTTAAAGTTAGAATGTTTGCCTGAAGCCAGCTTCTAGCGATATTATAGCCCTGCTGGGCAGCCTCAAATGCCTCATCCCAAGTATTGGCGGCAAAAACTAAAGCAGTGTCGTCTGCGAAGGAGATGATTTCGCCTTGGGTGAGTTTAAGACTCGTGAGTTCGTTAATATACACAAGAAATAAGGAGGGTACTAAGATGCTGCAAAATTGAAATCGTCTAATATCATCACCTAATGTTTTTTTATTTTTTTTTCTTGCTATTTGGCCAGTCACACGAAGACGTTCCATTTTCAAATGAGGTTTATCACGTCTCTGTATCTGCATACTTAAAATAAGTATGTAGAGGGCTTTTCAATTGATTTTTAGTGTTTTGATTAATAGAAGGAAGCAATTGCAGTCATGAATAGATAATATTATCGCAGATAACAAAACTTCCGGAATGGTTTAATGCAATGCCAATGCCATATGATATGTAAAGCGGTGTATGTAACAAGTTGCGACACCAGCAAAGAGGTACCTACAAACAACCATAGAGACAAGTTTACATGCCTGAACTTGTTGAATATTGTAATGGTGGTCACTTCGAGCACCTACTAAAATAAATAATAGTATGTGAAAACAATGCCTTTTATTCATTTTAGACATCATGTTCCATAGAAATAGAAACATTTACTGCTTAAGACCTACACAATCTATATCTAAATAGAAATAGTTTTAGTTTTTTCTTCAAAACGACCGGGTTCGATTCCCGAGCTGAGTACAACTCCTCCCTCGGTAAAGCGTCTTCGCAGACGCAAGAAATGATAAGAATAATAATAATAATAATAATAATATTCCACAACTTTCACACAACGCCATCTAGTCCCAAACTAAGCAGAGAAATGAATGGGAATGGAATGGAGAATATATATGAATATCAGAATGGCCAGTAAAACTAAAACAGCACATAACACCTTTAAATTTTTTTTAATGACTTATTTTCTCTCTGAAATAGGTCAATTGAATTAAAGATCAGTTGGGGTCTCTGAGGTTTTGCGCATTTAACGTTACACGTTGTATATATATATTTTTTTTTCATTTATAAGAAGCTCGTTGTTGAAAGACTACCGCGGAGAGATTGCTAGTTACTGGCACTTCTAGCACTTTTAGGGTTGAATTAGGGCTAAGATGGTCAAGAATGGAAGATCAATGTATGCTTCTATGCTATGGATGAAGCCGCCTCCGAGGTTCAGCATCATAGTAGGAGGGGTCTCCATCGCTGTTGAGTCGACGATGAAGTACCTTGGACTCGTCCTCGACAGTCGATGGAACTTCGGGCCGCACTTTACGCGGCTCCGGTTGTTGGGCGCCGCTTCTGCGCTCTCGCGCTTGCTGCCCAACCTGGGGGGGGCCAACTCCTCCTGCCGGAGGCTTTACATGGGGGTCGTACGGTCGATGGCGTTATACGCCGCGCCAGTGTGGGCGGACGCCCTGACGGCCCGCAACGTCGCCGCGCTGCGAAGGCCGCAGCGCGCGATGGCCGTCAGGATCATAAGGGGATACCGTACGATCTCCTTTGAGGCAGCGAGCCTCCTAGCCGGATCCCCGCCCTGGTATCTCGACGCAAAGCTCCTCGCGTCGCTCTATTGGTGGCGCGCGGAGGCGGTCGAGCGGGGCGAGCGCCTGGTGCCTCGACAGGTTGAGGCACGCAGGGTAGAGCTCCGCCAGGTCCTAGTGGTGGAGTGGCAGACGCGCTTAGCGCAACCCACGGCGGGGCACGCCGCTGTAGCGGCGGTAAGGCCAGTTATAGAGGAGTGGCTCAATAGGAGCCACGGCGCCCTCAGCTTCCGGCTGACGCAGGTGCTTACCGGACACGGGTGCTTCGGGAAGTATCTGTGTCGCATAGGCCGGGAGCCGACGTCCCAGTGCCACCATTGTGGTGATTGCCGCGACGATACGGCGCTGCATACGTTGGCGGAGTGCCCAGCCTGGGCCGAGCAGCGCCGTGACTTGGTCGCGGCCGTAGGTGCTGCGGGAAACCTCTCGCTTCCGGCTGTTGTGTCAACCATGGTCGGAAGCGAGTCAGGGTGGAGTGCCGTCGCCACATTTTGCGAGGCCGTTATGCTCGCAAAGGAGGCGGCGGAAAGGGAGAGAGAGGCTGCCTCCTCTCTCCCCTCCCGCAGCAGACGCACTGGGCGTCGTAGGGTGGCCGACTTCCGGCCACCGTAGGGCGCGGCCTGCGGACGGCAGACTTGGGGCGTCTTGTCGTCCGACCAGCAGCAGGCCTCGAGGCGGTGGCGTCGTGTTCCGCGCGCGCCTCATAGTGGAGTCCTGCGGCCGGGGTGACGGCCGCAGTGGGTGACGGGGCCCGCCTGACCATCTGGCGGGCCAATACCCGTCGGGGGGTAGCGACGAATGCTTCGGCGATACCCGCCCCCCGACACACGGGTACATGAGGAACACGGGTTGGTTTTTAGTCAGTAAGAGTCTGACAGTCCCCTTCGCCCTTCCCCAAGGGCGGAGGGACTCCATGAGGATTTTCCAACCCAATACCAAAAAAAAAAAAAAAAATGTATGCTTCAAGATAGCTCTCCCTATAGTCTGGCATACATATGCTTTGTACTCGTAGTAGCACAAAAGCATACCTACTAATTCAATCAGATGCTTACTTTCACATATACAAATGTATAATGGTGTATACGAAAAGAGAATGATTATCTTACTGACACGGAGAGCACGTTAAAAATAATCATGCTTTTTAGTAACATGTGTATATTAGCTTTACGAGTATACTCAGAAAGCAGGGTCCCATCCCACGATAAATTAAAAACGTTTATTAGTTCTGTCACTCAACTAAAATGGAAAAGAAGTGAAACGATATTTTCCATTTATGGCTAGATCTTCAAACTTCCAAAAGTTCCCCATTATACACGAAACGAGTCGATCAGTGGTAACTATAATTCCCCACCGATTACGACACAATGTAGAACATTCCCATAGGCAGCCATATGTGAGTAAAAACCGCGGACCAAGTGTTTGCATAATGGAATATTCCGTAGCACTCAACAAATCATTTTCCGTCGGGGCCTAGTGCTGGGACGTGCGGCTTTATAATATGTTGCACTTTTATTTTTATGCGACTAAGGGCTGATTATTCAATCATCGGATAACTTTACTGAAGAATAATTTTGATAGTTGTTTCATACAAAAACTGTCAAACGCTTCAAGTTCCTTCATGACACGCATCTGAGATCATCGAAAACCTTAGACTAGAGATGCCGATGCATTCCACCAGTTTCTATCATAAATCTTTTACTCTTCAAGCAGTACAGTTAACGTGCTCAATCTTTGTCCACTTTTAAAAGCACTAGGAAGTGGTGAAAGGTAGGCGTTTTGGGGGACTGTCTTTTGTAATTTTGACGTTCGAAAAGAGCTGATTCTCAGCCTAGTTTGAATAAATGACTTTTGAACATCATCATTATATTTTCTTTACTCCTGTTTCATGTCTAAAATTATATATATATATATTTATTTAGATTCGTATAATAACCCCGTGAATTTTTAGGAATAATAATCAGGATTATTAATACAGTATCGCTGTTTACCAACTCCAACTCAATTGCCAATTGTCAATTTATTAATTATTGTAATTATTTAAAATTCGTATCGTAAAAACGTTGATTTGTTTTATGAAATTCCCCACAGTTCTTTTTCAAAACCCCAGCTGTATGCATCGTACGTGCGTCGTACATGTGAGTGTCCCGCCCGACGACGCCTGAGCTTACACAAATTGTGTTGAGATTTGTTCGCAGCGGTTGATTTGCTTGTTTAAACAATAAACATTACGTGCAGTTTTCAGCGGGATTACGAGTTCTGATAGTTCGCAGGTTTTAACTTCTAGTGGTTGGGTTCTGGAGATTTCATTTAATATGTAGGATGGTTCTGCCACGTAGTGTGGTACAATGTTATCTCGGATGACTCTGACGATGACTATGACTATTCTTTGAATACTAATGTCTTGATTTTCTATTGTTTTAAAGGAAAACAGTAACGATACTAAATTAGCCGAAACGGGATAAAGTTCCAATTTTATTGAATGTTCAAATCGACTCCAAATGTTGCAATAACTCTAATCATGATGATATAGTTATTTATTTAATACTTTAAACACACAAATTTACAGAGACGGACTTAATGCCATAGGCATTTATACCAGTTAACCTTTGCATGATACACAGACCAACAATATATATCCAATATAAATATTTATATATATACTGGGTGACCGAAAAGTCATGGATTACATTTTACCTGCTGATGGGCCACATTGGGATCTACCAATAAAAAAAAATGACCACGGTAAAAGTCTTATGGATTCCGAGTTTTTTGATGTTTAATGAAATTTTGGAAAATCTCTACCTTTGACCAGTTTTTTCCATGCCATTTATACGAATGAAAACTTTTTCGAGTACAGATTTTTTTATTTTCATCTTGAATCATCCTACTATCGATTTAATATAAGAAAGTTACAGATATCATCTTTTGAATACCTACAATTTAGGTTCAAACTTAAAATTTTCACAAAAAATAAAAAATGTAAAAATGGTAAAAAATGTTACCTTATTTTTGATCGGCCCTGGTGAAAAAAAAATTTTATGGTAGGTCATTTTTTTTATTGGTACATCCCAATGTGGCCCATCAGCAGGTAAAAGGTAATCCATGACTTTTCGGACACCCAGTGTATCTATTAAATCTCTTCAACATCCATCTTCCACCTGGAGATAAAGATAAAGATATTTTATTTTGCAAATATGGGTACAGTACATAGTGACAAAGAGAAATAGTTTCAGCCATATTATACCAGTAGGTATGCAAAAGTTACAAAAATAAAAAATGTTCCACTAAACTAAATACTAAACATTAACAAACAGAAAAAGTAACAACACAAAACCAAAAATAATTCTTATTTTAAACATTATTGTAAACAGTCTTAAGGTTATTTATTTTTTATCGATCAAGTATGCTATGCATAGCTATAGTATGTTTTGACTGTCAAAAAGCTTCGCAGCCTCTTTTTAAATAACGATAGCGGTAATTCTTGTCAACTTTTAGGCATTTTATCATGAATGACCGGAGCCATGCAGTGAACACTTTTGCGCATTAGTGCTGTCTTAGCGAACTGATGACACAGTAAAGTAGTGTTGAATATATTAAGTGAAATTACATCGGCAAGACTTTTAAAACGATTTGGGTTTAACTTAAAAAACGCAGCAACTATAAAGAAACGCTATCATACTACATCGAATCAATTCGAAGTCTGCTAAATAGATTTAACTCTGATCTGACTTCTATTCGAGTTATAAATCGAGTGGGCCCACCTCTACCGCGAGAAAAGGGCGATGCTTATGTATGAAGGGCGCTGGTTATAAATGGCGAGGGTTCGGCTGTTTTAAGCGAAAATCGAGGGAGTTTTAGCCGACAGTGGAAAAGCGGTCAATGTGATTTATGAAGTGGCACGGAGCGATATCTTGTGAGAATCGACGTGTTGACATCATCAGCTGTTTATGTAAATAACGATGGAGCAGTTAATAGGGCTGTTAACACTTTTGCACGTTTTTGGGTGAATTCTTCTGCAGTGTGTGTCGATTAATTTTATGAACGCAGAATATTTAGAATGATTAACAGATAGTGCTTGGTAGGAGTATTCTTATTGTGGAACAAAGATAAAGTTGAGCTTACTTAGTCTTAATTGACACCAGCCAAATTTCCCGTTCGGACAGTGCAATTATGTTTGTAGCTACAAAAACAGGTCGAACCTTCCGTAAGCTAATAATTACTATAACTCAGTAAATGTTCTTACGAACAACCTCCAAAGATAAACAACTTCTTGATGAGCTCGCAACATAGGATTAGCGTTAAATACTTAGTGAAACAATTTTGTCGGTTGCACCCGATTGATCCCGAGTCCGACCCGAGTAATCCCGACGTACTCCGGAACTTTTTAATTTGACCTACGCAACGCCGCGAACTTACCCCTTATAAGTGGAAACTTCAGAATTAGTTACGTTACACGGCTTCATATAGTTCCGTATAATTTTATCCCGGATTTTTTTTTTAACTAAAGTAACATTGTGTAGTCAGTGTAAGGATTTTATTATAATTATAAATGTATGTGGACGGTTAGTAACTTTTGTATTATTTTATTTTATTGCACAACTTTATGTTGCGAATTTTTGTGAGCTGAATTTTTTATTCTCTATCTTAATTTTGCGGCTTAAACATAAATTATACCGTCTTGTGCTATTATTTTTCTGGAGTTTCGTACCTCAAACGGAAAAAAAAACGGAACCCTTATACGATCACTTCGCTGTCCGTCCGTCCGTTTGTCGGTCTGTCTGTCAGTGTGTCAAGACCCTCCTCTTGGGAACGCGTGGAGGTATCAAGTTGAAATTTATATCAAATACGTAGGTCTACGGCTCCTTCAAGCTCTAAAATCGAGCTTCTAAGTCAACGCAATAAAAATCGTGGTGTGTGGTGCGTATAGGCACGGTACGCCAGCATTAATATCATCATCCGTTGTGCTCTTGTTGCCAGCTGTTTTAGTACCCAATGGCTTGGCACTCGGCGATGGGAAGGGACCAGACGGAATGACCAAAATGCCTTGGAAGATTAGGCAGTCTTTTGGTGTAAGAAGCAACATATGTATCATATGTTGACACTCTTGCGCCATCCCATCTTCCTAGTACGGCGGGAGGGGCTGAGGCGGCTGCTGCAGGTGCGAAAATATTCCAATGTTATTGAGAGTTATATATTCAAGCCTTTTGAGGTTGAAACACTGAGGCCATGACGTCTGAGTGCCCACTTAGTTTTTCGAGATATGAACACGCGGTTGTTCAAGTCTTTACGTGACCGGGCGGGTTTATTTTTTGGCCAAAGAATCAGCATCGCCAAACAACTACTACTGCTAGCCTATTGGGCATTTTTACTGTTGACAGCGATGTGGAAGGACTTTCAGTAATAACCTTACGATTTTATTCCCTCTTTTTTATATGTATACCTACAATTAATATTATTTTAACCTTATATAAATGATAAATGATAAATGATTTATTTTCTGTAAGTAGGTTTGTACAAACACTTTTGCATGTCAATCATATTTTTTTTTTAAACTAGATGAGGTCGGCGTTTCCTATCTGACTACTCTGAGAAGAAAGGCCGAAACAAACTCAGAGGTCACCGTCTCTTTTAAAGTCCAGACATAATCTTGGTCAGATCATGTGAAGACCATGTAGATTGGTGTCTGAAATGATCTTTTGAGTAAAGAACCACACAGATTGAGCGGACCTGTCCAGTCAGTGCACGCATTTGTCAAAAATCGTGCAGCTCAACTCAGAACTTGAGGAGCCTTACGATTCGACGAACAATACCAATGAAAGGACATTTGGGTAGGCCGCATAAATTACTCAAACTGCCAGGTCATGATTAAAATTTTAAATATATTATGGAACCTTATATTATATTATGAAATAACTAGAATGTTAAGTTCGTTTTTTAATAAATTCATCCCAACTATGGAACCTTTTGTTATGCGTGGCCCGACACACATTTGGCCGGTTTTTTTTTATAACGTATGCTTATAATTCAAAACGCATGCATTTTTCTATAGGGTTTTACGTCTAAATGAGAATCATATGTTATTTTTATAATATTCAGTACATTGCCATACGAGTACCTGCATGTTTTATTTTTAACCGATTTAAAAAAGGAGGAGGTTATCAATTCGGATGTTAATCCATATTTTTTTTTTGTTTCAACAGAATGCATATAGGAATTTTTTTAATTATTTTCATTTACTTTTTCCGCAGTATTCAGGTACATGTTTAAATAATTATATTGTACGAAACACAGTACTGTTGTATTTATTACGGAAACATTAGTCTCAAGTCCTAATAACGTTAACAAACAATAGACAGACTTCTGGACCTGGAACCAGCAAGTAAGTTATTTTTGTCTACTCTATAAGACTTCAATGGGGATTCTCAATGGGGATTGGTGGAATAACCCTTATAAAAATATTAATATTTTTTGCAAAGTATCCTTTGCGTTCACATCAAATAGTTATTATCTTGAGTTCACGGGATATCTGATCTGCGCTTGAAAAGGTTTATGTAGCAGACAGCAAAGGGATTGGAAATAGTTCGCTTAGAACTAGTAAGACCGCTGAAACGCTGATTACTCGTAGAATGATCAAGCGCTTCTTTGTTCTTAGATTGAATTATTGTTTGAATTAATTTTCCTTTTTTTTTCAAATATTATAGAACATAACAGTAACACCAAATCATCTTCAGCGAAAAGTTTCGACTACCAGTAAAACACAATGGTGAGCCCACACTAACACAGATGGTTCGAATGAATCAACTGCCCCACGGGGGTCGTTACGTTAGGTATCGGTGGAGCACTCAGTTGCGTGACGCTGATCCCCTGAGAGTTGCTGGCAGATCGTAAACTGTTACCAGATATACCTACATGGTAAGACGCTGGTAGGCATTAATAGATATTATTGCAATGTCAAGTTATCCATACTTTCAAATGAATCCATACTCATATTATAAATGCAAAAGTAACGCTGTCTGTCTGTTACTTTTTGACGCCTAGTGGTTGAATGAATTTGGATGACATTTGGTACACAGGTACACCGTGATCTGGATTAGAACTTAGGATAGCATTATTATTCTGATAGTTCATTCCCGTGGGAAAATGTCCGACCTCCACGTGAGTAAAGCCGCGGGCGAAAGGGAATAAATCATAAATCATGAAGTCCCATTCCATTACTAAAAAAGAAGTTACAGCAATAGGTCATTAATTCTTATTAAAAAAACAATTCTTTTTTAAAATGAAACTGAAAATATTCAGACCTTACTACAGAGTATCTGTATAACTACGTACATAAGTCTTAAGACTTTGGACTATCTTTCAGACGAATCCAATTTATTTATTCCTTTATTTCAGGCAACTAGGGCCCATTGAAAATACAATACATACTACTACAAACATAAGAATACTTATAAACTAATACATTAAAAAAAAAACTATCACTATACGACACTATAATAATATAACTTAAAAATACTATAGATACATACTAATAACATACCAACTACACAAAAAGAAAATAGGACGGATTTTCTTTTTGTTGTTTGTCATCACATTAGTCCGTATAAAATTACGCCTAACCTTCAACATAGTTACATCCCGTTTCCCTGAACCACCCCTATTATTAAACATGGTGGCAATTAACAACAAAAACAAAAATAAATTATTCCCGTCACCAACAAAGATTTTGATATGGGAAACGGAAGAGGGCGGCACACTGTGCGACACACATTTATTGCGTCGACCTCGACTCCGGCCGGGACCACTGCCACTGTGCACCGCCACATCGCTGGAACTTGCCTTGTTTTAATAAACAGATGTGCAATAATTAACTCACTTATTTTTATTTATATTTTTTGTTACTTTCCTACCAGAATTTTTTTTGGAAATACACATAACTTATTTATTTAACCGTTTATACACACACATGTTAGGTTCCAATTTATTAACACATATTGAATTTGATGTTGTCAAAGATATATAAATGAATGATTGATTATCTTGGTGTTTCATATTATTTTCCTTATTCCTGAAATAAATAGTCATAATCATTATAGACAGTTTATAGTGTGATATTGGGATAACGACTTTAAGATCCATTTGGGGTTTAGCATCTATTTTGAGGTTAAATATATTCGGAACTTCATTAAGTAGTTGATTTAGAACGAGGGTACTTCTAAAACCTCAAATACAAAAAAAAAATACTTAAAACTTACTTACGTTTAATTTGGTTTTCATGCTGAACACATAACTTACGCTGCCCTAAAGGCGATGCGCTGGGTACCCTGCGAAATTAGAATGGTCTTGAATTTCGTACCTACCTTATTTTATTGTCCGCCAATTACTACAAGCTTAAAGTCTTCACTACCTTTAAGTCTTCACTAACATTAATCAGTCTGTGAAGGCACGTGAAGCTAAGTTACTAAGTTATATATTATAGTTTAAATACCTAATAAATTTGCAGGTATCAGTTTAGAACAAGTATCATTAGAGATAGTAGTTCAACAGAAGTTTATCTCATCTGCATGATTTGTGTTTGTTCATATTACTAACTTGAACTTGAATACGTCTACGTCTTGTCTATGGGCTATCAATACCCTTTCGTATCTTCGCCAATAAGTGGTTTTCATAGCTAAGTACACAAGTCCCTTTAACTATTGAAAGAACTTCATCCACACATTATATTATTATTATAATTATACAAGTATACAAGTAAGAAAACTGCCTTGACTAAAAGTCCTCCAATGTTCTTTAATGGTTGAGAGTTGAACTACTGGATGAGCATAGAATAATATATAATTATAATACTATACATTATACTTTGGTGACGGTTACCTTAAATAAGTTTACTGAATGTTTCTTGTCTGTTCTCATGTAAGTGGCGTTTTTGTCTTTTATGAGAATAAATGATATAAACTATTTTACAAAGTAGCGCTTTATTTACTAGTTGTCATGAAGCATAAAGATCCGATTATTGTACAGTCAACCACACATCAGTGGTAATAATTTGACACTGACATCGCCTTTAAGTCATAGCAGTAAGAGCCTTTCTTTGGCAGTGCAGTGTTACCGCTGATTAGCGATTGAGTATACCTACAGAGACTTGTAATCGAATTGTAAAGTGTTGTCATAATCACTATCTTAGAGTGATTACCTTTATAACTATCCCACTCAATACTTCCGTTTTATACGCTGAACGCAAGAAGCAGTACAGGTCTGGCCAATGTGATGATGCTTAGGGGAGGCATATAGCAGTCTTGACTGGTAAAAGCAGGTCACGACTATAAGTCAAAAACTCACCGGAACGTTGACGTCGCTTTATCGGTTGGAAAACCTTCTCCCTTCACACATAAAGGCAACGCTTGTACAGTCTTTAATCTTTCACATAGTTGACTAGGTAATGTGTATACCTAGGGAATGTGTGTTACTATGAACCCGAATGCAGATCTCCTCAATAAACATGAACGTCTTCTCAATCATTGCATTCGATTCGTTTTAAGTCTTCGTAAGTACGAGTATGACGATGTATCTGAGCACCGGCTGCTTTTCAAATGGATACCCATTTGCCAGCGCAGTGAGTTGAGAGCTCTGTCTACGCTGTTCTCTATTCTCGACAAACTCACTTCTTCTTACATGACTCAATTCCCAAATTCAATATTTATGCTCTGCCCATGCCTTAAATCTTCGTTCCACCAATAATCGTCTTATACGATGTCCTTCTCACCGTTCTGGCTTCATTCATTTTTCTATCCTTGTCCAGGCGGTCTTTCTTTGGAATGCGCTCACTCTGAACATCAGGACGGTAACCAGTCGGTTATCTTTTAAAGTGAAGGCACGTGCACATATCCGTCAGAAGTTGGCCGGAACATCCCAGAGCTGATTTCCTGGATTCGTTTTCACCTATCGATATTTTTTCCTCCTGACAGTTCATTTGTTTATATATATGTACGTATGTATCTATTTATGTGTTAGTATTTATTCTTGTATTTTATAGTCATTTCCTAGCTATTTATCCCGCATGTTGCACCTGCCATGTTTTGTCTCTACATCACCCTAGGGTTGACTAGTAGAAAATGCCTCAGGCATCAAGGCCGCCTTTGTACAGTATGTTTTTACATGTGCATAGCGTTTTAATAAATAAATATATCATGAGGAATTGACTGGCAGTAAGTAGCATAGCGCGTGTTTGGTAGGTGTCGCCTTTATACCGAGGCGGCGACGGAGCGGGGCTCACACGTGACCGTTTAGCTGGCTCACGTGACCCGCGTACCAGGCAGGGAAATGCAGCCACAGTGGTAAGAATATGAGTGGGTCAAGCGAGAACGATATTGGAGAAAGATGTTTGTCAGTCAACCTTCTCGGACAGGAGGTTGACACTTGAAACTTGAAAAAAAATTAAAGTATTGGAGGTTCTTTTCCAAGAGTCAAAAAAATTTGAAATATGCCATAAACGTGAGAAAATTTTCAAACAGGATATTTTCGTACAAATTATGTCAGAAAAAGTAGTAAAATTAGTTTATTTGCACCTAATAATGAATATAAAAGTAAAAATAAAACAAACATTGGGAAATTATGCGTAAAACTTATGAAATGTGCTGGTTTTTGCTTACACTTGTTTTTTATATCTATTTATTTATTAGCCTACTTACATTTAGCGTTACAAGATAACCAAATGCAAGAATACAACAACAATCGATGCCGTTCATCGATAAAAAAAAATAAACAAGAGATCAATAACATTTTTACAAAGTTCTTCTGTCCTTGTTTATTTTTCTATCCTATTCTAATAACTTTTGGCGCTTTCTTTAAAATTTACCCTGTTGCTACTGTGGTGTCACCCTAATTTACCGCAGTTTGACGGACACTTTTTCACAACAGAGACAGTTCTCCTTACCTCTACCCTCCATAGGCGCAACAAAAGTAAAGTTAAAATATGATATCTGTGTGCACACACAGCTGCCACAGAGAAAAGACGTTTTAATATTTTAAGAAGCTTTATTTTTTGAAAAATAACCCGATTTTCATGTTAGTAATACGAAAATATTATATTAATTATGCAGGACGCTGTTGATTAGTGTTTGTGAGTTTTGTGTTAGAAGGATGTGTAGATCTTCAAACTGGTTAAGATAATAAATACTAAATAGGACTACCACTAATTATGGTAATGGCTGCATATAATATATTTTGAATCATTGTAGAATAGTAAGTATTAACCACAGGTTTATTACTAAATAACAACTTATTCCATAAACCTATGTTATCCTAACCTAACTAAAATATTAACAAACTAAAATATGGTTAGTAAGTTAATCAATAGGTCATATAAAGGCTACCCGTGACTTTCACCAGCTGCTCGTCGGTTCATCTTGTGAACCTCCAACTTTTCTGCTTAACAGTTGGCAATTGCAACTATAGAACCATTTATAACCAAAAGCTGAACATACATTTTCATTAGCAGTAATAAATACTAATTCAGAGGTTTCAACGCAATAACATTCACGTATGTACAGTACGCATCAGAGAAAACGAACCCCGCCAAGACTTAAAGAATAATCGCTCAAGCGACGGCGGGTGCGTCACGTGACTGGCCCCGAGCAGCTCCCTCCCCGCCGCCCACGCCGCACCCATCTCTGCCCGAGCATCCACCGATCCGACTCAAATATTATTTGTATGTTTTTAATAATTAGGTATTGTGGTATTTTTTTCGGCTTCTGGCCGAACCGTATACCAAGAATAACTTACAAAAAGACACTACGCCGTATAGGATACGAACCCACATCAGCAGGCGCCAGACGATCATTAAGACCGTGCCTTATACCAATAGGCTATTGGCTCAGTTAGTAAACTCAACGAAAATTCGAATAGCATTACTCATTTTATCGAACAAGTTTGATAACGGTCTAATCTTCTAGACATTAAGGTTTAAATTTCAACTTCACAACACTTACCGTCCACAACCTAGTTTTACAATATACAATACGTAACTCTTCAATTATTAACTAAAAGATAAGGTTGAAATTAGCATAGATTTCTTGTTTGGTTGAATAGATTGTGCTTGATTCCGATTGTTGCACTACCGTCATTTTACTTCAGAAACTTAACTGCTGTATGAACTGTGAGTTAAGGTTGAATTTAGAATACTTCTTCGCCCTATTTACTAAACTGTGATTGAGGGTATAATTATTTTTCAAATCGTTTCGTTTTCGTGCCGATCAGCTTGTGTGTAATGTCTTCGTCGTAAAATTATCCAATTTACGAAGTTTTTGAACAGTTGATTCTATTAACCGATAGTATGGTGCGATTAACAACTTTTTGAGGGCTAAAATAATTGTTGTTCTCTGGGAACAGGAACAAAGCATAAAGAAAATAGCACAAGAAATGTGGGCTTAACGGTAAGATTTACGTTATACACATATATTTATTGTTACAACCATGTTGCATTATTACTTACAAGGTGGATTTTTTATGTATTTCTAATATTATTGTTTTCATTACAGAGAAAAATAGTTCGTAGATGGATACAAAGGTATCAAGCGACGGGTGATGTGAAATGCGATCTCACCCAACTGCTTACACTAATGAATCGGAGCGACACCTTGGGACACACAAAACCTGGGAACTAATGGTGCTCCAAGTTTCAATATGGTTTCGGGCATGAAAAGTCTTCAAGAAGTGATAGACAGTGACTGCCATAGTCTGCGTTATTAATAGACAATTTACTCGGCAGATTGATTGTGTAACTTATCTGATAAAATTGCATTGGAACGTTTGAGCAAGTGTTAATAATTCCCAATATTTGTGGGATCATTATCTCGTAGTTAATCAAAAATAAACAACCTTTATTATTATGAATCCAGTTACTCTTGTTTACAAGTAGTCTTGTAATGTGTTAACGATGCATCATCTGACCTCACATACTTTTCTAATGCTGTGTTAAAAGGGTTATCAGAAATTGTGATAAAAGAGAAAGATGTATATTGCTATACTGTTATAGTTTAGCATGTTGGTTCTTCCTCTGTAATTCACAGGCACAAATGACAACATTTCATTTTTTAACCAGGCTTTTTTCCTCATAAGATCATACAGAGTAAAAAAAATTAATGTTTTTACAAGTTTGAATAAATAAATATTGTAGTTATGTTACTAGAAATATCTATAAACGAACCGTTATCTAATGTTAAACGTTCTACACCTCACCCAGGGTATATATTTTGTATTTAGTTAATATTTTAAGTAAATAACCCTAATTTAACACATATAGAAAACTGTATACTCCTAATAACTGTATATGTGGATTCCTAGAAATGTAATTAATGAAATAAATGAATATTGTTTATGCAACATGCCTGGCTTTTCTTACAAACCTCATACTTCACATTTGTTTTCTTAAATATGGATGTTTTCTGAAATAAAGTTCCGAAAATCACATAATCAACTATTAAAGAAACTAAAAAAAAGAAAAAAATAAATCTCATCCGCGGATTTGAACTCGTGACCATCGAATTGCTAAGCCGCAGTTCAAACCACTAGACCAACACGCCATTTACGTTACATTACGAAAAACTTAAACGTATGATATCATCATCAAAGGGGGGTCCGGTTTCTTTGAAGCTTACTGTACATCAATCCACCCAATGCTAATTATCAAATTGAATTTAATTACAATAATTAATACAAACGCACAAACAATTTTATTAATACATAACGCAATTAATAAATTCCGCACAATGAACACATACATGCAATGAAAGAGATATCAGCAACAACATTAAGTAGATAATAATAAATAATAATTATTGAACCCTTTATTAGTTTACAAAACTAATAAATCATTTCAGTATTTATAAGTGTCAGGTATTTTAATACTGACAGGTACAAAGGAGTTGCTTTAGAAAGGGTAAAATAAATAAAATGTTAAATGAAGGTACATATTATGTGAGCGCGTCAATCAGCGTGCGCGTGATTTCCCCGGAGAAAACACTTTGCTACTTAGAAGGGCCTTGTTTTAAATAGCTCACGTGCAATCTGTACTGATTCTTGGGTGGCTACAAATGGTTTGATTGACCAGAAGCAGGGACCTATCTATACAAATTGACAATTTTGTAAGTTAATGCATATATTCCTGCATTATTAAACAGCACTGTCCTGTAATATACATATGACAATTGCATGGTTTAGGTCTAATTTTTGTTGCCTTACTGTTCACAACTGTGCTGTGGCGTTCAGGGCGCTCACAAACTGTTTGCATTACTTACTTAGGCTTATTTTCTGATCGTGTTTTGTGCAATTATTGCCAAGATGAGGATACAATTTGAATTATAATATATGCACGTGTCTGACAGACGGATAACAAACGCCTAACAATTGTATGCCAAAGATGTTAAAGATGAAATATATTCTTGGCTCCTCTACTTTTATCAAAAATAACTTTGAAGTTTTGAAAATGAAAGCCATGGCCATTCAATAGATTGCACAATACTTCCATGTCCAAACTGCTAAAAATGTAAATCCTAACTATAAAAGTACTTCGGTTGGCCACACCTGCTGCCGATCCTGTTTACTTATTCTCTCTTGATTCTGACATTATTCATTCGGTTACCAGAATGTCTCCAACTCAACACACAGCAGAATTTAGACCAACATAATTTCAGGACAGCAGAAAATACCATGTCAAAGTTACTAATGGTTTCATTGAGGCAATAAATATGATTTTCTCTTAAACGTAGAAAATGACATTTTCCAAAGATGTTCACATAAAACGCACCGAAACATTAAAACAAATCGTTACGTCAGCAACGAGTCGCACATGAACTATTAATCCGCGTGTGTCCAATCATGGTGGATACCCGTCCGGCATCGCACGATACGCGACTGTTCGGACGTGATCGCATATCGCGAAATCGTGATCCGCATATAGCCACGAAGTAGGTGTGTGCAGAAGGCCAGCCGGAACACGAGGGAAACAAAACACATAGATCTCTTGCAGATATAAAACTAACGCAAGACTTCAACATAATATTACACTTTAATCTTAGCCATAAGGGCATCGGGAGTCGAGAGCCGATTCCCAACCACCGCAGGCGCGGGCTTGCGGACGGCGAGCAATGGGCAGTTCACCGTCCTGTAAGGACCAGGCCCGGGTCGACGGTGTTTTGTGTTCCACGCGCGCCTCAATGAGTCAGCACTAACTGACGGGGTCCGCTAGGGTCGATGCCTGCCAGGGTCGCGGTTTGTTCGAAATAGTACCGTGGCCCCTACCAACTGAAGGAACACGGGTAGGTTTTAGTCAGTAAGTCTGACACACCCTCCCGCTCCGCCCCGAGCGGGAGAAGTTATTTGATAATTTCCCACACACAAAAAAAAAAGAAGTAATCTAAGAAGATGTACAGACGCCAGCACATCAAGCTATCCGAAACTGTAAAATTTTCCCAATCAACTTTAAACCTTAGATTTAGCGATAAAGTTGAAAATCTATTAAAGAAAGGATGACGGGCAAATTGTATGGAATCTGGTACCCGCTCCAATAGAAACATGTTATACATCATTGAAAAGGTATTTTTGTGTAAAATAATGTAAACTTGAGCGCTTGTCTCAAATATTAGTATTTAAGGAGTTAGAGCGATTTTTGGGTCATGCGTTTTTGCTTTAACATGCGGGTTATTCACTAAGAATAAAAATACACGTTTATTTTTTTAAATCAGGCACTTACGACAAAAACGCATGACTCAAAGTCATTTTAGGCTCAAGTTAGTTATTTATTTGAGTAAAAAAATACAAGTATAAATCAGAAACAACTTTATTTTTTATAGTTTTACAATTATAGACTGTTTTCGTTGTCTACAATGACATCATTGAGAAATGCTGCTGGAGCAAGGAACCCTTCGCGTCTGGCATATCCTAAGTACCATATAATAGAAATAATATGCGAGTATTGAGTCCAAAAGAAAAGCACGGGTCAATATGAAAGATAAAATAAAGTAGTAGAAAGTAGCGTAACGTAGTCTCACGAACGGAACGAACGAGCGACTGACTGACTGATAGATGGAGATGTATCAGCCGATCACGCGCACTGCACCCCCCACTCCGCTCCCGATATATCCCGCGGTGCCTCCTAGGTTGGTTGGTATCAGTAAATCAAGTTTTCAGTTGTATCGCTTAAGTTTTTAATATGATACGTATATTGTTGTAATATAAGTATCATATAGTATAAATATTAACTTATAGTGTATATGTTGAACAAAGAAACATATTCATATATCAATATCTCTGAAGATAGTAACATTCAGGTTTCGTCGCCATACAATTTTTTTCTCCTATAGGTTAGACCAATTCAATAATACAATAATTATTGTTATTGGACCGGGTACCAAAATGTCTCATCATCCTTTGAGAGATTGCAGTAGCTTGATGTGCTGGCGTCTGTACATTATGTAAACAACATATAACTACTTCGTTTACTAACTACTTATTCACACATATGAAATATAAATATATTAACGTCAGCTACACTAACACTAAAAAAATTCGTCCTCGGAGCGACGCTGCAAAATAATAACACCAGGATATTATTTCCGTGACGTTGCTGTTCGCGAAGCTGTCTAATTAGCGTAGATGGACGTGTTTGGCTTGCATTAAAAAATAAAAAAAATATAAATCAATCTACTTATTTCGTTATGGTAAAGAAATTGGCCGATTTTAAGTACGCAGGTTGATATATGTATTGCGTGCGAAGTTCATGTCACAATTGAACTTTCTGTGTCATCTACATCGTTTCTGTGATACACCGTTGTAGTGTCCATCGCTTTATTAGACGCGCGGTTAACACTAAAGGGCGACCATTTAATATTTGATAGTGTGTTCTCACCCCTGCAAGTTATTTTGAAACTAAAATATGTAGTAAAAATTCCGCTTTGCTAAAACTTTCGATGGAAATCCCGTTTATGGAAAAGTTTGATAGTTAAGTTATTCTCATATTCAATTCAAACTAGAAACTATTTTGATAACTTTTTTTTACTTAAATCCGGTTATGTTCGGCACGCGTTTTGGACGTTCTAAACTCTTTGGGGTGCTGCTTGTGGTGACTGGTCGTCTTGCTGACCATGGTTTTATTATTGTTATAATTAGTAATAACTTGTTTATTTAGTTTCCTTCGATGGTCCTAGTTTATCATTTGTGACTTCAAGCGACAGCTTTGTAAACAGAACCCAGCATTGCATAAATATGTTAGCGGTCACGCCCTTCATACCTGGAGGCTTTTATTTAATTTTCATTTATTAATTTTTGCTTGAGTACCTACGTATAGTTTTTTATTGTATTTCTTGGTATATTGGCGTTGCTAGCTGACATATGGCAGATAATTGAATTTAGTGTCCTGTGTCTTGTAATGTTAATTACTTTGCATACCTTGTATTGTATTCAGTCAAGTATTTTCTAACTGAACAGACAGCTGTGCTGCTGGGGAGTTTGTTGCGCCACTTCTTCTTCCCAGCGAAAGCACTAGGAAGTGGTGAAGGGCGGGCGTTTTGGGGGACTGTCTTTTGTAATTTTGACGTTCGAAAAGTGCTGATTCTCAGCCTAGTTTGAATAAATGACTTTTGATTTTGATTTTGATTTTCTTTCATAATAAGTTTTAATGGTAAGTCACCATCCTGTGGATCTTTGACAGTCGTTACGGGTAGTCAGAAGTCCGAAAGTCTGACAACCAGTCTTGCCAAGGGGTATCATACTACCCAATATCTGGGTTGTGGAAAATAAATTAATAATAAATAAATAAAAATAAATAAAATACTGGTATTCAGCTGCAACCGGTTAGACTGGAAGTCGACTCCAACATAGTTGAGAAAAGGCTAGGCAGGTGATGATGGTAAGTCACCACCCTAGTTACTGTACGTAAGTACCACCTGAAGATATCGGAAAAATTGATTCAGAGATTGCGTCAAAAAAGATAGCAGCACAGCGTCCACTGTTCTATCATTTGCTAAAGCTTATCAGTTGTTGCTTGGTCGATAGTGAAGGGCGGGCGTTTTGGGGGACTGTCTTTTCTAATTTTGACGTTCGAAAAGTGCTGATTCTCAGCCTAGTTTTGAATAAATGAGTTTTGATTTTGAGTTTGATTTTGATACCAGGCTTGATGATTACCAACGTTCCCTGTGGCTTTTCATTAAACGAAGTTAAAATCTTTTTGAGCCGAGTACAGCATTAGATCCACGCTGCGTATACTTCGTTTCTAGACTGTGCATAAGTAAATGGTGGATAAATACCTAAGTAATAAACTAAGCTTAGTCAAACAATCAGCACTAAACGTAATTGTTATCTCCATTCTGACTCACTTCAGGTGATAAGCTAAGTACATCACTAGGTACGCGGGTATTTAAGCCAGAGCTTATTGATTAATTAACGCCCATTAAGTACTGATTGATTGCTTTACATCATCTGTGTTACTACTAATGTTTCGCCTTTAATGACTACCAGACGATAATTAATAGAACTTTGTATTACTGACGCAAAGACTTCATATTTATTTGGAACTAGCGACCCGCCCCGGCTTCGCACGGGTGCAATGGAGAAACACTGATAATTTTAGAGCCATTATTTCTCGTAAAAAGTATAGGAAAAAAAATGGTTATTGTGGGTTATCCCTAATTCTATTCTTAGAAACATTTAAAACTAAACTCTTAAGTAAATTACCACTTTTGTTGACTAATGATGACCCTAACAAACAATATAATGATTTTTTTAATATGTATTGCACACAATTTGATAAAACATTCATTCCAAAGACATTATCAGTCAATAGTAACGCTTCCTTCAGTGACTGGGCCACCATTGGTATACATAAAAGTAGAAAAAGACTTTATGAATTATATGATGAACGAATTTGTATAAACACTGCTGAATTTAATTTATATGTTAAAAATTATTCTAAAATATTTAAAATCGTCTGTAGTATGGCCAAGTCACGTTATTTGAGTTCAAAAATTAAAAATAGTAATAACATTATTAAAATGACTTGGAATGTCATTAATAGCGAAACAGGAAGGTCATGCAACCGAAGTAGTGACTACAGCCTTGCTATTGATGACAATGTAATTAGATCAGATTCCCAGGTTGCCGCGGCCTTTGAAAATTTCTTTGCAGAGATTCCCGTGTCAACCACTAAATCTCTAAGCTCATCACCCACTGCTGCAGAGTCTTTACTTAAGGAAAACGTTCCAGTTTGTGATTCGGAATTTCACTTCGAATTTGTCACTTGTACAGATATAATTAAAACTTTTCACATGTTAAATGTAAAAAAGACTGCAGATCTATGGGGTAATTCTGTGGATGTTGCTAAGACAATTATAAACATTGTAGCACCTACTTTAGCTGTTATATTTAATAATTGTATTGAATGTGGTGAGTTTCCTGATCTTATGAAACACAGTAAAATAATACCGTTGTTTAAATCGGGTAGTACATCAGACCCTACTAATTATAGACCTATTTCCGTACTACCCACCTTTAGTAAAATTTATGAAAAACTTATTTTAAATCAATTGCAAAGATTTTTCAATAACAATAAATTACTGAATAATAAACAGTTCGGTTTTACAAGGGGTCGTTCAACTACCGATGCCGGAGTTGAACTTTTAGGACATATTTATAGTGCATGGGAGGACAAATGCGATGCTTTGGGCATCTTTTGTGATTTGTCCAAGGCATTCGATTGTGTTCTTCATGAAACCTTAATCAGGAAACTTCACCACTACGGAATCCGGAACGCCTCTCTGGATCTTCTCACTTCTTACTTAAGTGATAGGATTCAGAGAGTTGATGTTAACGGGAAAAGGTCACCCGGATCTGTAGTAAGAATGGGGGTCCCACAGGGCTCAATACTTGGACCATTTTTATTTACTATTTATATCAATGACTTGCCTTACCTCATAAAGGACGAACATGATATAGTGTTGTTTGCAGATGACACTTCACTTTTATTTAAACTCAAACGTCAACAGCTGGTTACTGACAGTATAAATAGTGCCCTCGCAAAAGCAGTTAGCTGGTTTAATGTTAATAATCTACTTCTTAACGAAAAAAAAACGAAATGTATTAAGTTTACGATACCAAATGTTAGACAAGTAGAAACTCGTGTTCTCATAAAGGGTGAAGAGTTAAGACCCGAAAATTCCACTGTATTCTTAGGCATAACTTTGGATGCCAAGCTTCAATGGGGCCCCCATATAGATAAATTGTCAAAAAAGCTTAGCTCTGCAGCATACGCCGTTAGGAAAATTCGTGATTTAACTGATTTAGAGACAGCCCGTTTAGTTTACTTTAGTTATTTTCATAGTGTGATGTCATACGGTATTCTGTTGTGGGGAAATGCCGCCGATATTCAGACAATTTTTATTTTACAAAAAAGGGCAATTCGTTCCATTTATAAATTAAGTCCCAGACACTCCCTCAGAGACAAGTTTAAAGAGATTAATATAATGACTGTGCCTTCTCAGTACATTTATGATAATCTTTTGTATGCACATAAAAATATTAATCTGTTTAAAAAATACAGTGATATCCATAACATAAATACTAGGAACAAACACAAATTTGTTGTTCCTACAACAAGGCTCAAGAAAATAGGTGGCTCGTTTAGATGCCAATGTATACGTTTTTATAATAAACTTCCTAGCCACATTCAAGAACTAAGCATTAATAAATTCAAATCTTTTATAAAGCTAAAACTATGCCAGAAAGCCTATTATACTGTAAAAGACTATATTGAGGACAAAAAAGCTTGGGATTGAGCTGCTCCAATAGGTCTAGACAGTGAATGTTGTTTATTTTTTATTTTTTGCTGATTTACACTTTTTTTTTTTTTCTCTTTCTAAATATCAATTTATATACAGAATGACATGAACATTTACTGTTTAAAGTCTTATATTATTTTAATTATTGTGAATGTGAGGACTATGTGGGTCATTGTTTCCGTTTTAATCATGGTCTGGCACTTTGAGTGGTTTATGCGGTCTACACAAATGTCCTGTCCTTGGTATTACTCGTCGAATCGTTGAGCTCCTTAAGTTCTGAGTTGAGCTGCACGGTTACTGACGAATGCGTGCAACGACTGCACAGGTCCACTCAATCTGTGTGGTTCTTTCCTCAAAAGACCACTTCAGACACCAATCTACATAGTCCTCAAAGATCAAAGATTATTTCCGGATTTTTATATACACATTGACATTGATGAATATTATATAAACAATGACATGGATATTTACTTTGTAAAGTATCTTATTTTTATTATTATTATTGTGAGTGTGAAGACTATGTGGGTCATTTCTTTTTTCTGTTTTCCTTCTTAGTTAGTTTTAATCATGACCTGGCAGTTTGAGTAATTTATGCTGCCTACCCAAATGTCCTTTCATTGGTATTGTTCGTCGAATCGTAAGGCTCCTCAAGTTCTGAGTTGAGCTGCACGATTTTTGACAAATGCGTGCACTGACTGGACAGGTCCTCTCAATCTGTGTGGTTCTTTACTCAAAAGACCATTTCAGACACCAATCTACATGGTCTTCACATGATCTGACCAAGATTATGTCTGGACTTTAAAAGAGACTGTGACCTCTGAGTTTGTTTCGGCCTTTCTTCTCAGAGTAGTCAGATAGGAAACGCCGACCTCATCTAGTTTAAAAAAAAATGTGATTGACATGTAAAAGTGTTTGTACAAACCTACTTACAGAAAATAAATCATTTATCATTTATCATTTATCATTTATAAGAGATAGACATATACCATCGAGGACTTTTTTGTAGACCTTTTTAAGCTGTACAATACTGTAGTACATTATTTTGATCTATCTCGACGGGTTCAGCCAGCGTTTACAAAGTAAGCGCAAAAAAATGTGTTTATTTACGACATTACATTAGAAACCTCTAAAATTATCAGTGTTTCTCTATTATATTATGCATGTATTATACATATAAACCTTCCTCTTGAATCACTCTATCTATTAAAAAAAAACACATCAAAATCCGTTGCGCAGTTTTAAAGATCTAAGCATATATAGGGACAGACAGACAGGGAAGCGACTTTGTTTTATACTATGTAGTGATTAAGGTGGCACTAGTCGATATTTTTCCACACAAATTTCGGGCCAAATTTCGGCCATTGTGCATCCAAATTAAAACATTATATTGGTTATTTTATTATTAACTAGCGACCCGCCCCGGCTTCGCACGGGTGCAATAGAGAAACACTGATAATTTTAGAGCCATTATTTCTGCTCGTAGGGTTCAGCCAGCGTTTGCAATGTAAGCGCAAAAAAATGTGTTTATTTACGACATCATATTAGAAACCTTTAAAATTATTAGTGTTTTTCTACTATATTATGCATGTATTATACATATAAACCTTCCTCTTGAATTACTGTATCTACTAAAAAAAACCGCATCAAAATCCGTTGCGTAGTTTTAAAGATCTAAGCATACATAGGGATAGACAGCAGGAAGCGACTTTGTTTTATACTATGTAGTGATTGTGATCGGAAACAGAATAGTAAAATAGAAATCCATTAAATAGTTATGAGTCAACAAAGATTCGTTTTTCTTGCTAATTTTAACGTAAAGGGTGTAAATAAGTAATAATAGAAGTGTAAATCCTTCAAAACAAAGTTGGGCTTAGGCAGCTTTTTGGCCATGCCCACCAGTGAGTTTGAGCTGGCGACTAATTCCACCTTGAGTACATTTAAAGCTGAAAAATATGAAAGTAGTTTAAATATGGCACATTGAAAGGATGTATCAAGTGACGACACACAGAAGAAGAATTCCTCCATAAAGAAATGTATGAAGATTAATAATATTCATTTTTAATCTTGGGTGTGGAATAAGAGTAATCAGGAGCGTTGCGCGTTGGTGCAATTTCGAGAGACTTGTATTGATAACATGACTGCAGCAGAAGTTGAGAATGATACATATTTAAACTATGCTTAATAAAAGGGATAAAAATAGATACACTTGATGATCTTCTTATACTAAATTAACTACCAAACTATTACAATAAAAATATAAAAACCTATCCTAAATAAAACTATTAAAAAACTAAAATATGGCGTCGAAAAATTTCTCCACCCCGCTGATGACTGGTAAAACGCCAGACTCTTGGGTACACCCAAGAGTCTGGCGGCATCGCCACGTTTTGTATGGTAACGCTTAGTCTCTGGCCGAGGCAAAAGCCGGCCCTTGGGTCACGGGAAGTGTCAACTAATATCAAACTAAACTCCTGTTTATATTTTACACTTAAAGAGGCTAACACAGAGAAGAACAAGTAATTAATAAACACATTATAAATGCTCGGTTCCGAACTAAAACAAGAACAGAAAAATACAACTAATGAAGTAGTCGCGACAAAAATGTTAATTACACTGAACAACTAATTAACCATTTCTGCAAAAAAAAAAAACTTGAAACTTGGAATATTTTTTCTCTGGATTCAATTCAGCAAGACTTTTGTTCGCAAACTTCTCCCGATTGAGGTGGCTTAAAAGAGTTCGGGCATCAAAGCGCGCCCGTTAATGACGCCCGGCGCGATTGGATTACACGAACATCGCCGGCACGGTGTGTAAACATTTTTTTATTTGCTTTTTTACTTGTTCGGGAAAAATTGTTATGGGAATTCACAGATTTTTCTGGATTTGCAAAGAGTTATACCTACTTAATAAATAAGACACTATAAGTCGCAACTGGTATTTCATCTTGACAACGGTTAGTAACTATTCTAATTGAAACAAATTACTATTCACAAATCACGGTTCATTGGTTTTTATAGAAACCCGACACAATTTAGATTAAGCTCTAAGCGCGTGTATTGAACTTCAATGTCGCAATGGGTGGATTTAGATTCACACAATCTTGCTCCGTAGATCTTTTCACAATTAAAAATACAATGTTTTTTCTCTGCAGAATACGTTCATCATCTGCCTAGCCTTTTCCCAACTATGTTGGGGTTGGCTTCCGATCTAACCGGATACAGCTAAATACCAGTATTTTACATGGAGCGACTACCTATCTGACCTCCACAATCCAGTTACTGGGTAATACGATACCCTTAGGTAAGACTGGTTGTCAGACTTTCAGGCTTCTGACTCACCGTAACGACTGTCAAAGATCTACGAATGACAGCCGGGACCAACGGCTTAACGTGCTTTCCGAGGCACGGAGGGGTCTCTGTATGTAAAGATGGTCACCCAGACCAACCGCGGCAAGCGTAGCTTCACCTGATCGATCGACCCGTGCGGCTGTTATTATTTAGCCATATGCCTCTCTCTGCAGAAAATGTTAATTCATCAAAAGCCTCATTCATTTAAAGTCCAGACATTTTAAATATTAATTTACAATAATGTTTGACAAGCGCTAGTTAATTTTATACGTCTAGTCAATGTTTAATTACATGAAGTGTTCCCTTCAGATCTGGGACACCAATTATATCGTACAGATTTTAAGATTGTTGTTAGTTGTACTTTTCCGATTTTTATAAAATATAGCACAGGGACATAACATTGCTCAAACTTAATATTTGGAATACCTGATAGTCTTGTATAGATACCAAAATGTTTGTTTCATTGGTTTAGTGGTTGCAAGTGTGAATGCTATGTAGGGCTCCGGGTTCAATCCCGGGGGGGTTTGCAAGTTTTTTATGTTTTATCATGAATTCCTCAATACCCTCTGGAGTCTAAGTTTGTACGGTTGATGATAAAAGGCACGTCCCCTAATACATAGGACGTTGCCTACCCCTAGACAGTATACAGGCATATCGTTATGTTATAGCTTAAGTTAAGGATGTTTCCAAAAAATATATTCTTGTACCAATGAAATTAACCTCCACATCACATTTGTCTAGGCAAATGTTACTTTACAAAGTGCTCCCAAATGATTTAGCAGAACTTCTTTAATTTCAATTCAACGTGAAATTGAATTATATGCTTCTGCTCTTAAATTCACGTCGAGAGTAATTTTGTTTAAATATAGGAGTAGCAGTATTATTGTATTCATATATTCATGAGAAGTTTCCTCAGGGAGTCAGGTATGAAGCTCTCTGGGAATAGAAAGGAAATTATTTAGTGTACATAGGTGTCTGCTCGCTATCAAGACCGGGTAAAATAAAGGAGTTGGGTAAACCGTCGCGCGTTTGCGTTGCCTTCCGTGTATTTTTTAAGATCCAGAAGGCCTAGAAAAAGTGACATTCTAACAGCGAAAACTATTATGATAAAGTTATTTATGTTTTGAGTTGACATAAGCTACCGAAAAGCTTGTTTCAAATCTGTTGAAAGCTGTTGCAGAAATAAGACACGCTTTCAAAGCAAGTGCCACTTTTCTAGGCAATCAGATCATAAACTAAATTCCCTGTTTTGGCTTGTTCGGCTAGCTCGAATAATATTACGTAACGTGACATAACTTCCTCTTCTTAACCTCACGCGGAATACATACAGACATGATATTGTGTTCCGTCACCCACAGATGAACGTTCTAGAAATATCGCTTGCCAAAATTGCAACAATTCCACAATATCGCTTTAACATCTCTCCTCAGTAGAACAATTACAAAACTATCTCAGTTGTAAAGTCACGGACACCGATCAAATGTTTGCTTTAACTAGTGCACGTTAGTGGACAAGTTGGCTGTGCGCCCATCGCCACGCACAGCCATCCCCGGCCAGCCACGGCTTAATGAGATTTTGTGGACCATTGGCATACACAAATACAAAGATTACAGCTAAAATATCGGTGGAGTTTTATTTTGTTGGCCAAAAGAATAATTTAAATAAAAATCATCTATATCTTTTATTTATTTATTATTATTTTCAAAAGAGCTGATAAGACATTTTTTTTGAAGTATCAAACCTTTCAATAGTAGGTATCAAAAATTGTTTGACTGTATTATGGGTGCCCGTAAAGTCATAGGAATTTTAGACTTTTCAGTTTGTTTCAGGATTGAAAAGAAAAAAACATTGGCATCGCATCAGTGATCTCCTTCGTACTGCACAACTCATTTTTTTTTTTTATAAATTTCCTTACACAGAAAACCTATGGTTACTTAGGCGTGCATACTTCCATATCAAATGATTACGGAAGTAATAATTGAACAAAAAAGCCGACCTGAAGCAATTACTACATTATGATCGATTTGGGTATCTGGCCAGGCTGATTAATACCGAACCGAACAAGTGTGAAGCACGGCTTATATTATTACTGTCCTCCGCCAATCTCTAGAGTCTAATAAAAAGCTGCATTATTCAATGATTGCGTTAAAAATTCCTGTCGAGTCGCAATCAGACATGCAGATCTTAACAACTGGTTCAGTCGTACGCGACTGTCATAAGTAATAGTGTGTAGGAGTAATGATACCAACGACGAGAAGTTCATTCGTTTCCTTTCACAGATATTCCAGGGCAATGAGATACCTTGTTGATTTTGGTAGTTACAATCAAGACTGCATAACTATGAGATTCGTATAAAGGTTTAAAGTTGCCAGTGGAGTTATAAATTTAAATACGTCCGTTTTTACATTAATCGGCAAGTCCAGCTCATTGACCGATACCTATTTCAGTCGACAGAATTTATAGAGAACACAATTATTAAAGTTCAGGAACAAACTAATTTAATTTTATAATCATTCAAATAAGTTAACAAAGAATACAAAAACATAATAATTAATAATGCATTTTATTTTCCTTTGTAAAATCTGAGACGAGTTTATTGAAATATCTTTATACCAAATATGCGTACTATGAAAAAGTTAAACTCACAAGATGCGAACACATTTCTAGAATAGCTCTTTGCAGCAGACACACAATGATATTCAAATGATATCGGAAATAAAAGACAAAAACTGGAAATCAAGACAAAATCACGATAATCAGGAAGTTACGAAGTTAATTACAACGCTTTTTGAAGACTGCCCTAATCCGATCAAATCTCAGAGACTAGGAAAATATGTGCAAAACAAGAATCGACCCATAAAAGTTTACTTCGAAAATTCTGAGACTGCTAAATACCTGTTAAAAAATAGAACTAAACTACCTGAAAACATGCAGATTTTTTCTGATCAAACCCCAAAACAAAAACAATACTTGGAATCTCTGAAGGAAGAGCTAAATAAGCGTACACAGGATGGTGAAAAAAACCTTACTATTAAGTATGTGAAAGGAACACCTAAACTAGTTGCTGCCAACCAAAAAAACCAGTAAGTACCCCATTACAAAATGCCAAACCCACGGATTGTTCTAGCAAACTATGCCACCAAATAGTAAATAAATATGAGGACATTCCATTGCATCCGTCTTCACTAAGATTTCTTTATGCGAACTTACGCAGCATCCGCAAGCCTGGAAAGTTCGATGAAATAAAATGCATTCTAAAGGCCATAAAAATGACTACTCACCTACTGATTTTCACTGAGACGTGGATTAACTCAGAGTCTGATGCGAAATTATACCAACTACCTAGCTATAATCATATCTATAACTATAGACAGAATTGTAAAGGCGGAGGAGTTTCCATCTATGTGCACGACAGTATTAAATCACTACATAGTATAAAACAAAGTCGCTTCCCTGTCTGTCTGTCCCTATATATGCTTAGATCTTTAAAATTCCGCAACGGATTTTGATGCGGTTTTTTTAAATAGATGGAGTGATTCAAGAGGAAGGTTTATATGTATAATAAATGCATAATATAGTAGAGAAACACTGATAATTTTAGAGGTTTCTAATGTGATGTCGTAAATAAACACATTTTTTTGCGCTTACATTGTAAACGCTGGCTGAACCCGTCGAGATAGATCAAAATAATGTACTACAGTATTGTACAGCTTAAAAAGGTCTACAAAAAAGTCCTCGATGGTATATGTCTATCTCTTAGGGATAACCCACAATAACCATTTTTTATCCTATACTTTTTACGAGAAATAATGGCTTATTTAAGAAGCAATTTTAGGCAATACAGCATTAATCCTTATCCAATTAAGTACCTTTAAAATATTGTGCATTTCATATAGATCATTATGGCCCTTTAAAGCATGTAATTTAAATGAATATTTTCCAAGATATTACAGTTTTAAAATGCGGGCGTTACCGGCCGGGCAGTCGGCCGGTGGCGCTTAAAACTACCCAACGGATTTTCAACTTTAGCACTAAAGCATAAGGTTCAAAGTTGATTGGGAAATTTAGACAGTTTCGGGTAGCTTGATGTGCTGGCGTCTGTACTACAGTATTGTACACCTTAAAAAGGTCTACAAAAAAATCCACAATGGTATATGTCTATCTCTTAGGGATAACCCACAATAACGATTTTTTATCCTATACTTTTTACGAGAAATAATGGCTCTAAAATTGTTTCTCTACTATATTATGCATGTATTATACATATAAACCTTCCTCTTGAATCACTCTTATCTATAAAAAAAAAAAGCGCATCAAAATCCGTAGCGTAGTTTTCAAGATCTAAGCATACATAGAGACAGACAGACAGCGGGAAGCGACTTTGTTTTATACTATGTAGTGATCAGCATTGCACCCGTGCGAAGCCGGGGCGGGTCGCTAGTATGATATAAATGAAGAATTATGCGAGAACGGAAACCACTATCTATGGATATACATAAACAAACTATCATTAAATATTGGAGCGATCTATAAACCAGGGGATACCAACGTAAACAACTTTTTGGAAATATATTCATCCCAATCGGAGCAACGAAAGAGATCAATAGTTTTTGGAGATTTCAATATAGATTTATTAAATGCAAACAGTAATTTATCAAAATACCAACATGGAGTCCAAGAAGCCGGCTATAGAATAATAAATAAAATCAACAAATCATACAGCACACGTGACACGGCCACAACAAACACAATACTGGACCATGTATGTACTAATATAAACAACCATTCTCTCAGTATCTCGATAATCAAGTCAAGTCTTTCTGACCATAAGCAGATTTATCTAGAAATAGGAAGTTTGTATCCTCAACATAACAGAAAGAAACACTACAAAGCACTGGATTACGAAAGTTTGTACAACAACACACTAGAAGCAAAATACAGTAATGACGACCATGACTACAACCAACTAGAGACATTTATCTCAGAACAGATAGACAAGAACAAAATAGATAAGATTAAAATTCTAAACCCCCCCCAACAAGACTGGATTAATCAGAACATTATAAACGCAATCAATTCACGAAATAGTTTATGGCAACAAACCAAATCAGACCCTGATAATGACGACTTACGGAAACAGTTCCAGGAAGAACAACAGAAAGTAAAGATGCTAACAAACACGCATAAGAAGACCTATTACTATAATTTATTTCAAAGCTGCAGCAATCAACCAAAAAAAATGTGGGATCTGATTAATAACTTAGGATTAAATAAAATTAAAGACAGCGCTGCTCCTCCCAAACTAATGTCAAACGCTGGACTTCTAACAGAAGGTAACTCAATATGTGACTTGTTCAATTCTTTTTTCTCATCCATAGGCGCAGACTTAGCAAAAAAAATACCAGACACATATCACACAAATAGAGGCAACACATTAATGTACGATCATAACTATACACATGACATAACACTAAACGAACTAACGCCGTGCACCACGGAGGAAATAATTAGAATCATAGACGACCTCGATAGTAACACTAGCACTGGTTTGGATGGTATTAGTACTAAGGCAATAAAATGTTTAAAAAATATAATCGTTGACCAGCTAACTAACTGCATAAATGCCTGTTTACTACATGGTACATTTCCCGACACCCTAAAGGTGGCTAGGGTCAGTCCTATCTACAAATCTGGAAAGAGAACTGACCCAGGCAACTACACACCAGTGTCAGTGTTACCTGTAATGTCCAAAATATTCGAACGCGTATTATATAGTCGCTTAAATAACTATTTGACAGATAAAAAATTTCTAATAAACGAACAGTATGGCTTTCGCCCGAAATCAAGTTCTCTCTCGGCTGCAACGGATCTAGTTACCAAAATTAAAACCTATATAGATCAAAAAAGCTATGCCTTAGGAATATTCATCGATTTAAAAAAAGCGTTCGATACCGTGAGTCATCAAAAACTGCTACAGAAGCTAGATAACATAGGTGTTACAGGTACAGCACATAAAATGTTCAAGTCGTATTTGGAGAACAGGCGTCAAGTTGTCAAAATAGGAAATACTCACACTAGCTCGTTCCAAACTATTTCATATGGCTGTCCCCAAGGTTCAATTATCAGTCCGTTACTTTTCCTAATTTATATAAACAATATTAATAAAATAGGGTTAATAGGACACCTAACACTATATGCAGACGACACTTGTCTCTTTTACTTTGACAAATCAATTCACAGCATTATAAAGGACGCTCAACATGACCTTGATTTACTAAACGAGTGGCTAAAGTACAACCTTCTTACAATTAATACATCTAAAACCTCATTCATGATTTTTACCACCAAAAACAAGCGCATACCGGACTTCTCGCCTCTTAAAATAAATAACGAAATAATAAAACGATCAACCAACGAAAAATACCTTGGATTGAGGGTAGATGAGAAACTAACTTGGAAATTACACATTGACCATCTCAGAAGTAAATTAACATCGTTATTAGGAGCATTAAGGAAAGTGGCAAACTGTATTCCAAATAAAGTGCGTACTTTGATTTATAACTCATTAGTCAAATCGCATTTAGAATATTTAATTGAGATATGGGGTTCCGCAGCAGTAACTAATTTAAATCCACTTCAAAGAGTTCAAAATAAAATAATTAAAACTTTGTTCCATTATAATTACCTTACTCCAACAAAGACCATTTATGAAAAAACTAAATTATTAAATATTAGACAGCTATACATTTACTACACCTGCATTCTTATTAAAAACATAACATCAAACTCAATACAAACTAACATACGAATAAAGAAAAAAACAATGTCACACAACCTGAGAAATAGATATAAAAACAAACTAGAAGTCATCAGCGTACGCACTAATTACGGTAGAAAGACTATTTTATTTGAAGGAGTTCACCTGTTCAATGGATTACCGGACGATATTAAGGAATGCGCTAATGTTAATATATTTAAAAAAAAGCTTAAGGAACATGTATGTACGTTATAACTTCTAATACTCTGGAGGAATTTGTTTGTATTGTACTGTATTACTTTGTATCTCATTATAAGCGGACTGTATGTTCTTATGAGAAATAAATTTCTTTAAACCGATCAAAGACGTCTGAATCGAGACATCGACACTTATACTGTAAGGAGTCCCATCCATACATTACGTTACGCGAATGTTTTTGGAGTGGATTATTTGTGTGCCCCTTCTTCCCTGGTGACGTCACTCATTTTGCAATTATTTATTCGTATAGACTTGGTATTGACCAAGCATACATTTACAATCATAATCGCTAGGGATTGCCCGAGTATCAGGTGGGATCATACTGCCTATCTGACCTCCACAACCAAGTTACTGGGTAATACCATACCGCTTGGTACGACTGGCTGTCAGATTTTCGGGCTTCTGACAGGCCGTAACGACTGTCAAAGATACACGAATGGCAGCCGGGACCAACGGCTTAACGTGCTTACAGAGTTACGGAGGGGTCTTGTTATATGAAGATGGTCACCCAACCACGGCAAGCGTAGCTTAACCTGATCGATCGACCCATGAGGCTTTTATTACTTAGCCACAAGCCCCTCTGACCGTGAGAATAACAATGTCTTTAAAAAAACCTCTTAGAGAAACTGTGGCACCTAGCTGGTAGATTGCTCGAACAGCTCGTTTTTGTAGAACAAATACATTTTTAATATCAGCGGGTTTGCCTCACAGCAAAATACCGTAGGACATAATGCAGTGAAAATAACTAAAATTGACTGACTGAGCTGTATCAACGTCAGTCTTACTTTTTTGACGGCGTAGGCAGCCGAACTGAGCCTCCCCGCTAGGCTTGATATATGTGGGCCCCACTGAAGTTTGGCTTCTACTGTTATGCCCAGAAAAACTGCCGAGCCCCTAATTTCAAGTATCTCTTTATCTAAGACGATGTTGGGTCCTAGATTTCTAACATTCGGTAAGGAAAACTTTCCATATTTCGTGTTCTTGGCATTCAGAACTAGGTTATTTGACGAAAACCAATCCGTAACCATTGAGAGTGTGGTGTTTACATCGTCAAATCTTGTCTATTTCTATCTACTTTAAAAATAAGAGAGGTATCATCCGCAAACAGTACAACGTCACAGATACCTTTTAAATAAAATGGTAAGTCATTGATATATACTAAGAACAAGAATGGACCCAGTATTGAGTCTTGCGATACACCTAACTGAACTGATAGCCCGGACGATTTTACACCATTACTCTATTATCTCCACCTATTATTTAGTACGTTGAGAGCTTCGTTTTGGACACTGTAATGACGTTGTTTACGCAAAAGCGTGTCATGGTGCACGCAATCCAAGGCTTTCTTTGGATTTAGATCTAATTTACACATGTAGTAATTTGTTCTTGATAGAGTTGTTAATTTCCAAGTTTGGTATGTGTATGTTAACAAAGGGAGGAGGTTTGAGTCCGTTATCTTTTTCTTCAGTTCTACTGGGAGGTCGGTTATAATACTTCCTTTTGATTCCAATATTTATTCCATGTTTTTTTAACTTTTCGTTCAACTTCCAGTAAATTTCTATTTTTATCAGAGGAGATTTCTTTCCCTTCGGTAAGTTGTTACCGTTTATTGGTTTCTATATGCTGTTGGTTATAACTTTTGTTTTTGACACAAGCAGAGTGAAGTGGAATAGTTTTTTTTTTTTTTGTAGTTAACTAGAGCTCTCAAAGACTATCACTATGTCGTCTCCAAACCTTACGTGGTTGAAATTGGTGTCTTTTATAAGTATAGCCCCTTTACGTGTGACATTATTTATGGATAGCCCCTAAGATCCAACATTCTGAGCACATTCACCCGCTTGTTGACAAAACGACAGAAAATATTGTACGAACACAATGTTGCCAACACTCAACTTTATTTTAGTGGTGAATTTACATCTTGGCTACTTTTCTTTTGTAAAGCAACACCAATTTAAAAGATACCCCTCCCCCTTTACGTCCTCCAACATGTAACGGTGAAGAGGAAACGTGTTTTACGAGTAGGGGTTTCATTACAATGGAGTTATGACTAGTTTTTGAATGCCACAATGTAGTTTGGTGTTTGTGTGGTTAAACTTTTCTTAATAACTCCACAATGTAGTTGGTTCTTACAAAGAAAACTGTACAAGTTAGGAAGTAAACTAATGAACACATTAATAAACTGAACCGTAGAGAAACGATAGTTAATAAAGATTCCAAAGTACGTATTTATTCACTTTGATGCCGAAGTTGGATTCGGTTTCAAGCAAATAGTGAAACGAATTAGCTTTGCTAAAACATTAAACTCAGGTTTTCAAACGTTTGAAATTATATTGATATATTAAAATAAGAAATTATTGAGGTTTGTCTTATGGATAGAGAATAGAACCTCTTTAATAGAATTTCGTCACGACAATCGGTCGAGAAACGTATATTCAGTATCGTCAACATCAGATGATGTTAGGTAAGTAAAAAGACAAATAATATTATTGTGTATTGCTTTATTATCTAACATTTTCTGAATTGATATTTTCTCTCTGACAATATTTAAAGAGACTGACTCGATAGAAAATAAGCAAAAGAATGAACCTGAGCCTATTTGTTCTAACAAAAACATTAATGCCCACAAAGCAGCAATCTGTTGACTTCTTATCCAGAACCACCCCACCCGGCTTAAATTACCCTCAAGGAAAAACAAAAACCTACATTTTAAAAACATTAAATCATTTCCCGAAATTACCACAAAATACGGAGCACATTCATTAATGTGAGCAAAGAACAAGTTCACGGAAGCGAGGGAAACGGAGAAAAATATACGAAATGAGATTCATTGCAATAAGTTTTATTGGTTTTGTTTCGTTTTCATAAATAATGCACGCTACGCCAGCTGGGCACAGTGCGCACAGTGGGCTCAGTGGGCACGCCACCGAGACATTCCTTAAATCATTTGATAAATTAGACTAGTAATAGGTACATTGCTAGGTATCTGATGTTTACATTGTTTGTTTTGCTTTGATTTTCATCTAAATGGATCTTTATGGTACAGTAAGCCTCAATAAATAAATAAATAAGCCTCAAAACCACATCGTCAAGAATTCACGCAGTGCATCGCAAGGATGATGATATGATGATAAACTTATAAACTATCTAATAATAGTCCTCCCGACGAATTTCAGGTACTGTAGCCAATCTCGCCGAAAAGTAGCCAGGTACGCAGGAAATATTATAGAACACAAGTGCGTGCGCAAACACAGGTGCACTCTCTGTTCCTTTACTCTCAAAGTCCGATGGGACAGCAATATGACGCAACCGGGGAGAGATCAGGTGCAGGACCAACAGTGACACGTACTTTCTGGGGTACGTGGGTGCACCACGAACTTCCAAGCTGCGGGCTGCTACTGAGAAATTCCTAATGGTAAAACCCAATAACTCTTAACCCAGGACCCAACGCTCAGCAGTCGCGCTTGCGACTGCGAGACCAACGGGACTGTTAATAGTTATTTTATGATAATTAATACCAATCTGTCGAACGCTAATAAATTAAAATATCTGTTTAGATACATACGTATGTGATGGGTTCAAGGTGCAATTATCCATAGTAACAGCACTATAACTGACAGAATTTTACCAAGAAAATAAGAAGTTTTATACGCTGACTTTCTAAGACATTTTGATCTGTTACTTGTCTGTGCTTTAAATTTAACAACCAAAAGCCAATACATTCCCTACGTCGTTCAAATTATAATCAGCGAGACTACCTTCTAATAAATTCTCTCGAACTCTTCAGTTTCCACCCCTGACTTACATTCACCCTCCTGACGTTAACGGCACATTTATTAATTAAATCTATAAAACGAACCGGCTGATAAACTCAGGGCAATCAGTCCATAACAGCCTTTTCCCATTCATGTTGAAGAGCCAAGTTTTATGTTCGCAACATTTTGGATTATCGTTGTTTACAGAAGTCTGTTACTCACTGACGGATTAGTAACTTTACTGATAAGCTTCTTAGTTGTAAACGAACAGTTTAAAAGAACCGTAGCTATACAGAATTTTATAAGTTCAGTCCACTGCGAGACAAAAGAATGCTCACATTTTGTGTTGCATGCAATGGAACATTATGAAAGTTTCTATTAACTTTCGCGTGATTTTCACCAGTTAAAACTTTTAACTTACACGCTGAGTTTTGCAGCGAGTGTTCCAGGTAATGAATAACTAGAAAATTATAGCAGTGCAACTTAAACAGTATATGTATGTGTGTGTGTTTGTTGTGTTACATATGTTGAGAGTGCTATGCTCCATTTACTTACCCTTAAGTAAGTATTCTTTCTGTTTCCTCATATGTATAGTCTATTGTCTAGAAGAAATGAGTGCACCATTTTCTTCCAGTTATAGTATGTTAAACCGTATACCGGACAGTGTTTATTTATTTTGTTGTACAATTGAAAGTTATGTTATGTAAGAAGATAATATTAATAGATTAATATTAGTAGATCTTCCTTACGGATGCATTAGTCGACGACTCAACTCGTTGGCGGTTCTATCTATGTATTTTCTATGTTACGGGTTTGGTTTCTGCACTTAATCCTTCAAGTGGACCATTGTGCGTGGGCCATGGCGGCTGTCGGTGGTTATTCCAACCAGTCCACCTCCCTCCAGAGCTGATTAAGTATCCTGGTCTGTTGAGAACATCTGTGTAAGTTATGGGTGTCCCGAGGGTTTCTGACCTAATCTGGGTGACGCCTGTGCATTCAAAGAGCACATGCGCAACGGTTTCATCAGCCTCCTTGCAAGTCCTGCACAGGGGACTGTCCCTTATGCCTATTGTATGGAAGTGTTTATTTAGTGAGCAGTGTCCCGTGATGGTCCCCGTCACCAGGCGCAGGCCTTTCCTGTCCAGGCGTAGCAAGCGCTTGGTTAGTTTGACATGTAATGATGGCATGGCTTCCTTGGACTGCCTACAGCCCCTTGACCGTCCGCCAGCACTCTGCTTGTCTGTGCGAGTTGCGCAAAGTTGCGTTTAAATATGGAAGTTTTGACACTCATAACTTTCAAACATTTTTTTTTTAATTCTTGGTTCTTGCAGGTCTAGACAATCAAAATCAAAATCAAAATCAAAAGTCATTTATTCAAACTAGGCTGAGAATCAGCACTTTTCGAACGTCAAAATTACAAAAGACAGTCCCCCAAAACGCCCGCCCTTCACCACTTCCTAGTGCTTTCGCTGGGAAGAAGAAGTGGCGCAACAAACTCCCCAGCAGCACAGCTGTCTGTTCAGTTAGAAAATACTTGACTGAATACAATACAAGGTATGCAAAGCAATTAACATTACAAGACACAGGACACTAAATTCAATTATCTGCCATATGTCAGCTAGCAACGCCAATATACCAAGAAATACAATAAAAAACTATACGTAGGTACTCAAGCAAAAATTAATAAATGAAAATTAAATAAAAGCCTCCAGGTATGAAGGGCGTGACCGCTAACATATTTATGCAATGCTGGGTTCTGTTTACATAGCTGTCGCTTGAAGTCACAAATGATAAACTAGGACCATCGAAGGAAACTAAATACACAAGTTATTACTAATTATAACAATAATAAAACCATGGTCAGCAAGACGACCAGTCACCACAAGCAGCACCCGTTCACGAGCATAACGCAAAGATCAGCCATCACCCCCCTCGCCATATTTGAGGGAAGGAGGCAACCCGACCCCCGACACTACCGCAAGCAGTGACATCTGAGGGAGCATGACGAACTTGCTGCCGGTTGCTCAGGTAAGAATAATATGATCAATCGTCGAGGTCACTAGCTAACCACATATTGTAATCAACTCATTAGAAAACATTTAAATGGGTTGATTATGTCAATAATATAATAAAAATGAAACTAAACTGATTTGACTTATACAGCCCAATAAAAACAATTGTATAATGAGCTCATAGTATAATAACCTATCAGTAATCTAATTCTGGAGAAAGAACATAAACATTGTCTTGAGTTAATCAGGGCGACCAACTATTCTTATCGTTTAAGTAGTCGTTGATGGAGTAGTATGCCTTTGAACAAAGGTTGGATTTTACTTGAGCTTTAAATGCATTAAAAGGCAAATCTAGCAAAGAAGAGGGTAGCTTGTTATAAAAGGCTATACCAAGCCCAACAAATGAGTTATGAACCTTATGAAGCCGGTGAAAGGGAGCACGTAGTTTGTCCTTATTTCTGGTGTTAACATTGTGAACATCACTGTTTTTAGTATACAAGTGTATATTTTGCCTAATATATATGATGTTGGCAAATATGAATTGTGATGCAACCGTGAGAATACCAATATCTTTAAATAAATCTCTTAGAGAAACTCTAGCACCTAGCTGGTAAATAGCTCGAACAGCTCGTTTTTGAAGGACGAATATATTTTGTATATCAGCTGCTTTGCCCCACAGCAGAATACCGTAGGACATAACGCTATGAAAATAACTAAAATATACTAAACGAGCTGTATCAACGTCAGTGTATTGTCTTACTTTCCTGACGGCGTAGGCAGCCGAACTGAGCCTTCCTGCTAGGCTCGATATATGTGGTCCCCACTGAAGTTTGGCATCTACTGTTATTCCCAGAAAAACTGCTGAGCTCACAGTCTCAAGCGCCTCTTTATCTAAGACGATGTTGGGTCCTAGATTTCTAACATTGGGTAAGGCGAACTTTACACATTTCGTTTTCTTGGCATTGAGAACTAGGTTATTTGACGTAAACCAATCCGTAACTATTGAGAGTGCACTGTTTACCTCGTCAAAATCTAGTCTATTCCTGTCTACTTTAAAAATAAGAGATGTATCATCAGCAAACAGTACAACGTCACAGATTCCCTTTAAATGGAATGGTAAATCATTGATATAAACTAAGAACAAGAATGGGCCCAGTATTGAGCCTTGCGGCACACCTAACTGAACTGGCAGCGCGGAAGATTTCACACCATTAACATCTACACATTGGAACCTATTATGTAAATAAGAATTTATTACGTTGAGAGCTTCGTTTTGGACACCGTAATGACGTAGTTTACGCAAAAGCGTGTCATGGTGCACGCAATCAAAGGCTTTGGAAAGATCACAGAAAACTCCGATAGCATTTTGCGAGCTCTCCCATGCGTTAAATATGTGTTTCAGCAAAGCAACACCCGCATCTGTAGTCGAACGACCTTTTGTAAAGCCATACTGTTCATTATGAAGGAGGCTATTTAAATTAAAATGTCTTAGCAACTGCTTGAGTATTAATTTTTCAAATATTTTGCTAAATGCAGGTAAGATGGAAATAGGCCTAAAATTGCCAACGTCGTTTTTATTACCTGATTTAAATAAAGGTATGAAAACTCAAAAAAAAACTCAAAACTCAAAGCATTTATTTCAAGTAAACCAATTACAGGCACTTTTGAATTGTCAAGGGGTCGGTCAGTCAGAAAGATGAAGCTAGTTGCCCATTCCAAAGCGTAGGTACCTGTGGAGAAGAACGGGCAAGAAACTCCACGGACACTCTTTTGAATCATAAAAATTGTTACAAAATTTTGGTTACATCATTCAAGTTGAAATTATACATGTGAGAACGATGTAGAAAGACGTGCACGTTAAAAGCGTCCGTACTAAAAAAGATAAAAACAAAAACAAAAAAATAACAATTCAGAAATGAAAATACTTAGATTAAAATTAAAATAAGCCGTGGCGGCTAAGAGATGACCAGTCCCTACTGGCGGCGCCCGTTCACGAACATGACGTATGGATCAGCACCATTTAGCTCAACCATTTTGAAGGGAACTCAATGATCCAACACACACGCCACCACCAGCGAGACATTTGAGTGAGCATGACATACCCTCAGCCGCCAGGACACATTCAAGTCAATGAAAGACGTACCCAGTAAATGGTAGCTTTATAGTTTAGTTGCATAGTGCTCACACGTATGTTATGCAATTATACAATATTAAGAGATTGAATTTATACAATACAAAGATAGTTTTTTCAATCTTCAGCAGCTCACAACTATATTTTCGAATGCTAATTAATTAGTTTATGCGCCCTTGTGGAGCAGGACCAGCGGTGAACCAAGCATTTTTGTCAGCGATGTAATCCCCCAACTTATAATATGCTTGGCTGCATAGTGTGCGTTTTATATAAGATTTGAATTTAGTTTCGTTGAGTTGGAGTATGTGGGAGGTATTTTATTGTAGCATTTTAAACAGTACCCCATGAAGGATGAGTCTACTTTAGTTATGACTTTACTATTCTTCATGAGGTCAGGAAAAATTCCTAAATCAACACATTTATTAAAAGTAACAGCTAGATAGGGGGCTACGATGTCTATTATATTACTTAAAAGTTTAATGGAGATGCCCCAGTAGTCACCGGTGTTTTTAGACTTAAGTAGGTTAAAAACATTAACTACATCATGTGGGGTTACATGTTCGAAACTAAATAAACGACTACATTGAGGTACACTACTATGCAAAAGGTTTTCAGCTTTAGACGGGGACGAATTTAAGGAGCGAGTCGTAGTTATGGGTATGTTGGCAAAAAACTCATTAAAAGCTTCAGCTACGTCAGCGGCTTTATTAACTAATTTATTATCGACCATAATCTCAAGTACTTTTTCTTGTTTAACCGATTTACCCGTTTCATTGTTAATAATTTTCCAAGTTGTTTTTACTTTATTATTAGAATTTTTAATAGCATCGCTTAAAAATTTTGATTTAGCAAAAGCACTAATCTTTTTAAATAATTTTGAATAATGTTTGACATACTCTAGGAAAGGAGTGTCAAACCTGTATTTTTTCAAACCATATAACTCGTACAGTCTCGCTCTACTTTTATAAATACCCGGAGTAGCCCATTGGTTAAAGCCAACGGAGGGTCCATTAATATTAACAGTTTTGGTCTTGAAAGTAGATTGGTACTCTTTTTGCACAACATCAAAAATGACGAAACAAGCAGATATTTGATGCACACTGTCAAACAGTGGAGTAAACTCCAGACTATGTTAGTACGAATGACTGACTGGTGTAACCATCCCACCATCAACATCTAGTCCACCTCAACTAGTATAATCATCAATCAATGGTCATAGAACACTCACTTCTCTAAACCCTTTAGTATAGTGACAAGCGCGATACTCATCAAAACTCAGCAATTTGTCAACAACATAACCAGAGATTTTCTCGTAATATGTTGTAAGGACATGCCTTTGCTGATCCCCATTAGGACAGTCGTCCAAAATGTACACAGTATATACTACAAACCAGGACACTTAATTTTAGTAAAAACCCAACCGGCACAAAGTTAGACAGCATTTATAATGGACCGTACAAGGTAATAATGGATAGTCCACCAAATGTAAAAATAATCAAGAATGATAAAGAATACACTATTTACAAAAATCTGTCAAAATTATTCCATTGTTAATTATTGATTCATATTAATTATTTATGTAATTGCATTGTATACGTTGTTTCTTATTATATTACATTATTAATATATAGGTTAATGTTATTTATAATATTGTTTAGGTACTAAAAAAAATGTATTTATACGTGACTTTTTATTGCACCTTTCTCTTTTTTTTCTCTTTTTCTCCCTCTCTAACGGGGGAAGGTGTAGTCGATACTTTTCGGGAGAAGTGTAAGGACATGCCTTTGCTGATCCCCATTAAGACAGTCGTCGATGCAATAACATGTAACGTTTCGCAAGCAAAGCATGAATACTCTAGTAACTAAGTAATTTAAGTTAGCAATAGGATTTGTCTATGTTATAATTGGCATTAATAAAAGGAACCTTGGAATGAGCAGATGATTCCATCTGCTACCTATTCTCATGGATACGTTACAATGCACACTTTAACAACTTCCTTCTACCGAATATCTGTGCGCGCCGCCTCGGTCGCGACGACCTATGCATTCCGTTCCAGGTTCATTCTGGACCGGACAGCTTTACGGGCTCACTCGTGCGAACACCTTTCAATATTTAATGCTATTCGCGTATTCATATCGGATTGCAATCCGAGTTTATTGATTCGAAAATTGAATCTGTCTTGGTTACGTGATTTATGAAGCACTGCTAAGAAAACTATACTTTTGGAATGTCTCCAATTGCACGTCATTACTATTTACTGATATTACTGTTTTTTTTTTCAAAATTTCTAGCACTGTTTAAATTATTTTTACTTATATCGCGGCGTTTATGTGTCTGAACAGTGTTTTTCAACCACCGTACGTATAGTCAATATTCAGGTTTTCTGCTGTCTACCTGAAAAAAAGCCGATTAATAAAATACTGAAATGTTTTAAAATAACTTGTTTCAGAATGCGTCATGTCTTTTAAAACTTATGCATAAAGCTACTATTACATTTCCATCCAATTGGCATCGTAATTCAGAACTATTCAACCATACTTAAAAATCTAACTTCAAACAGACTTTGGTAGCAGATCGTCTCCGGTACAAATCACCACGCCGTCGCAGCGACACGGTTAAAAGTCCTGCTCTATGATGAGATTCTAACTTTAATTCTAACACTTCTACAGTGTGGGATACTGAGCCGTAGATTTATGACATAGTGTGGAGAAGGAAAGTTTATTTTACCTAAGGCTACGAGCGGGTTAGTTGAATATTGTTGCGTTTTTCATGTTACAACTTTATTGAGTTTTAAGAACATAATTTCAATTTAAATGCCATCACAGACGTGAGAAGAACCTTGTTTGTTGAATGTTGGTTACCTATCTAACCTATTATGTATAATTAAGTTAATATTATATGTGGAGTTACTACAGGTAGCAAAAAAAGTCGATTCACTCAGCTACTTTTACATAACAAAACTAAACAATACTTGATTGTATGTTTTATATTTCAGTATTTCATATAATAAGTAAGACTTAGAGCTGTATAAATTTTAGTACTGTTCCGATTTAAATGAAATATTTAACTGAATTATTAAGATTAAACAAAAAAAAACTAACCTGTTCATCGACTTTTATCGCTAACTGTACATTACAATCTTATGAAAATCTTGAGCCCCGAAACTTGTCAAATCTTCAAAAGTACATTACACGCCTATTTCTCACCTTCCGTCTCCCAAGAACACACACCTTCCTATCTCGGAGTCATCTAAGTTGTCGGACACAATCTAAGTTGAGGCGCTCCTAATTCCGGCACCTGCCGCATTGCGCTCGGCTCGAGCTCGTGATTAATGACCAGCCTGATGCAACGTGCTCGAGATTGATTCGTAACGTTATACAGCGCCTTCGTGTTGTAAGATTGCCTGATAGATTGGGTTAGTGTGTCGTGAGATTGAGCTTCAGTCGGTAATAGCTGCAGTAGTGGAATAACGTTATTAATGTTACATTAGCAGCCTGCAGTTGTAGAGCTTTTCGTGAAATGGTTCGTCCTGGCAAAATTAAAAAATAATGAATAAGTTTGATCGCATCCAGTTCTGTAGACCAAGATCTTTCAATTACCATAGGACAATATAATTCTACGAGTTACCTAAATATAGCGAGTGTCTTATAAGTGGTGGCGATATGACTTTCCACTAGCCAGGGAAAACTAGCCGGCCGATTCTGTAAAAATCTCACCGTGAAATCATAAGTGAAGTGAGCACTTAACAGTGTTAATCCCCAGCGAATGACAGCTCACTCCACGCTCACTTCGTCCAAGCTTTCACGGTGAGATGGTTACATAATCGCACGGCAGATTGACAAACTAGCGAAGGTCGGCGCGCCATCCTTCGCTGGTTTGTCAACCTGGTAGTTAATACATACAAAGTATAATTAAAATAAATGGAAACCTGGAAAAGGCTCAGTGTATATTATGAACTACTTTAACTGTTACTCCATATCAGTTGCATAACTCGACAAAACCAGGTTCAGTTATTTAAATTAAACAATACGAAGAACAAACAAAAAAAAAAGAAAAACAAACGATGTAGTTATAATAACTACATAGTTTCATTATCATTAAACTAGCTTGAATTACTGACATGGGTACCGTTCCACAAAGCTGAACTGTAACCACACACAGCACCGTAAAGTATTTGACACATTTAACACAACATCATTCCAAGTCTAATCATAAATGGGTTCCCATTGAGTTTCGTTCATATTTCCGCAGCTCTCGTTCACTCTCTCGCTCGTTCAGACGTTCAGTAAGCCCAGGCGCACACCACAACTATCTGCGTTTAAAATGCTCACTTGTTATCATTATGTAACTACACGCTCTTTGCCCGGCGGAATACGTCGATGAGTGTGCGATCGAGCTAAGTGTGTACCGTCAGCATGTTAGTGTTGCTTTTAGATACTTAGTATAAGAAAATAAAATGAGCAAGGCATGTGTTGCGCCACAATTGTGACTGAAACACTTTTGGGCCCCCTGAATTTTATAATGATTGACATGAATGTGAATTGCCTATTTTGCAGATGAAGTCACGGGCAATAGCTAGTTATTAATAAAGCCTAATATCATTTCATATCAGACGTGCACTATCAGTACGTGCAGTCAGACATGCACCATCAGTACGTGCAGTCAGACGTGCACTATCAGTACGTGCAGTCAGACATGCACCATCAGTACGTGTAGTCAGACGTGCACTATCAGTACGTGCAGTCAGACATGCACCATCAGTACGTGCAGTCAGACGTGCACAATCCAGCGACTGCGAAAACATAGTGCGCACTCGTTACACTGCACCCTCCGTAATGTTAATGTATACGAACGATAACGCTCACTTAATTACAATATGAAAACTGCTCCATTTTATTATGCTCAAAGTCTAACTAAACATAATCACTACATAGTATAAAACAAAGTCACTTCCCTGTCTGTCTGTCCCTATATATGCTTAGATCTTTAAAACTACGCAACGGATTTTAATGCGGTTATTTTTAATAGATAGAGTGATTCAAGAGGAAGGTTTATATGTATAATACATGCATAATATAGTAGAGAAACACTGATAATTTTAGAGGTTTCTAATGTGATGTCGTAAATAAACACGTTTTTTTGCGCTTACATTGTAAACGCTGGCTGAACCCGTCGAGATAGATCAAAATAATTTACTACAGTATTGTACACCTTAAAAAGGTCTACAAAAAAGTCCGCGATGGTATATGTCTATCTCTTAGGGATAACCCACAATAACCATTTTTTATCCTATACTTTTTACGAGAAATAATGGCTCTAAAATGATCAGTGTTTCTCCATTGCACCCGTGCGAAGCCGGGGCGGGTCGCTAGTCTAATATAAATATACAAAATAATCTAAACTATAAATGGAAATTAGCTCTTTAAGACTTATACTATGTAGTTATGTCTCAGTCTCTGTATACCTCGAGTATATAAAGTTCACTATTGTCTATTATCTCACAAAAGTTATTCGCCCCTGGCTGTAGGCTTTGAGTTTACTTAAGGCAACCACAGGATAGTCCGGTAAAGTAGTCACGACCTCTCAAGGTCAACTACCAGATGCTATTATCTAAAATAATAATAATAATTATCTCACAATAAAGTAATCACGTCTCTGGGCATCGGTCGCCTTTAAAGTGGTTGCCCATATGCCAGCGCAGAGAGCAAGGCCGCTGACCACATTGTTGTCGTTTCTGGACTCTCCTTCTTCTTTCCTTAGTTATCTACCCACAGAACTACAATAGAAATCTACGTCCATCACACAATAGTCTTATTCAATGGTTCACTTACCGCACAGACTTCACTCTTCCTTTTTTGTTCCATGTTTTTGGAATGTATTCCCCAGAAAATTAGGCAACCAACTTATTATGATCTAAAGTTCGCGAGCACATTCACAAGAAGCTACCAGTATCATCACGATCGTAATTTTTTCTCATTGTTTGTCTTATTTGTTATAGTATAATCCTGTATAAATGTAAATTAATTTGTGCTTATATTTACACATAACTAGGTATATATATATATATATATATAAATATATTATATTTATAGTTTTTATAGGTTTATGCCTATCTTTATATGTAAAAAAAAATCTTCAAATTTCATTATTTCGCCTATAACTCTTTGTCTCTGCATGACACAAAGTTTGACTGGTAGAAAATGCCTCGCTTCTGTACATTTGTGTGCTTAGTCTTTATTTTATTATTTATGTACTACACACAGTAAAATACATAGGGATACGACATAATCATAATTTGAGAACATAGACCAGGTGCTGCTTATTTCTTAATTTTTTTTTTCCAGCTGACCTGCAAGTATGAAATAAATAAATATTTTCAGCTTTTTAAGTTTTTACTTTCGGCTAATTAGATTAGAAGTAAAGAATTACACACAAATATCTACTTCCTAAGCATGTTAATATGTTATGAGTTGTTATTGTTATTATTTTTATTATTATTTTCTATGTTCTGCATGTATACCAAACTATCCGTCAGGCACCTTTTCAACTGTATAATTATGATAAGCAAATCAAAAACCTATTTTTTTTCTGACAATACTTACAAGCTACACCGCCCTTGTTTTCATATGAAATTAACGTACGTGGCAAACGGTCATTTGCTTTAAAATAATACCATGGCTGCGAAAACAGCGTGGCTGCACACATGATACGCCAATTCACGGTAACCGTTCAACCTCACGATGTAACAATGGAAGAGTTGACACAGTGACGGCTGCGGCGTCATAACATTATTATGTGCTGAGTTTAGGAACGATTAATACAGCGAGCGAATGGATGATGTTCACAAAACTGAAGTTATTCAGTTTTGTGAACATCATCCATTAATAGGTAGGAAATTGGTCATCTTTGTTTTTATTGTGCTTGACACAATAAAAACAAAGATGACCCTCCCATCCTGACCATCGTCCCTCCTTCCACTAATAAAAACGTCCACATTGCAAAGCTTTTGTTGAGTTGGTCCTTATTAAAAACTGTAATCAAAGGTATCATCGATGATAAAAAGTATAAAACTAACTCAAATTTTAGTAATCGTAATCGAATCGTAAAGCCAGCAAAATTCCATATCTCCATTGTTGGCATCACACAATATATTATGTTTGTGTCGTGTCCTCGCGAAACAAAAGATGGCAAACATGAAATAAAGGTCCCACACGGTGTACAGTACCGACTTAGGGCACGCGCACACTCCCTGAGTGGCAGATGGTTCGCCAATGTTAATTTTATATTGCACGGAGCTCGGGAAGTTTTTTAAATTAGTTTGCGCTGCTGCAGTTTAGTGCACTGTTTTTGAAACTGTTTTGATCATTTCTACTTTATTTGTTGTGGAATTGGCTGAATTTTGTTGTATATATAATATTTGCTGTTTTACTAAAAAAATACTGTCACAGTTTTTAATTTAGCTTTTGCAATATATCATTTTAGCCATAAGTTCAAGAAGAATTATGTGTTTAATCATCACTCTGAGTATACTTAAGTCTGCAACAATTGCAAGTTATATTTTAGATTTAACAAAAAAATACAAATAAATAGGCCATGAAAGGTCAATTCTCTACCAGAACGAATACGGGCTGATTGCAGGAGCAAAAAAGTAATCCTGTAACTGAGCTTGGGTCCTGGGTCGTACCTGCGTGAGTTTGGCCTGGTATTTGTTTTTATTTATTCCCAAGTCAAGATATTACGTTGTGAAATCGCGGCGTAACGTGCCACTCAGTCTGCACTCTCCTTGACATTAAAAGAGAGTAGGACGTCGCAAGACGTTTCAGAACGCCGCGTTTTTGTCGCTTCCACCGCTCTACCTCCGCTGTGTCATAGTGTTGGCAGCGGTGCTGGACCGGGCACCTAGTGGATGCGTCAATTTTTGCTGGGATTTACGGTATTTCTCTCGATTGTAGGTTTTATTGGTCACAATGATATTGGTATTGGAAATTAAAAGTGAAAATGGGCGTTCCACGTGGCTCAACATTGGGTCCTTTCCTTATTTTTTTTTTTTTTTTGTTATTTGAACACCATTTATTGTTGATTTTTTAATATGTGGATATTAAAAAATCAACGATAAATGGTGTTCTTTGCTGATAACATTTTATTGTTTTTTTTAGATAAATAGTCGTGCTGCAAATTTTGACATAAATAACGCCATACTGTACCTCCAGATCTAAGATTGGTTCCCCGCAGGCACGACTCTCTAAGGGAACTATTTAAGGATATCAACATCATGAGGGTATCTTGTCGATAATATCTATGAAAACATCATGTGCGTAAGAAAAAAATTACATCTTTTTAGTAAAATAGGTGGATTACATACTGGTCAGGTTTCAGACTGGCTAAGGAAGACTCATCTTTCAAGGGGTACAGTTTAAAATGTCTTAATAAAATTCCTCCCCACGTACATCAACTGAATGAGACGAAATTTAAGTCTTGTATAAAACAGGCAGGCGTATTATATGTTTTATAGATTTAGATTACATCGCTGATAAAAAGGCTTGGCATGGTGGCCCTGCTCCATAACCACAACTAATTGATTAACATTTGAAAATACTGTTGCTGAAGCTATGTTTGCGTTGTATATACTCAATCTGTTTGGTATTACATAATTGCATAGCACAGGTGGGATTACTATGTACCTACTAATAGTACTACCATTGATCGGTTATATGTCTTTTGTTGACTTGAAAACTTACTCGAATGTCTCGCTGATGATGGCGCGAGTGTTGAATCATTAAGTTCCCTTCAACATGGTTGAGCTGAATGTTGCTGAAACATGCGTCATGTTCGTGAACGTGTGCCGTCAGTTGGGGGACTGGGGGACTGGTCATGTCATAACTGCCACGGCTTATTTTAATTATTTTATTTTTAATATTTTTTTTTTTTGTTTCTATTTGCTGTACTCTGGTCGCTTTCAACGGGTACGTTTTTTACATAGTTCTCATAAAAAAATATAAATTCAACATTAATGATGTAACAATATAATTTAGAAGAGTATCTGCCAGTTCTTCTCCAGTAGGCATTGGAATGGGCAACGTGCTTCATATTTCTGATTCGCCGACCCCTTGACAATACTAAAATGCCTGTAAATGCTTTAATTGAAATAAATGCTTTGAGTTTGAGTTTCGAGCTTAGAGCCTGAAAAACTAGCCGTAAGGTGTGACATTATTGGTTGTATAAAAGTTGTATAGTATCACTGTTGAAGACCACAGAGCCATCTACTGGCAACAAATAATACCAATCGACGGGACGAAGGCGGGCGCGCGGGGAAGCATGCACATCAGCGCGACGCTAGCGACGCGCTGCGGATTTTCACTGTCATGGTGACACGCCACCATCGAACACACGCAAAATTACTACCGCACGTACTTACTATAATTGTGAAAAGACATTCTACATACTTACTGTAAAACCTAATAAAACGATATTACACGTTATCACAAGAAGCCTGGTGTCTGATTTCATCCAACGACGCTGACACGACGACGACCTGACGCAGAAACCCCAACATATTCTGGACCTTCCGAGCCGAACGTTCATCCGAAGCAGCAAGCACCATCTTCAGCAACGGTCAGGTCAATCCACCCAATTTCCTTCCAAAGTCCTGTGCTCAGTTTGTGCTAATATCGTTATTTTTCGCAAAATTCCAGTGTTAGACTACGGTGCAAAATTGTGCGTCTACTACCTACCTACATCGCTTGGGCGCGCGCCAGTCATCTGTAAGTACTTGATCTTTCTCTCTTGCAAACCACCAAAATGTCCAATAAGCGGCATTCAATAATAGAAATAGAAAATAGTGAAGTTATCATTCGCGATTTAGTTAAAAAAAGAGGTACCGTTAAACGAAAATTAACTTTGTTTTCTAAATATGCGCAGTCATTAGATGTTTCGCAAATAACGGACGCTCAGAAAGCTGAGTTAGAGGAGCGTTTTGAAGCCTTTAAAACACTAATCGATCAATTTTCTAATATACAAGATGAATTAGATTCCATTGTGCCAGATAGTCAGTTGGACGGGGAACTGCTAGAGAGAGAAACGTTTCAGAATCAGTTTTATGCTATTGTGGGCAAGGCTAAATGTATTTTAAAAGATACTTCCACTCAAAATGTCGGCGGTCAAAGTCGCACTTTTAATTGCATGAAGTTACCCACAATTTCATTACCGAAATTCGACGGTTCATGCGATCAATGGCTCGAGTTTCGCGATACCTACTTATCAATGATACACAATAGTGATAGTCTAGATAATGTTCAGAAGTTCCATTACTTACGTTCAGTTCTTACGGGTGATGCACTACAAGTAGTTAAGGCATTGGAGTTTTCTTCCGACAACTATTTAGTTGCTTGGAGTCTCTTAGAGAATAGATATAACAATGACAATTTGCTGGTTAGTAATCACGTCAAAGCTTTATTCTATGCTCAATCGATGAATAAAGAATCAGCTTCTCAAATTCGTAAATTAATAGATACAGTTTTAAGAAACATACGTGCGCTAAAAACGTTAGACGAACCTACAGATACGTGGGATACTTTAATTATTCACATAATAACTTCCAAGTTGGATTCCGCGACCGATCGCGAATGGGAAAGTTACAAAAGTACCCTCCCGAAAGTAGGAAAATTAAAGCTGTCTGAATTAATGAAGTTCCTCAAGGATCGTGCTGATTTTTTAGAATCGATTAGGCCTCAAAGCAAACAATCAGTAGACGCTCACACAAAGAAACAGTCGGTCACAAAATCACACAGTCATGTTAATACACGCAAAGATAACAATAATAAAAAGCCATCAAATTCACCACGTTACAAATGCGCTCAGTGCGGTTCCAATCACCCGGTTTACTCGTGTGAAGATTTCCTTAATTTATCTCTTAAAGATAAATTTAATTTAATTGAGGAAAAAAAGTTATGTCGTAATTGTTTCCGATCAGATCACGCAGTAAACGAGTGTTGGTATGGGCCGTGCAGACATTGTAACAAAAAACATAACACGTTAATTCACACAGATGCTGTTGTAGAAGCTCGCACATCATCAGCTGTTGCTCAAATCACGCAAATAGTGCCACAGTCTGAATCAAGTGATACGAGTGCTTCACACATACAGATGCCGCTCACCACTTCTCACAAATCTCACACAATTTACAAGGAAGATAATAATACCAAAGCGCAATGTTTTCTAAATCCGGTATTATTATCGACCGCATTAGTGGAAATAGCGGACGAATATCATAACTATCACACAACGCGAGCTCTCCTCGATAACGGGAGCCAACATTGCTTCATATCTGAATCGCTTTGTAAAAAACTTAAACTTCCATTGATACAGTCCACTGTTCAAGTTATAGGGGTAGGTAACACTATATCTCAATCCACACAATCATGTCGTATTCAGCTGCGATCCAAAACGAACACGTATAGCACGCATTTTAGTTGTTTAGTTTTGCCTCGTATTACGGCACAGTTACCATCACTAGGAGGTAATTACCACATAGAAATACCGGGCAATGTTCAACTTGCCGATCCAGAATTCTATCTGTCTGGTGAAATTAATTTATTGTTAGGGGCAGATAAGTTCTGGGACCTGCTTAGTGAAGGTCTGATACGGTTACCGAACGGTCCATATTTACAAAACACACAACTTGGTTGGGTCATATCGGGAACTGTTTTTAAAAAGGTTTCACGCGTTAACCTAACTCATTGTAATTTCACGCAAACATTAGAATCAGAACTAAAACGATTTTGGGAACTGGAAGAAATATCTTCAACTCATAATAGTCTCACTAAAGCTGAAAGTGCATGCGAAGATTTATTCAAAGATACGACTTTACGCGACGCTAAAGGTCGTTTTTCTGTGCGCATTCCACTCAGTCAATCAGCTGATGTTTTACATGACACATTTTCTATGGCAAAAAACAGGTTTCTTGCACTCGAACGCAAACTAATTAGGAGCGCGCCTAGCTATAGAAAAATGTATACCGATTTTATGAAGGAGTATTTAGGTCTGGGTCACATGAGTCGCATATCAGAATACCCTTCACCTTGTTATTTTTTACCACATCATGGTGTTTACAGGGAACATAGTTCAACAACTAAACTTAGAGTTGTCTTTGACGCAAGTGCAAAGTCTACTTCAGGCAAATCATTAAACGACATACAACACACTGGGCCTACGTTACAAAATGATTTGTTTTCAATTTTACTCCGTTTTAGACAATTTAAATATGTAGCATGCGCTGACATTGAAAAAATGTATCGGCAAATATCAATTCAGCCTGATCAAAGAAATCTACAACTAATACTTTGGAGGGAAGATCCATCTGAGCCGCTCGGTATATTTCAACTTAACACCGTCACTTACGGGACGGCGTCCGCGCCGTATCTCAGTATTAGATGTTTAAAACAACTTGCGTTAGAATGTAAAGATGACGTCATCGCACAAGTAATTAATGACGATATGTATGTTGATGATTTAATAACGGGGCATCAGGATCAACAAAGGTTATTAGATATATGCAAAGATGTTTCTGAAGTATTAGAATCAGGTTGTTTCTCCCTTAGAAAATGGATATTTAACTCATCAATTCCACAAACAGAGTTACCGTCTACTTCTAAGGAATTCTCACTGGGAGAAAACTGTTATACCAAAACACTAGGTATGGGATGGTTTTATTCATCCGATGAATTGTATTTTAGCACAAAATGTAATCAAGACGTAACTTACGCTACTAAACGCAATATTCTTTCAGTCATTGCGCAGATATATGATCCTTTAGGTTTACTTGCACCAAACATCATTATAGCTAAAATTATATTACAAAGGATGTGGCTGTGTAAGATAGGGTGGGATGATGCAGTTCCTAACCATATACTAGTAGAATGGCAAAAATTCATTCATAAATTACACAATCTACAAGACGTACGCATTCCACGTTATGTCATTGGAGAAAATACACACATTGTTGAGTTACATATATTTTGTGACGCTTCGCAAGACGCATACGGCGCCTGCGCATATATACGCAGCTATACAGACACACAGGTAATATCAGTCACGTTGTTGTGTGCGAAAAGTAAGGTCGCTCCCGTTAAACCGGTTAGTGTGCCGCGCTTAGAACTGTGTGGCGCGCTAATAGCTGCGAAGTTGTTTACGAAAATTAGTAACTCATTAAGATTAACTTTTAACAACGTATACTTTTGGTCAGACTCAACAATAGTTTTAGGATGGCTTAATATGTCACCTAATTTATTAAAAACATTTGTGCAGAACCGCGTTGTACAAATTAATGAACTCACGGGCGATAAGCCCTGGCTTCATGTAGCCGGTAAACAAAACCCAGCTGATTTGTTATCGCGCGGTGTGCATCTAGATATACTTAACACTTGTGAATTGTGGTGGCGCGGACCGCCATTTTTACAGGTTCCTAACACACAATGGGAACATGATATTAATTCTTATAGTAATGGTAATCACGATGAATTACCCGAATTAAAATCACTTAAAACTTCATTGCTCGTTCAAGTAAATTCAGGTTCTTTTCTATTTGATAGGTATTCATGTTTTAATCGTTTACGACGCGTAGTGGCGTACATTATGCGTTTCATAAACAATAGCCGCACAAAACTAAAATCAGAACGGCTCACAGGGTGCCTGTCGGTGGATGAACTAGATATTTCTGTTAGAACTTTAACTCGAATAGCACAACAACAATCTTTCTTAGATGTTTACAAAACATTAAAACAAAATCGTCAATTAAAATTACCACGAAGTATTTCTAGTTTAAATGTTTTCTTAGATGAACACGATCTAATTAGAGTAGGAGGTCGATTATCATATTCAGACTCGTTCTCATATGACAAAAAACATCCTTTGTTGTTGTGTGGTAAACACACATTGACTCGCCTTATATTCGAACATCAACATAAAGCACTATTACACGCAGGGGCTCAGTTACTACTGGCCACAATTCGTGATACTTGGTGGCCTATTAGAGGGCGTAACTTGGCTAAACAAGTGGTGCACACCTGTATAAGGTGCAAGCGTATGCGACCTAAACCGTTAAACATACAAATGGGTAACTTACCTGCGGAACGATTGGAGCCAGGGTATCCATTCATACGTAGTGGCGTGGACTATGCTGGGCCATTGTTCATGCTGAACCGTGCCGGAAGGGGGGCAAAGTTAACGAAATGTTATATATGTCTTTTTGTATGTTTTACTACGCGCGCAATACATTTAGAACTGGTCACAAACCTTACTACTAAAGCATATTTGCTGGCGTTGAAACGTTTCATCTCTCGACGTGGCAAACCATTGCAGATTTACTCTGACAATGGCACGACATTCGTAGGAGCTTTAAAGGAATTTTCAAAATTTTTAGATTCTTCAAAATCAGATATTATTAATTTCACAACTAATAACTCCATAGAATTCACATTTATTCCGCCGTACTCGCCTCATTTTGGTGGTTTGTGGGAGGCAGGGGTCAAGTCCTGTAAATTTCATTTATGTCGCATTATAGGCAATGCACATTTTACATACGAGGAGTTGACTACGGTATTGGCACAAATTGAAGCTGTCCTCAACTCCCGTCCTATGTACTCGATGTCCACAGACCCGAACGACCTTATTCCCTTATGTCCTGCTCACTTCCTGATTGGCCGACCGCTCACCGCACCCGCAAGTCGAGACCTTACTGCGACGGCGACGCAGCGCCTGCCACGATACGATCGTGTGGAGCAGATGAGGCAAAACTTCTGGCAACGCTGGTCAACTGAGTACATATCCGAGCTCCAGAAGAGAACGAAGTGGCAACTCAACCAGGACACGCTTACCCCTGACACCCTCGTCTTAATCAAAGAAGACCACTTACCACCTTTGACTTGGCGCCTAGGACGAGTGTTGCAGACGTTCACCGGTAAAGATGGCATCTCACGCGTGGCAACCATCAAAACTGCAACGGGCGTTATTCGGCGATCGTACCCGAAAATTTGCCCGCTCCTGTATCCGGATGACGATCGAACCATCTCAACTTCATTGAAACCTGGTGCTTCCAAGGCCGGGGGCATGTTGAAGACCACAGAGCCATCTACTGGCAACAAATAATACCAATCGACGGGACGAAGGCGGGCGCGCGGGGAAGCATGCACATCAGCGCGACGCTAGCGACGCGCTGCGGATTTTCACTGTCATGGTGACACGCCACCATCGAACACACGCAAAATTACTACCGCACGTACTTACTATAATTGTGAAAAGACATTCTACATACTTACTGTAAAACCTAATAAAACGATATTACACGTTATCACAAGAAGCCTGGTGTCTGATTTCATCCAACGACGCTGACACGACGACGACCTGACGCAGAAACCCCAACAATCACTGACCCAAGGTGAGATTTAAGTTATTCCGTATATGGTTTCAGCATGTGGATAAGACTTGACGCTAAACTCAATTGACCATCAAAAAGGCTAGTCAAATAATATCTCTTTGTGATAGAAAAGTGCTTGGCTTTATTTTCCATTACTAAATAAACTTACATCTGGTTTCTGGATAAATAATTTGAAGTTGAGAACTTGTTAAACTCTACTTAAGCATTGCTTAAGTGCAAATAAATGAATTTGCAGGCTTTCACCTTAAGAAATGCGAAAGTAAACGTTGACAACTTAAAATTCTAAATCCAAATCCTGGGTTTTGATAGAGATGAGACGTTAAAATGTTCTATAAAACTACTTATTGTTTTTCGCAAAAAATATGTATGTAACCATAATGGAATTTGTTATAGTTACGGAGTATGTTTACCTACAAGGTTTGTGTAACTAAAAGGGAACGAACGATTATTATGTTATGTTTACGAAACGTTCATATTACAATACCTGCGAGTAATATCCGATTATTGAACATAAACAAAAAGCCACGAGGAAATGATTTGTTAGTAACTAATAATTGGATGGTGATATTGTAATAACATATAACTATAATACTTAGCTTGTTTTTGTATTGCTAAGGAAGTATTTGCATACGTTTCATTTTAATTTATGAATAACATGCTGCCTCACAAAATAGAGAGCTTTCCTTCCTCAAATAGTAAATGACTTAAAAAATAACTTTTTGATTGTTTCAATAGCCTCGAGCAGCTATCGAGTCTGATGTTCAGACAATTTATACGATGTTTGCGTAACGAATTCATGAATCCACATTGATTACTCTATTAAAAGGTGTTCGTATTTAGATGTACACCATGCAGGACACAGGCCGAATCATACAAGACACAGGGATGTTTTAAACAAGGCTGAATCCTAAACAATACTACCTACGGCTACTCAGATACGTGTCATCTTAATAAAGGATCAGAAACTGCACAATATGTGTCGAGGAAAAACCACTCCTCCCGCGAAAGTTTTTTAATTTGCCGAAGGTATAGATTACTAGAGCTTTCAACTTTAACCATCTGCTGGATAGAAAGAGTGAAGTATGAGACTACGTGATACGTGGGGGACCGGCTTATTGTTCCGATATATAAGTCATCAGTCAATTCTGTATCTTATCTAGATAAGATTTAGCTTAAGAACTAGGCCTTAATTAGGTAAAAGGGGTGATTGTCGCGAGTTCCATTCCTTAAATTATAATTCCCTCTTGTACAGCTCTTGTTTTAATATGTCAAATAAACAAACACTTGAAACCAAACTAGCTATCTGAAGACCATGGAGTATAGTAACTGCATTTAATATAGGAGTCATTAAGAAAATCAAGAGCTCTTGTTGGCCTTAAATGCTTAATAAAGGGGTTAAGACCCGAAGTAGCGTTCATCAGACGTAGATTTAGTCCATTGTCACAATAGATTCATTACATGGTTTGCCTGTCTTAATTAGAAGCCCTTTGTCAACTAAATACACCAATTTTACTACTAAGTGGTAGTCCGCGTGTATTAATTGTCTAGATCTAGACAAAGGACTAGTTGACCTTGGAGTCGTGCCAAGGGCAGTGAGACGATCTGTTTGTCTTCCCTAGGGAACGTAAATAATATGTTTTCCGTTCAGCTCAATATACTTGTGTAAGCACAGGTTTGAACTAAATAACTTGCGCCCGCGTTAACTTAAAACAAGACTGTAAATAGAACTTAATTTGAGAATGTCAAACTTATTTCTTTTTAGAAACTCCTCAGTACAGCATTCCTTATTTTTCCCCAACTAAGACGCCCAGACAAAAGCTGTCCCGGAATTATGTGAATTTCCAGAAAATGGGTCGTCCAGAAAATGGTTCCTACAGAAAATGGAACGTTATTGGTCAGATCGGTCAGAGCACTAGCTTTCCCGATTTTCCTCTATGGACTTGAGCCGTGTACAATCCGAGCAAGAGAAGGACAGAGGACAGATGCATTCAAAATGTGGTGCTGGATCTGTCCATTTTGAATGCATATGGTCATGCGAAGGGTTGTTAGTAGCTTTGAAAAAACTGGTCATTGGTGGCAATACCGAAGGAAAGAGAGCACGAGGCCGGTCGTCAACACGATGGTCAGACCAAAAATTTTGAAACTTAGAATTCAATGTGGAGAGCATCCCCAAGCATCCTCATCTTGAGCATTCTCAAGCTAATTTGAAAGGTGGTGATGGTAACTTTGGATTGGAGTCGATGGAGGCAGAGTGTCTACTTAAAGGGGTCCAGTGACCACGATCCTCAGTAATGAGGGACCGATTGAAGAAGAAAATGACGTTATTATTAATATAGACGTTGTGCGACTTACATTGTCTGATGTGGGTTTAACAAGCAGTTTTGAAACTACTTAGATTCAAAATGATTAATGTGACAAGTTTCTCACAGTTATTATATTATATTAGGTCACCCCACTTCCAGTGTCATATTTTTTATTTCCAATATTTATGTATTGCGCAATGGTATGCAATAGTTAATACATGTGTTGTCTTGTACAATCATGTTAGTGTAATTTGGTGTGTTGTATTGTCAAGACGTGCATTGATTTAAAAAAAATGGAAGATTTAAAAAAATCTATTAATGTAGTGTAGCAACGTATATTTCTAAAGTTTTGTGCTTTACTCAACTACTCTGGAGGAGTTGCGCACGACTTACTGGTAAAGTGTGTTGGTCGTAACGCCTTAAACAAAAGAACCGTACAGCGATGGCTTGAAATGTACAAACAAGGAAGAACCACAGCCGAAGATGAGCCGCGAGCACCTCGATCATTATCATCGACTAGATTAGAAGCAAGGGACAAAATCAAGGAAGCACTTCGTCAGTCACGTAGGGTCAGTGTCAGTGATCTCTCCACTCAACTTAACATTCCTCATTCCACTATACATAGAGTACTCACGGAGGATTTATGTCTGGTCAATAAAAGTGCAGTGTGGGTGCCCCACACTCTGAACACGGATCAGAAGGAGTTTCGTTATGAAACTGCGCGTAGCCATTTATCGTGGTATCGCCGTAAGAAAAATATACTTAATAGATTCATATGCCTTGATGAAACTTGGGTCCAATTTTATACTCCTCGTCAAAGACATCAGTCACGATGTTGGGTGGAACCGGGCACTTCAGCTGAACATTTACCACGTGCAGAGCTACATGAACGAAAAATACTACTAATAGTAGCTATGGATGTCAGAGGCATTGCTTTTTGGAGAACTTATGATGAAAATACAACTATGACTGGAGAGCGATATAAGTCATTTTTAGAAGAAAATATTCCTATTTGGGCAGACGAACATCATATAACGAGTCCTATAATTTTACATGATAACGCCAGACCGCACAAATCAAAAATAGTTCAGAATTTAATTGAAGATAAAGGATGGATTGAAATTATTCAGTCGCCATATTCCCCGGATATGAATCCTTGTGATTTCAATTGTTTTGGCCATGTGAAGACGAAATTGTCGGGTACTCGATACAATAGCAAAAAGGACTTAGATATTAAACTAAAGAGCATTGTAGAAGTTAGGATGATGGCTAAATGATACTGCTGCTTATAAAGTCAAATTAAATATATTATCCGGACCAAAGGTATAATAATACAAAGGAGCGAGGGAGCACACGCGATGACCGCTAGTCGTGTACTGAATGCTCAACTAATATCAATTAGTGAAATGAGGTAAAAATGCACGAATAAGCATTAGTGCATTATTAGTGTATGGTTTCACCGTACATGCTCCCGGGCAAAAAAGATACAAAAATGTTACACGTCTTCTAATCTAAAGCGACACGTTTTAGATATAGGTGACGTAGCTATGTCCCGTTTAGAAATAGTGTTCGCACTAGTTATGTTCACTTCACTTGGCTGACGGTCAGCAGTACTCTGCTTTCGCGAAAACACAACACTATTTGCCACACTTTGGGATAGTTCCACTGAAGAAATTGCTCGACACCTCCTCCATATGAGCTGCTACACCCAGCAGACAGTAACAAATAGTATACTGATGAATGTCATGTGTAGACAGAGTGTAATCTGGTGAGTTAGTATTGGCAGATTTCAGTTGTTTTATTCGTTCTCCCATATCGACTAATGTGCTGTTGATTGGATCTTCATATGCGGTGTAGTGAGATAACGATATGTTTACGATATGATTTAATTCTGCTATCTGAGGGGTCACAATTTCAGAGTTAGATTTAATTGTATTCGCTGATACAAAGTAAACTCGTTACTTTTTATTATGCATTTTGAATCTAGGTCAATGATACCGACTCCTGTCACCTGTTTAAAGGCAACTTGATCTTGACATATAATCCTCACCGCGTAGGTATTCCAGCAAAAGTACATGAACCTCGCTGGCTCATTTAATTCGAGCCACCTGTCTTGACAAGGGGATTTAATTACAATGCATTGTTTTAAATTGCTATCCAGTTTGCAGAATGTTTCATCAATGCTTAAATGATTAATTGGTTTGTTAGTTTGGCACAAATATGAGATATCATTGTGCAGACATAGCTGGAGCTCAATAAACGACATTGTGAAGAAAGCATCTTTTTTCAAATTAATAGCTACGAAGTCTGCAGCTGGTAGTACGCTAATCATATAATTTTGAACTTGCCGTGGAACTGGTATGATTTTATAGATTTTGTAGCTATCTCTGCTGGTCAATGGAAAGGTAATCTCAAATATGAAGTATTCTTGCATCATTCTCGCTTTTACTTTCAGCATGCTATAAACATGCTTTAGATCAGACTGTAGGTTGTCCACGGGCAATGTAGTATCCTTTGTTAATTGTCCTGAAATAAACTGTAACTCACGCTGTAACTGATCCGGTGTTAACAGGTGAGTGTTGAATTTCCCGTGATAGATATCCGTGATGATATCTAACAGAGTATCCTGAATCCTTTTTAGGTTTTGAAGCAAGTTGATGGTCGTGAGTGCCGACAGGGCGAAGTTTTGTGTTTTAGCTAAGCCTTCAACTTCTTGCTTAATAACAACGACTGCATTATCTAATTGATTCAAGTGTTTGTTTATAGTTTTATGTTGTAATTGGATAGTTTGCTCGGTTCTTTTTAGCACGTTGAATTCAGCTTCGATGATGGAAGTCTGATTTCTTAATATGTCATCAAGATGACGATCGTTTTGTTTTATAAGCTGTATATCTTTCTTATACTGTTCTGCGAATCGTTCGTCTAATACTCCGAACAGGCTATTGGCCACGTAACCGATACCATTAACGAGACCGCGACGTCTGGTGCGCGCGTCAAAGTGCTGATTAATCATTAGTTGATTATAGTGCTGTATTTCTTTGTAGTCGTGATTTAATTGAAGCGTTATCATATTACATTGACTAGTTTCTTTTAGGGATGCGCAGAGTCTTTGTAAATAATCCAAAAACTTAGTGGCAGCTGTATTTCCTTCCCAATAAGGGCTCATATCATAGTAAACAATTAGATTCCATTTGTCTCGAATAACTTGCATGTTGCCCACTGTTTCGAAATACAGTGAATTGTTATTTGGCAACGCTGATATGTTAAAAGCTGCGTGAGATGATGTCATCAATGACATAAAAAATATTAAAGACATTACTATTGATACGAACTTAGATTTGATTTTACTGCTTGGTTTCCGCTCGTCAGGTTCCTTTAAGTTGATGTTGGTTTCTTGATTAACCTTTCTGTCTTCCGTCATATTGCTTGAAGCAGGCGATATAGGCAAGATGGATAATTTTACAACCGGTCTTTTAAGTACTCCGCTTTTTGTTTTTAATGTTACTACCCGAACTGATCCATCTTTACCTGGGTGAGCTTTTACCACTCTACCCATCATCCATTTGCCAGGTGGCAGATTGTCGTCCTGGATAGTCACTAAATCATTGATGTTGATATTTTGCTCAGTACTTCGCCATTTGCTTCTTACAGATAACTGCGTTAAATATTCCGATCTCCATTTTTTCCATATGTCATTAACTATCTTAGCTGATAAATGCCATCTAGTTCGAGCATCTGTTGCCGTTTCAATTACGGCAGTTCCAGACCTCCCGGTCAAGAAATGCGCTGGAGTAAGTACGTTCAAATCTTCGATATCTTCCGACAAGGCACACAAAGGTCTGGAGTTCAGACAAGCCTCTACTTGTGCTAATATAGTGCTGAACTCTTCAAAAGTCAGCTTTTGCTCTCCAATTACTCGCTTGAGGTGATATTTTATGCTTCTAATGGCTCGCTCCCATAGACCTCCTGCACTTGGCCAAGAAGGCGCGTTAAAGTGCCATTCTATATTTAAATCTGCTAGCTCTGCGAAAAAGTTACGATCGTATACGTTTTCGAAATCGTGATAGCTTTCTTGTAGCATTCTATTTGCACCTACGAAATTCGTCCCATTATCGCTATAAAGATGGCGTGGCGCTCCTCTTCTGGCGGCCATCCGCCGTAACGCAGCTAAGAACCCAGTACTGCTTAGGTCGGATACAAGCTCTAAATGTACAGCTTTCGTTGCTAGACAAATAAACAACGCAATATATCCCTTTGTGGTCTTAATTCCGCGCCCTTTGTTGCTTTTAACATCTACGAAACCTGTATAATCCACTCCAGTGTGATAGAATGGCGGGGCGGGGTTGCTTCTGGCTACAGGTAATTCTCCCATCAATTGATGCTGTAGTTTGGGTTCATGTTTTCTACAGGTGACGCAGTTACGCACTTCTTTCCTTACAGCTTTATTTCCAGCGATTATCCAGTATCTCTGCCTAAGATTAAATAAAGTTAATCGCGGTCCACCATGAAACGTGAGCTGATGAGCTTGCTGAATTGTAAGAGTAGTAAGCCGACTGCTATAAGGCAATATGGCTGGATGCTTCATATCCATGCTCATGTTTGCTTTGGATAAACGGCCTCCAACTCGTAAAACCCCCTCGTGGTCAAGGAAAGGATTTAATTTTAATAAATTACTTCTGTCACTCAATTTACTATGTCTTCGTAATGACATAATTTCCTCTGCAAACTCAGTTCTTTGTACATATTTTATAATGAGTAACTTTGCTTTCCGCAATTCATGCAAGGTAAGAAATTCAGGCAGACCACTATGTTTACGTAACGTGACTGGAAGCTGCTTAAATTGTATCGTTTTGATGGCTCGTAAAAGCCATGCTACAATTTTAGTTATTTTATTAAGTGAGCTGAATTTTAGTAACAATTGTAATATGATGCTTTCCTTGTTATCTGTTTGGGCAGCATTCACTTTGCTTGGTATTGATTTTGCCTTTATTTCTTGATCCGTGGTATAAATGCTTTGCTTTGTTTCTAATTTTTCATCAAACGTTTTCAATGAATGCGGTCCTTGCCACCACAGGGTTTGATTTTTCAATTGTGAGGCTGAAATGCCTCTACTGGCTGCATCTGCCGGATTATCCTCCGACTTAATATATCGCCAGCAGCTTGGTTTCATTGTTGCTGTGATAACTTTAGTCCTGTTCGCAACAAAAGGTTTCCATCGGCTGTAATCGCCTTGTAGCCACCCTAGGACTACCATGGAATCCGTCCACCCATATATCCGCATGTTCATATCGCTATAACATCTAATAACTTTGTTCATTAACTTGGCTAGTAAATACGCTCCGCTCAATTCTAATCTTGGTAAAGATACGCTTTTAGAAATAGGTACTAGTCTAGTCTTAGCAACTACTAGTACCACAGATGGCTCATAATTTTTCTGTAATCGCGCGTAAATTACTGCCGCGTAGGCTTTAGTCGATGCGTCACAATAACCGTGCAGTTCAATGACGTTATTAGGTTGATACCCGATCCACCGTGGTATTTTGCATTGATTCAAATATTCCATGTCTGTTTTTATTGTTAACCATTCATCTTTGATGTTTACAGGAACTTCTTCATCCCAATGTATTTTATTTAACCACAGCTTTTGGAATATCAGCTTTAATTTTGTTGTGAGTGGGGACAACCACCCCAACGGGTCGAATACTTTTGATATCTCAGACAAAAGTAGTCGTTTAGTAATTTTGGCGTTTGGATTAGCTATGCTGTATTTACACAAAACATGTCATCACAAGAATTCCAACGGAGGCCTAATGTTTTTGACGTACTTTCTGATTTGAAGTTAAAAATGATTTCGCCGTTGCTGCTGCTCTGCTCTATATTGTCAAGTAGTTCCGGATGATTTGCTAACCATTTTCTCAGTGTAAAACCTCCTGATTTTAATAATTTGTTGAGATTTTCGATGAGCTGCTTTCCTCTTTCAATAGAGTGAGAACCATGGACCAGATCATCCATATAAAATGATTCCTCTAGAATCTTTGCTGCTTCCGGAAATGCACTTCGTTCATCCGAGGCTAAACGTTTTAAAGTCATCATCGCTTGAAATGGTGCTGATTTTGTACCGTATGTGACGGTAGTAAGTCTATAAGTTTGCAGTGGTTGATCTGGCACATACCTCCAGATGACTTGCTGATATTGTTGATCTGCTTCATCCACCATTATCTGCCTGTACATTTTCTCGATATCTGATGTGTAAGCATAACGATATTGCCGCCACTTCAGTATCAGTTCTTGCAGATCCTGTTGTAAATTAGGACCTTTATACATCAGATCATTCACACTATATCCGCTTGACGTTCTTGCTGACGCGTTAAACACCACCCGTAGCTTTGTAGTAGCTGATTCTGCTCGTTGGACGGAATGGTGCGGCAAGTAACACGATAGCGCTTGTTTATTTTTATTGCTGTAACTAGGCACCATATGTCCTAAGGGTATGTACTCACTAATGAAGGCTTTATATTGTTCTGCTAGAACGGGTTGTTTGCTAAATTTACGTTCCAGATTTAGGAACTGTGCTATTGCCATCTCTTTAGATGAACCTAGTTTTTCATTGATGTCTGCTTTTAGTGGCAATTTTACTACATACCGACCGTCTTCGCGACGTTTTGTTGTTGATGAATAAAAATCGACACATTCTTGATCTTCCAATGATAAGTTTGGTTTTTCGCTTATATCTTCGATGTCCCAAAACTGCTGTATATCGTGGATATTATTCATGAGCACGTTGCACTGTAGAGATGCCATTTGACCACCACCGTATATGATCCACCCAAGCTGTGTTTCTTGCAACACTGGCTGCGATGCATCCTCTCCTTTGATCAATCCTCCCATTAATATCAAGCCATTGACTTGAGCGCTTAGTAATAAGTCCACTGGACGGCTAATGTTAAAATATGGATCCGCTAATTTAAGATTTTCTATGTAGGACCACTTCGATGTGTCAAAGGATTTATACGGGATATCCTTAAGTATGTTGTTCATGACAAGTACGTCGGTGGTAAAGGAGAAGTCGTTGTACGTTGAGAAACAGCTTAGCGTGACCATACCATTGCAGCTATGTTCGACTTCACCTACTCCGCATAGCAATCCATTGAATTTAGATCTACGTAATCCTAATTTCTTTGCTGTACTTTCTTTTATTATAGACACTTGTGATCCAGGATCAATGAGAGCCCTTAAAATGTGGCAGGATCCATCCATCGTGGCGACCTTTATCAAGGCCGTCGCTAATAATACTTCATTCGTCCCTGGATCATTCTGAGACACATGCGCAGTCATTGCGACATTGTCTTTTGAATTTGGGTCAGTTGTAGTTGTTGCTACGTTGCTCGAATGCGATATATTTTTTGAGCAAGCGTCATGTAAAACGGAGTGGTGATTTCCGTCACATTTGCGACATCGCCTAACGGAAATGCATTGCTGGCCATTATGATCAAATAAACAATTTGGACATAATTTCAATTTTGCTACTGATTTCATTTTTGCTTCATTAGGCAATTGCAAAAACTTTACGCAATTAAACATGGCATGTTGTTGACCGCAAAATTGACATTTTGTGGTAGACACGTGTAAGGCTCTTGAATATGGCTGTCGCTTATTGTATGTATTGACAAAGTTGGAGTTATGTCTCCTTGCCTTTTGGTTTTCAGGAACATCGCTATTAGTTTGATTAGTTGATTTCGGTGTTACTTGGTCTAGCTTCCTGCGAGAAGTTTCCAGGCTCGTAAACTTACTTTCCAAGTAGTCTAAGAATTCCTGCAGTACCGGTAGCTCCCTAGAATTTTTAAGGGAGTCTATGTAATCACCGTACGTTTCGCTATCCAGCTTCTGCGCTAATAAATGCACAAGAAGCGGATCCCAGGTGCTGATATCGATTCCTAAGTTCCGTATGGCATGCAAGCTTTCTAGTGCTACGTCATGCAGTTTCTTAATATGACCTAGCGTTTGATGCTGCGTACTCGGTAAGCCGAGTAAAGTATTGATAACACACGTAAATATTAGCTTTTTATTGTTATACCGATGGTTTAAGATTTCCCAACAGGTATGATAGTTATCGGAACTTATAGGAAGATACTGAATAAGTTTTTCTGCTTCGCCCCTGACCTTTCCTTTTAGAAATTGCATTTTTTGCGCTTGCGACAAGGTAGGGTTGTTATGAATAGCTTCGCTAAAGAGGTCCTTGAATGACGTCCAATGTTGGTAGCTTCCTGAAAATACAGGTATATCCATTTTTGGCGTGGAGTGCTCTCTGTGCGATACACTCCATAGCTTTTTATTGATCATTTTCTTTAACTGAATATATGATCGCTCATGCTGCGTATACACTTCTTCGTAATCCTCTTCCTCTCCACCTATTTCGCTATCTATCTCCCAATGGAGGGAGTCAATTTGTGACCAGCGAGCTTGAAGTGTTCTCAAGGCGTCCTCCATCTCCCATTTTTCTGACATGGAGTCTAGGTCGATTAGCCCTGCTGATCTTTTGAATGCTCTGAAATTTGCTGTTTGCTTACGCAGCATGTCATCTAGTTTGCTGGTAGAGCCTTTTGACTCCCTTGTACGTAACATGCTGGCTTTTGCTGGCTGCTCATAACCCGATGGTCCTGCTTCTGCTAGTTCGGCGCCCTCTTGCTGCTCCTGTATTGGTTGAGTACCCCTAACGGTTTTCATAGGCGTTAGCTTGCTTGACGACTGTAGACGTTGTTCATTGATGAGTGACTTGGTTGCTGTATAAAGTTTGCTAACTTTTTCATGCTCGGAATTTATAAAATATGAATGATCTTTGACCCCATATTGACAGATAGCTAAATGATTATTCTGATAATCTGACCAATACCTCTCTAACAACTCTAGTCGCCTTTTAAAATAGTCGTCCGATTTCCTATCGGCGCTATCCTTTTTTATATTTATCGGTATTTTCTTGATTGCCTCGCTAAGTTCAAGTTGCTGGTAGTAAAGCTCTTCCATTATGCTGCTAGTTTGTTTATGATGAAAAAAGGAAAGACCTTACTTGCACGAAACTGGCTCTCGACTGCCGCTGAATCGCTGTTGCACTCCAAATGCTGCTGCTTTGATGTAGCTGGGCACTGACACCCTGCTGCTGAGATACCGAGTGCTGCTGCTGCTTAAATACCGATGTGCTGCTTGCTGCTCAAGATGCTGATTTCCCCGTCCTAGAAGCGCTGTTGTCACGCTGCTTGAGATGCTTAAAGACGGTGCTCTTGTTAACTAATTTTGCAACGCCACCCTGTGCTGCTAGGGTTTTGCTACAAACGCTTTGCTAAAGTCCTGCGGTTACGAAAGTATGTCCACAGTTCACACGTGTCACTGCAATCCAATATGCTGATTTCTGGACGTGTTCACTCACAAGTCACTTAATACACGTTACTCACGAATACTAAAACTCGCGAGGTCCCGCCCGATCGCTCGAAGGACCATGTAGAAGTTAGGATGATGGCTAAATGATACTGCTGCTTATAAAGTCAAATTAAATATATTATCCGGACCAAAGGTATAATAATACAAAGGAGCGAGGGAGCACACGCGATGACCGCTAGTCGTGTACTGAATGCTCAACTAATATCAATTAGTGAAATGAGGTAAAAATGCACGAATAAGCATTAGTGCATTATTAGTGTATGGTTTCACCGTACATTATGTATTGATGAATTAAATGAAAGTGGTACTTTAAATGGTGTTCAAGATTTGCCAGCAGTCTGGGAGCGAGTGATTAATAGTGGTGGAGATTATTGATTAGTGTCACAAGGTTATATAGTATAGTAGACAGTTTTAGTAAAATAATAATAATAAAAAAATATGACACTGGAAGTGGGATGACCTAATATTATAAGTATTATGATTGCTGAAATAAAAAGTTAGTACGTAATTATAACTTACAGTTTAATCATTCAAACTGGTTATTTAAGCATTACAGCTGTGCATGCTATTACTTCCAAATCAAACACATTTATTTACTCCATTCACCTTTCTTGGGGCCCGTGGCTAAATAATAACAGCCGCACAGGTCGATCGATCAGGTTAAGCTACGCTTGCCGCGGTTGGGCCGTGGATGGGTGACCATCTTCACATACCGAGACCCCTCCGTGCCTCTGAAAGCACGTTAAGCCGTTGGTCCCGGCTGTCATTCGTAGATCTTTGACAGTCGTTACGGGTCGTCAGAAGCCCGAAAGTCTGACAACCAGTCTTACCTAGGGGTATCGTGTTGCCCAGTAACTGGGTTGTGGAGGTCAGATAGGCGGTCGCTCCATGTAAAATACTTGTATTCAGCGGCATCCGGTTAGACTGGAAGCCGACCCCAACATAGTTGGGAAAAGGCTAGGGAGATGATGATTCACCTTTCTTGTTACAGTTGCAGTAAAGAAGCCGCGCTAACAACTCCCTTGCAGCATAGGAGTACTATACAGGTTGTCCCAGAAGTTAACGTCAAGCCGAAACTGGGTAATAGGCCAAGTCATAATAGTTATCAGAAAGAAAATATACTATGCGAGTTTGACAAGTAAGTAGTTTGTTTTATTGTTTTTTTTTTTATTATTATAATATTATGACTTGTCCTATTATCCAATTTTGGCTTGACGTGGACTTCTGGGACACCCTGTATAAGCTAAACATTTTTTTTAGTAAGTAGCTCCTTCATTTTTGTAGAAAACAATATTGATAAAATAAATCATTTTATATAAGCTATTACAAATACGAACTAACAGGAACAAACAAAACCGTAATTTCCTCATAAAGCTCACAATACGAAAAATAATGTTTATACAAACATTATTTTTCATATTTACCATCTACAGTAATAGCATACATAGGTCAGTCACGTGTGTACTTAGAACTTTCTTTAATAACGTTTTCGTCGAGCTAGCTACAGATCGAACATTAAATAATAGTATTCACTGTGAGTTCCGTGGACACTGTTAGAGGCAGGCGGAGTGTGGGTTCGACGCTAATTCCTGAATGAGATCCGGGATTTGTCCCCGAGGTTTGCGTAGCTGTCATTGTGGACAAGGATTATGTGCAGGTTATTGTTATTAGATAAGCACTTCGTTTTGTGAAGCTGACTGGTAAGGTACATAAATGTGGATTTGGATGACAGTGTAACTGTTTGATGGGGTTCCAATCCAGCAATATCATGTTAAATTACGAGTCTATGATTTACAACGTTCATTCATCCAGTACGAGAATAATATAGCTGCACATCTTATTCGTTTCATCGTGACCAAAAACAGTTACTTTTACCTACTAATTGTAATGAAGGTATAGTTCCACAATAAATAATACGATTGATCGACTGATTTTGTTACCAATCGTAAACCTGGTTGACGAAATTACTCTAAAGAAAATGAATGAAGATTTTTTTATTTATAAAGCTTAAAAAACTTTTCGATGGTTTCATTCCTTTGATGGTTTCATCTTGTTCAACAACCACACAACGAACATTATACATTACTCTTCCACGACAAATGCGTTGTGCGCCATCTCTAGCTATTGATGAGGGTTGTCGCAACTGTGTTTCTAGTTAAAAAGCCTGTGCCGAACTGTTCTCAATGCATTCAACAACTCGCGAGCAGTAAGTACCTATCGATGAGAGGCAGGTAGCGCAGTGATGTCATTAGCACCCTCTCCAAGACATCACCGCATAGGCATGATTTAGAAGTTCCACGTATAGATGTAAAGGACCTTTTAATTTTCCTAAACATAGTGCCGCTCCGAGCTACTGGTCAACGAAGCCTTTTCAAAGAAGTGGGCAATGGTTGAATGGATAATGGCACCGATTCCCTTCTTCACAAAGTAAACTAAATTTAAGTTCAGTGCATATTTTTCTTTTTATTTCATTAAGAAAAGGACAGCAGATAAATATTAGTTTAGTCCTTTCAAATTAAGAGACTCCATAGACAAGTTTAGACGTTATTTAAAAATGGCTACTAACAATACGTCAATTTACGTCAGGCGCTGACTAATCACTAATGCTTTTGCAGGTAGGAACAGATTTTTTTGATCGTGCTAAAGGACCGCAAATTTTTGGTATTTTGGAGCTTTTCCTTTTGTGGCAATACTACGTACATTTGCTCGGTGCCTTTCATGCCGCGTTATGAGAGTAGGAACGCTTTCGTTATGTACTGCGGGTAGCGACGTCTTTGAGGTGCGATAAGATTTGACTACACTCGTTTGTTCTATACGAAAGTGGATGAAATATGAAGCGAGAAGATTTTTTTGTTTTAGAAAAGTCTTTTAGTTTCATATTTCAGAAATAGTATGAGTAATATTCAGCGCTTTATTTTCAGTTCAATGTGGCTCTCTTGTTTTTTTTTTTTGTGCCTGAAGCATTCATCAAGAACTCTTTTTTTAGTTCACTAAGCGATACAGCTTAAGTCACGTAGGTAAGAAACCAGAGCTGGTCAATCACGCCAGCGAGATTCATGCTCAGAACAGTGCAGCTTTGTGTACCATACGTACTGCATATTGAAATAATCAGTTGTAGACACTGAAATTTATGGTCGCTCAGTGCGCTATAGAGCGGGCTATCCTCGGAGTTTCTTTGAACGATCAAATCAGAAACGAAGTTAACCGGAAAAGAGCCGGAGTTACCGGCTAGTTAGTTTGCAGAGTAAGCAAGCTGCAGTAGCAGTGGACTGGCCATTTTTACCAACGGGTCGATGGCCGGCGGAGCAGACGAGTCCTAGAGTGGAGACCGCGTGACGGCAAGCGTTGTGTGAGACGCCCTCCAGTTAGATGGACACTGACGACCTCAAAAAGGTGGCTGGGACAGACTGGATGCGAAAGCCGAAGGACAAGCTGTTGTAGCGCAGCAAGAGAGAGGCCTATGTCCAGCAGTGGACTGCGATAGGTTGAGTTGGTAATCAGCCGTAGGAACTTTTTGACCAATTGATCACAACATGATCAAATTCACACGCTCCATTACAAGCAGAGATGTATTGTAAGTTCTCAAAAGAACAATAGGAAAAACCCATTAGCCGGCGCCGGTTGCGTTCAGCTACAGACTCGTAATATCCATTCGTTTTACATTTTAACGCGTTCAGAGGTGAAGGAGGTTCAGGCGTGGCTGCTACACTAGCGATGTTCATGATTTATTACAAGTAGGTAATAATTACCACAGCGATTACTACAAAAAAAAAGGTTTCCACTGGCTAATATGCAAGTGCCATCATAAGCATCTGCCCTATTAGTTGATTACCTACTTATAGAAACTGTGACAGTTCACCTGTTTTAATAACACGACGTGTCAAGAAATATATAAATTATTAACTAACTCACTCGTGAAGGAGCATTTGTGGCCCAGTGTTAATAGCCGTGACTTACGAGTCGTAGGTCGTAGGTTCGAACCTATACAAGCGCTTTACTTTGTGTAAATTATGTCATCACCACTCACCACTGCTTTCAAAACGAAGGAAAACATCGTGAGGAAACCGGCATGTCCTAGAACCAAAAATTCGAAGACATGTGACATCCACCAACCCGCACCGAGGAGGCCTGTGTCCCACCATTGGCAACATTATAGGCTGGTTAAATTCGTAAAAGCACTCACGAACGTTAATGTTCACGAGTTAAGACATTGTAGACCATTACTTAAGTCAGTTCTCCATGGCGTCTCAAGATTATTATAGACTATAAAATATTATGGTCTTTTAAACGCGTCATGTTTCAAGCGTTTATCATCTTTACTTTGCAAAAGCATTATTAAACCAAACTTAAGCTCATATCATATCATCATAATAAACGATACAAATTCTATACAGATAGCAGGATTAACGGTTTTCGCTTCGGGCTCACGTCGGTTTCGACTTCGTTCGGCTTTGGCGCCGAATCTTTATAGTGGTGGTACGTGGCTCATAAACAGCGAACTGCACGTCTTTGCTTGCGCACTTATAACTGCATTCGAACTATAAACTTAAAAGCTATATTAATACTGGTCACGTAGCTAGTGATGTTATTCATTTTCACGTTTGTTGTGCGAACTTGAGTATTTTTGGGTTTTCGTATACCTACTTATTTTTTTTTTTTCAGTATTAGCTCTATATACGGAACAATTCAAATACAATTCGGAACAATTCAATAGCATACGGGTTTATTTCCTGAGCCGCTTATGTTTTGAGAAGGTACATGGTTCTTTAGAATACATTCCTCTTAGGGTATCACTAGGACACCAGTGGCGGAGTAACCACGGTCGCACTTGCAAAAAATGTATGCTTGGTTACGCAACTGATCGGACGCTTGGTGAGATACCCAACATAAAGCTGATTGTATTTTGTATCACGCTGTATAGAGCCAGCGAAACTCTCAAGCAGCTATTATTTACATTGTTTGAATCTCGCACAATAAGTACTTAAGGGTGCCTATATCAAAGCGATATTCAAAGTCCTATAGTAATTGTATCAAAAATATTGAACAATGGATAAAATGTTATACAAAAGTGGATACGAAATATGAAAGCTTTCTTTGACGTAGTTCGAATAAAACTATATAGAAACAAAAAAGTTGGTATTACTCGACTTAATATAACCAATATGTACTTCTTATGGCTCCTATTATTGTATGGCTTTTGTCCTTAATGGTCAGTCATTATGAGTAGGTACTCTCCAAATTCTGTTACGGTAAGAATATGATACCGTAGCTGTAGATAAAATAATTTTATCTACACCCATGCTATAAATCCTCTAAAAGTTTCTGAAACTATTTAGCTTATTGCCAATTTTAAAACAACCATTCTATAAAATTCAAATTCGGAAAAGTGGTGCGTTCTGAAACAGTTCTCCAACATTCGCTTCTCCGATAAACGGTTCACCGATAGAACGATTCACTTTTCAGTGTTTCTCCGATGGAATTTTTCAACGACGAACGGTTTTCGGACAGAACGATTCACATTTTAGAATTTCATCGATAGAACCTTTCACCAACGAATGATTCACTGAAACTAGGTATTTAAGAGTTAAAACAACATCACGTCGTCAGTGGCATAAACATTAATAGATACATACTTGACTAGGTAATTATTATTATTGCTTGTAATTTTAACCCTTAATAAATACCAAGTCGGTGAATCGTTCACTGGTGAAAGGTTGTATCGATGAATTCTGTAGGAGAAACACTGAAAAGTGAATCTTTCTATCGGAGTTATCTATACTACTCAATTGAATTATTTTGTCATGAAATCATGACATTTGAGGCCAATTCTAACTTAAGGTGTTGAAATAATTGGTTGAAATAGTGGTTGGTAATTGGTGTATGATTATAATTCTTTAAACCCATATTAGTTACATCAACAAACAAATTGGCACTGACCTACAAATGACCCACAAAAAAAATGTAGGTAGGTACATTTGAATTTCGCGAGCCACCTTACTTAGCGCGTCCCGACTCATGATCAGTTTACCAAATTCTCAATTCACTAGATTCTTAATCCTCCAGATTATCAATTAACCTGTTCCTCAACTTACCTGATTCTAAAATCACCAGGTTCTTAATTTAATAAACTCTCAACTCACCATATTCTCAATTCTTCAAAAGTACAATGAGAAACGAAATTCTAAAATGTAGGTAACACAAATCTATCAGAAAGAATAATGTTTATTTGGACAAGTTCATGAAACACAAAATACAAATGACAAATTAAAAAAAATGAACATAATGTTTTAACGTCTATAGTGTGTGCCTCACGGCTACAAAATATATTACGGCCTTATTTCTGCATTTGAAACGACGTACCTATTGCAAATCGTAAACAATTTGCTATCTAACTGTTCAACATTTGGTCAATACAGAATCTGGTAAATCGAGAACTAGGTAAATTGCGAATCTGGTGAACTGCTCATGAGCAGTGAGTTCCCCATAAAAACATAAAAATCCACAGTGGCTCGATTTAGGATTTCGATATTTGTCTAAAACAACAAAATCGGCACAATTTCACGACAAGTGCTGTTTAATGGAGTACTAACACTTTGAAAACACCGCGTAAAATTTTAAATTTGTCGGATTATAGAAAGTGAAGTAGCTAAGAGGATTGTCGGTTTATGTGTTTATTCTTTTAGATAGTTTGTTGTTTTTCTGCCACCTCTACAAACAAATATTCAGTTGTATATTACTCGCGGAAAAATCCAGGGCTAGAAAAACTTATTTTTGCTCAGAAATATAAGGAGGTATTAAACTTTAAGAGGGTTTATCCCTTAGAGCCATGTTGGAGATTCAAAATTGATGATTTCCGACGGACAATAAAACCATAATGTGTTTAATTTATAGATGAGATATTGACGTCATATTATTGAGAATTTTATAATCTAGTGCATGGCTGAAAAACATTTTCAATTTTTTGTATAGTTTTCTCATCAGAACCGTTTTTATGCAAGCCTTTTTTCAAACTAGCGATCGACGGTCTAAGCAGATGCGAGATATTAGTAAAACCGTATACGACAAACTTATAACAACATTACTTTATAAAAAATAATAACATTTATTAGTGCATGGCTGAAAAAAAAACACGATTACTGTAAGTTTTCATTCCAGAAAAGTATATTCAAAAGTGTCAATTGTAGCCACTTTTCGAGATATTAAACGTGTTAGTTTAGGATGAAATCTGAAATATTTATATTTTCTTTTAGACCTAGTAAATTAAGACATTTATGTTCTAAAACATGCTTTAAATATTTTTTTAATAACTTATATGTTTATTTTACTATGAATTATTTAGTATTGCTATATAATCGGCGCGGATTCATGCCACCGCTCAGCGCGCCGCTCTAGCAATACTAAATAATTCATAGTAAAATAAACATATAAGTTATTAAAAAAATATTTGAACCATGTTTTAGAACATAAATGTCTTAATTTACTAGGTCTAAGAGAAAATATAAATATTTCAGATTTCATCCTAAACTAACACGTTTAATATCTCGAAAAGTTGCTACAATTGACACTTTTGAATATACTTTTCTGGAATGAAAACTTACAGTAATCGTGTTTTTTTTTCAGCCATGCACTAATAAATGTTATTATTTTTTATAAAGTAATGTTGTTATAAGTTTGTCGTATACGGTTTTACTAATATCTCGCATCTGCTTAGACCGTCGATCGCTAGTTTGAAAAAAGGCTTGCATAAAAACGGTTCTGATGAGAAAACTATACAAAAAATTGAAAATGTTTTTCAGCCATGCACTAGATTATGAAATTCCCAATAATATGAGGTCAATATCTCATCTGTACATTAAACACATTATGGTTTTATTGTCCGTCGG